>BPLQ01013000.1:0-467500 GCA_021605075.1 Caerostris darwini | reverse complement strand
ACATCTTTAATATTGAAAGACCCCTCCGGTACTGTTATCTAAAATGGGCTCATCCTAAATAGTAGTAGTGATGAACTGAAGTGCGTGTTTAAGAACTAACCTTTGAAATAGGACTAAAATTTGCCTTTATATTATTTTATGTAACACAATAAAACAACAACACCTGACAACACACACAACTCACATATAAATCTATCAAAATCTATTTATAACATAATTTGCAAATCGGTTTATATCAATTCCAAATGAGGTGTTGCCTCACCCGATTCCAATTCCAATTCCAATCTGATACATTCCCCCATCGGATAGGTTTGATTTGGTTTGGTTTGTCGCTCTACGGTCATCTTGTGTACACTTTGGGCTCAACAGACTGGGACCTACAGTTTAAAGTGGATTCCGAACCACTACAAACATCCATGGCACCGCCGGGACTCGAACCCGAAACCTGTGGTATCGAGCGCTAGAGCGCTAGCCGCTCGGTCATTCAGGACCTCCCCCCCCCGGATAGGGAAGATACGCGTTATAGTTTCCCACTTGTAAGTATTATCAAGTACCAGTGGCTTGCGTTGCCATAATAGTGATAGAATATGGGCCACGTGGATTGTAACAAGGAGTTTTGCACTCTCCATCTGTTTCTTAAAACCCAATTGATTTTACCGTTCCTTGAAGTGCCCATGCAAGATGTAGATGCGAAAATATCGTGCCTTTGTCATAGAAATCTTACCAACGGCCATATTATGCTGAATTTACCAGTTCTAATGTTGGATCAGCAACGGCGAGAATCATCGGGAGCGATCAGTACCTAAGAGGGTGAACACCGTGTGTTTTATGAATTCCAAAGTGTTTCCGACTCGTGACCCAGTGGCAACGTGAGCAGCCAGCATGCAGGTTTGGTTTGTTGCTCTATGGTTATCTTGTGCACACGAGAGCAAAACGGACCGAGATCTACAGTTTAAATTGGATTCCGAACCACTCACAAGCATCCATGCCACCGACAGGATCAGAACATGCTGTCTGTGGTACAAGAGGCCAGAGCCAGGAGTTTGTGGTACTTCGCCATTAGGCCGCGGTTTCTTATCTCTGGCAGCATCATTATAGTTACTGATTTCAGAAACTAGGACACTGAATGGCGTATCTGGCAAGCTCTGTACAGCATCTAGCACCGACAATCAGCCTGCCTAGTGGCAGTTTCATACACTTTCTCCTATATGAAATGCAACAGTGGGGCAGTTATCACAGTACTTCAACGGGCTGTTCGTGATATACACGATGTCCATCGATTCTCAGGCTTCAGGCCTTGATAAGGATACTTGTGCAATTACAATATCTGTCGAAAATCATTTACAAAAAATATAAATACGTAATTAATACAAAATTCTGTTATGTCATACAATTTCCTTTTTTTATAGATTCTAAACTGTTTTATTATTATTTTTTTATTCATGTTATTATTTGTTTTGTTTTTAAATGATAAGTAATTCATAATTATGCTTCACAAATGATCAAGAGTTTTGTAGGAAAACGAAATCTAATCGAAACCGTGCGAAAAGATCAATCGAGTTATTTTTTTTTCAAATTCAAAAAGAGCTGTTAATTATCTTAATTCACTGATGGGTGCATTTGCACTGCAGTGTCGTCCCTTTCACTTCATTCTCAATTAGATTTGCGCAGAGTTGGATTGAAGCTTAATTAAATGATGCTATTTAAGGTAGTTTCCCCCCCCCCCCGAAGTTTTCCTAACATGCAGGTTGCTTTTCCTTTACATGGTAGCAGTTGCCACTTTTAATTCAATAGCGCCGCCGCCCCTGAAAATTTGCACAAAAAACAGATCTAAATGAAATAAAACAATTTGTATCAGAAGAGAGAGGTTTCTTTCATGTTCTGATGATCAAAATGCATCATTTCACTTCATTTCCAAATGTTTTTATTTTTGAAAACAGTTTCTCTAAATAAGTTAGAAAACGAAAGGTGCTGGAAAATTGAATTCACAAATACAATTAGCGGAGCACGATACAAAGACATTAACGTAATTATAGTTAACTAACCACTTCGGTTTATTATTATATTTTTTTTAGAAATAAATGATAAAAAAACGGTAAGGAAAAATTCATTTATTAACTGTAATGATTCGTTGAGGCATAAAATCCCACAGTTGATATGTACAAAGAGTTAATTAGATAATAGGACACTACTCTGCTAACTAATCAAACAAATATATTTCTGTGCAAAAATGATAATGTTTTTAAAATTTGGAATAACCGCTGAATGCAGAAAAGAAGACATTAAGTTCAACATAATTCAGATATCTGTTATTTCTTATCCCACTTGGTCGACAGCAACATCTAGATCCAAGACCATTATTTTATGAAGAATAATAAACAATATGCAATTCATAAAAATTCAGATCCCTGAAAAATCAGCCGTACGCCCAACTCTTTACAGTCATATTATAAAGGGACCTACTGTTTAAAGTGAATTCCGAACCATTACAACCATCCATGGCACGGCCGGGATTCTAACCAGAAACATGTGTCACCGAGCACCAATCACTCGGAAATTAGGTCCTCTAAATAAGAATAAATCTGCAAAATACTTTGCGATTACAATATCGGTCAAGAATCATTTACCAAAAGAAAAGATAGGTACGTAATTAAATACAAAATGCTGCTATGCTGTCTTATACAGTTTCGCTGTTTTATACACTCAAAGCTGTGTTTCAATTCTTTCTATTAGCTCTCACTTTCCCTATATATATCTTGTTCAAATTTCCAATCGTTCATAAAATACTTTTTATTCATCCACTCAAGTTCAAATACATTTTTTTTAACTTGTAGTGGACGACACTGGATGTTAATACAGTTTCTTCAAATATTAATTCATTCATTAAATTTAATTAATTAATTTGAGTTTTTCCTAGATTTAAGTTGCATATATCTACCAATAGATGGCGCCAGATAAACTTAAAAAAATGAACGACTTACGGCAATATAATGAAAAAAAAGTAGGAAGTGACATTAATTTTTTTTTATATAACTTGTTTATAATAATTATTATTATTTTGTTGTTATTATTTGTTATTAACTTATAATTATGCTTCACAAATGATCACGAGTTTTGTAGGAAAACGAAATCTAATCAAAACCGTGCGAAAAGATCAACCGAGTTATATTTTTCAAATTCAAAAAGAGGTGTTAATTCACTGATGGGTGCATTTGCACTGAATCACACTGCATTATCATCCCTCCTACTTCATTCTCAATTAGACTGGCGCACCTTAATTAAATGATGGTGTTTAAGGTAATTTTTTCCCGCCAAAGTTTTCCTGAACATTGCAGGTTGCTTTTCCTTTACATGGTAGCAGTTGCACTTTTAATTCAATAGCGTCGCCCCTGAAAATTTGCACAAAAAACAGATCTAAATGAAATAAAACAATTTGTATCAGAAGAGGTTTCTTTTCATGTTCTGATGATCAAAATGCATCATTTCACTTCACTTCCGAATGTTTTTATTTTTGAAGACGCTTTCTCTAAATAAGTTAGGAAACGAAAGGTGCTGGAAAATTGAATTCACAAATGCAATTAGCACTGCACGATACAAAGACATTAACGTTAATTATAGTGGGTGGATCTTCTAATGTATTAACCAGTTAGTTTTATTATGATATTTTTTTTTTTTGAGAAATAAATAATAAAAAAAATGGTATGGTAAAATTCATTTATTAACAACTGTAATGATTCTTTGTGGCATAAGAATACACAGTTGATATGTACGAATCAATGATTAGATAAATAGGACCCCATCGTGCTAACTAATCAAGTAACAATATTTCTGTGCAAAAATTATACCATTTTAAAATTTTTAATAGTCCGTGAACACACACAAAAGAAGATATAAGATTCAACATAATTCAAATATCTGTTATTTCTTATCCCACTTGGTAGACATCAACATCTAGACCCGAGTGTTATTATGGAAAGAAGGAAGGGGAGGGCCAATCATTATTTATTGCACATTATTTTATGAAGAAGAATAAACAATGTGCAATAAATAAAAATTCAGATCCGTGAAAAATAGAAAATCACTCAAAATTTATTAAAATTTTGTTATTGTTTCTTATCTTACTTGGTCGACAGCAACATCTAGACCAAGTCCATGAAGGGTTGTCAGCCGTACGCCCAACTCTCTATAGTCATACTAGACCGGGACCTACTGTTTAAAGTGGATTCCGAACCATTACAACCATCCATGGCACCGCCGGGATTCTAACCAGAAACCTGTGTCACTCAGCGCCAGACACTTGGCCATCAGGTTCTCTGAATATGAATACTTCTGCGAAATATTGCGTGATTACAATATCTGTCGAGAATCATTTACAAAAGGAAAGATAAGTACGTAATTAATATAAAATACTGCTATGCTGTATTATATAATTTCTTTGCTTTATAGATTCAAAGCTATTTTTCAATTCCTTCTATTAGTTCAAACTATTCCTATATATATATTTGTTCAAATTTTCAATCGTTCATAAAATACTTTTTATTCATCCACTCAAGTTTAAATACATTTTTTTAACTAGTAGTGGATGATGCTTGATGTTAATATACTTTTTTCAAATATGAATTCATTAATTAAATTAATTAATTTGAGTTTTTCTTAGATTGAAGTTGCATATATCTACCAATAGATGGCGCCAGATAAACTTAAAAAAATGAATGAAAATTATTTATAAAGGACTTTCTGCAATATAATGAAAAAAAAGTAGGAAGTGACATTAATTTTTTTTTATATAACTTGTTTATAATAATTATTATTATTTTGTTGTTATTATTTGTTATTAACTTATAATTATGCTTCACAAATGATCAATAGTTTTTGAAGGAAAACGAAATCTAATCAAAACCGCGCGAAAAGATCAATCGAGTTATTTTTTTCAAATTCAAAAAGAGATGTTAATTATCTTAATCCACTGACGGGTGCATTTGCTCTGCAGTATACCTTTCACTTCCTTCTCAATTAGATTTGCGCAGAGTTGGATTGAAGCTTAATTAAATGATGGCATTTAAGGTGATTTTTTCTAATCGAAGTTTTCCTGTACATGCAGGTTGCTTTTCCTTTACATGGTAGCAGTTGCACTTTTAATTCAATAGCGTCGCCCCTGAAAATTTGCACAAAAAACAGATCTAAATGAAATAAAACAATTTGCATCAGAAGAGAGAGGTTTCTTTCATGTTCTGATGATCAAAATGCATCATTTCACTTCATTTCCAAATGCTTTTATTTTTGAAAACAGTTTCTCTAAATAAGTTAGAAAACGAAAGGTGCTGGAAAAATGAATTCGCAAATACAATTAGCAGAGCACGATACAAAGACATTAACGTTAATTATAGTGGGTGGATATTCTGGCGTACTAACCAGTTCGGTTTTTTTTGTTGAGAAATAAATAATAAAAAAATGGTATTGAAAAATTCATTTATTAACTGTAATGATTCTTTGTCGCATACGAACAAACAATTGATGCCTACGAAGTGTTAATTAGATAAATAGGACACTATCCTGCTAACTAATTAAGCAACAATATTTCTGGGAAAATAATATATATGTAGAATATTGTTTTTAATTTGAATGCACAAATCCACAAAAGATATTAAGTTCAATATAATTTAAATAATATTTGTTATTTCTTGTCACATTTGGTCAACAGCAAATTCTAGGCCAAATTCATTAATCCGTGTGTTCTCATGGAAGAATGGAAAGGGGGGTTCTGTTGGAGCATCCGTCTGACATGGCTCCGTGTAGCTGAAGAAATGTGGGACTGCTTTCGAAAAGACTTTTAGGGGGAACTACCTCGCATTTGCGTATGATATGGGAGAAAACTCGAAAACTCCCGCCAGGTAGTCTCACTCATGAGACGAGATGCTAAATATCACAAACACAATCGATTGTCTTCGTTTTTGAAATAGTGTCTACAACAAAGTAGCCAGAGGATTGAACCTCAGCCCTAATGCTCAATCAACATCAGCGTACGTTGCCACTGAGCCAAGAGTTGGGCTTATTTAAATATTTTATGTTTTGATAGTAAGAATTATTTTTTTTTAATTTAAACTATTATACAACAAGTATTTGTTTTTTTTTAAATCGAATTCAATTAAATAATATTGCACATACACCTAAAATATAAATAATATATAATTAATAAAAAAATGAACAAATACTTTATTCAATACTTATTTTAATATTTTTAAATTACTAATTTGTTTACGATTTTTATCTTTAAATGTCATATTAAATTTATTCTTTCATCAAATAAATTATTTGTGGATGTATTATATGTATTTATTAGAATACTATTTTCTTGTTACTTAACCCACTTGGAAGGCAGCAACATCTAGACCAAGTCCAAGAACCGTGTGGTCTCACTGGTGAAAGGAAAAGGGGGGAGGGGCAGCTTCCGTTGGGATGGAGTACCCGTAAGTAGAAGTCTGACTTGGCTCCGTGCAGCTGACTTTTTACGGGGTTAGGCTGTTAGCTCGATTCCCAAAGCTCTACAGTCATATTAGACTGAAATGTACGGCTTAACGCTACGTCCAACGTTATACAGTTATGTTAGACTGGGACGTAAGATTTACAGCTACACCCAAAGCTCTACAGTCATATTAGACCAGGACCTACGACTTCAAGTGCATTTCGAACCACAACAGGCATTCATGGCACGTCCGGGACTCGAACCCGAAACATGTGGTACCGAGCGCCAGACACTCTGCCATCAGGCCCTACTCTTACTGTAGTGTATACTGTTATATGATTATACATATTTTTGAGTATACGCCATCGCAAACTTCTCTAAGGATTCGCTTTCTCTTCTTTATTTCTTTATGAAAGTACTTTCCAGCATAAGGATTTTTAAACCTGCTTAAACATGACTGTTAAATTCCATTACATTGTTCGTCTTCGTTTTTTGATCTCGAGCCGATCTCACTTAGTTTGAAGGGCCCGATGGGAGAGTAGCTAGCGATCTGGCGTTCGGTAGCACAGGTTTCAGGTTCGAGTCCCGGCGGTGCAATGTATGTTTGTTAATGGCTCGGAATCCACTTTAAACTGTAGCTAACGGTCTGCTGAGCCCTCGTGTGAAACATGACCGTAGAGCGATATACCAAACCAAACCACTTAATTTGAAATCGCGAAATGATGATATAGACTTTCAATTTTTGTATGAAATATTTGTAAAAAAAATTATTTACGCTTGTACTCGGTAAAAACAAAAATAACATTTTCTTTCTAAGAACATACAAAATCATACATAAATATTTTGTTGAAGAGATGTTTTTAAGCCACCGAGAACGAAAGGTCGAAAAAACACGGCACGGATATACCTTTAGTTTCGCTTTATTTCCGCGGTTGTCATTGCTTTCAATTACAATATTTAAAAGTAACAGTGCACACGACAGTTTTTCAATATACATGAATTATGTATTCTAATGTTTTATTCATATCCTAAAAACCCGCGGGCCAGCCAACCTCGCCATTTTATTCATTCTGCATCTCGTTAGGACGGATGACAGTACGGAATGTAGGAGAAAAAACCCATTTTTTTCATCGTTAAAATCCATTGCATGTTATTCTAAATATATCAGAGTATATTTGGAGTTTTTGTGTTTTATAATGCGCTCTTTTACCATCAAAAATAATACATATACATACATATATTTCTAGGGATTTCAAAGGTTTATATAACGTTATTATGACAGGTAGGTGGTTTTTGGAATGTAGGTACTTACAGAGAAGTCTTTGGGAAACTAAATACTATTTGAATATTCATTTATTTTTTAGATTATTAACGATATAATTCATTTATTGAACACTTGAAAATGTGAAATTAACTAATTACTTTTTGAAAAATTATTTTAAATTGGATAATGAACAGCTTGAAAAAGATGAATACCGTCTAGCCTTTTGAGTTATTGAAGTTTAGATGAAGATGGATATTATTTCCTGGCCAAAGGTCTCGGGATCGAGTTTCGGTGGTGCCATGGATGTTTGTAGTGGTTCTGAATCCATTTTAAACAATAGATCCCGGTCTAATATGATTGTAGAGCTTTGGGCATAGAGCTGACAACCCTATCCCGTAAAAGGAAAGCATCTCCTGTCTTGAAATGTGCCATTAAGTAGACAACCTTGGCCTAGCATTGGGCTGTAGAGCCAATGAAGAAGAAGAAGGTATAATTTTGGAATGTCATAGCCCTCCCTTAAACTAGTATGTGGGATGGCCGAGTGGCTAGTTCTCTGACGCTGTGTACCACAGGTATCGGGTTCGAATCCCGAAAGAGCCATGGATTTTTGTAATGATTCGGAATACACTAATCCGAAGGCCCCAGTGTCATATGACCATAGAGCGTCACATAGCCCAATCAAACTAACTTCTCACCTACATCATTCCCAAACTGTATAGGGACACTCAGCTCTAGGCATAGTGACGTGGTGTAGTTTAGTAGTACATGGGAAGTATTGCTTTTAATATGAGCTTCAGGGGTTATTACATTACATTTACGTAAACAAGCAAATTGTTCGTTACCATAGTCACACGAAATAAAATTGTTTTTCTAAATTAATAATTGTAGCTGATACTATCGGGGAAACCAAACCTGCATTTACATGCATGTCAGAGCTCAATAACATTTGATTAAAAGTAAGCTGAAAAATAAATATAGTTAATAATCTCAGAATGTCTACGCAGGTTTTGATACAAATTTAATGTAATGCAAAGATATTAATTTTAAACAATCTCTAGTAGTTCCCCAATGAAATAACGTTGCAATTTATTTCTCATTACAATAGAAGAATTATATTTTCAATGCCTTGTTGTAACTTGTAGTTACCCCATTGTGTGTGGGCAGGGTATATTTCCTTTTTTTGGATGAATCCAGGAAGGGTAGATGACGCTACCTCCCGTTCTCACGGTGAGGTCCAAAGGAACCGGTCGGTTTGGTGGGGGTGACAGAAGACCCCTTTTGAATTTGGCGGTGCAGAAAGGAAGCCCCCGTGGAGGCAGGAGAGAGAGCTATCTGCGACAGTGCGTGAGCCTGTAGACATTTTTTTTCTGCTGCGAGAATGGCTACATGGAGATATCCATGTGCATCTTTATAGTTACGGCTAGCACCCTTTGTTTAGAGATTTGGAGGCTACTGGTAAATCACTGCCTACACACCCATGGGAATATTTTCGTTTGAGGTAAACGTAATATTATGATTACTTCTCTATAAACATTTTTTATTTTATTTATTCTGTTTTAAGTGCCTAAATTTAATTGTAATAGTATGTATTAGTATTCATTAAAGGTAAAAGTAAATTGGTTGTTTGTTTTAGTATTTATTTTAATTTCTTTTTATTAATGTTAATTTATTTGGCCGTCCTACGAGTATACGTAGATTAACGGCACCATTTCTATGTCGGTTTTAACAGCTTATGCAACGTTTATTAAAAATTGACCTTTTGGTTTTGTTTGGAAAATATGTTTTAAAATAAAATTTTTACATAATGCAAACATATGGAAGATATGTAGATACTTATTTAATAAAGATCCATCAGGCCTTTCCTTAAAGAAATTATATAGCCAAGAGTTCAAGGTTTATAGATCTTCTTTCAAGGACGGGCTGTCCCTACATTAGACTTTCGTCTTTGCACGTTTTTTTTTCTTTCATTTTTTACCCTTTCGATCTTTAACCGAGGATTGGAGAGAGAGGGAGAAAAAAAAAAAGAGAGTGGACAGTCGAGCGAAGAGTTTCAGGTAGTATAGAGAGTACAAAGACCCTTAAACAAACTGGCTTTTAAGATAATTTTGTAAATATTTGCAATAAAATTTTTATGTATTATGTGTTGCAGTTGTGGAGTGCTGTCTTTACAATTTTAATAAATATGGCAATGTTAATAAAGTATTGTATGAAATAATTTAGTTTCTATATACTAACAACACTGAATCAAGACTACATGCATATCCGGCCCTAACTTCTTAATCCTAAACAATTCAATCAATAAAGCACTATTTTCTCTTTCAAAATTAATGATAGTTATATTTTTAAATGTTTCAAAATGTAACTAAAAGGAATGAATAAAGAGCTTTCTGGAAACTCGATATAAAATGAACTTTATGCAAAATCCAATTTTTACAAAACTTCAGTTTGCGAACTGCAGTGTAGGATAAAATTTCCATTAACAAATCTTTTTATTACAAAGAATTTGAAAAAAAATACGTTTATTAACTATGTAATTGTTTAATGTCAACTTTGAGTACTAACGTTATTAAAATAAAAAAAGATTAAATAAAATATTATGCATAACAGAAGCTACATTTAAAAAGTAAATTTTCTTAAAGTTTGTTGAAATTCAATACGCAATTTCAGATGAATACGATTAAGAATTTTCATCATTATTCCGAATTGGCTAAGTCTTTTAAAAATGTTATTTTTAAAATAGTAAAATTACATTTTTTTGTATGCATATTTTCTTTGCGAATCAGAAATACGGTTTAAAATCTAATCATCAAAATTAAACCGTGGAACCTATTGAATAGAAACATTTACTATTTCCAAAATTTATGAAATAAAATAAACATCGCAGTTCTTCAAATTAGTTATCTAGCAAACCATTTTTTTTGGGGGGGGGCAGGGAGGGAGAAGAAATGTCATTTATTGGCAATCAGAAAGTAATTTAAACGAACATTGAAAGTTCTACTATTTTAATTTATTTTTAAGTTTCAGCAATTTATTTTTCATTTTCGGAATAATGAAGATTCAATAAAATAGAATAGAAGATGATTGAATAAGATATTAAAAAATAAGAAAACTTTATTAATACAACTACATTTAGAATTTTTTAGATGGATTATATATTTTCAGTCCAACCAAAACAAAATTTAAACATATATCAGAAATTTAAACATATATCTTTTAATTATAAGAAAATATCCTTATTATAATACAACTTCTTCTATTTTAATAATTTAAGTAAAATTATGAACAAGTTATATTCGCAATCTACGCACATTTAATCCCTAAATAAGTCAGCAATTTACCATCTTCCTAACGAATCAAAATCCGAGACAAAATGATTCAGGTTGATCATGTAATTTATTTTCTGACTCGTGGCTCAATGGCAGCATGCGCTGCTGGTGTGCGTTAGGGCGGAGTTTTAATCCGCTGGCGGCATTGTTGTAGACACTGTTTCAAAAAGGAGGTTTGGTTTGTCGCTCTACGGTATCTTGTGCACACTTTGGACTAAACAGACCGGGACCTACAGTTTAACGTGGATTCCGAACCACAAACAAACATCCATGCCACCGCCAAGATTCGAACCTGAAGCCTGGGATACCAAAGGCCAGAACGCTAGCCACTTGGTCAAAAAGGAGGAGAGGTTAGGAGAAAACAAGGACAAACACCCAGTGAGCAAATTACTCATGGGGATTAGGCAGAGCAGATATAATTTATTTATTGAAACAAATGATTGAATTTATTTTAAAATTTATGGATCCCCAGTTTGAATTCTGTTTTCCTAGCTCCATAACTAGGATTGGTTTGGTTCGAGTTTGTCGCTCTGAGGCCATTTTTTGGAACACTTTAGGCCTACAGTTTATCATCATCATCATCGGCGCAACAGTCATTTAGTGGGTCAAGACGGTCTGCCTATTGGAAGATTTCAAGACAAGAGATGGTTTCTTTTTACGCTGTTGGGTTGTCAGACCTATACCCAACAGTCCTATTAGAATCGGGAATTGTGGCATTGTTGTAGACATTCTTTCAAAAATGAGAAGGAGAAAAAACGAGGACAAACAGCCCATAAGCTACAGAGACCAACAAAAAAAAAAAAAAATTATAACAATAAGATAACAAAAAAAAAAAAAAAAAAAAAATAAGGGCAAGCATCTCATCACGGCTTAAAGTGGATTCCGAACCACTACAAACAACTATGATACCGCCAAGACTCGAACCCGAAACCTGCGCCACTGAGTGCCAGAGCACTAGTCCCTCGGTCATCAGGCCACTGGAATTACAGTTTAACATGGACTAATAAACATCCATGCCACCGCCAGGTCTTGAACCAGAAGCCTGTGTTTCCAAAGGCCAGTGCGCTAGCCATTTAGCCATCGGGTAACTTCAGAATTAGAGAAAATGAATTCGAAACACTTACAAGCGAAGCCGGACAAAAAGCTCTCGTCTCTATGATAATGATCGTCAAAATAAATACATAGACCAGAAACGTTTTCATTTTGGATCAAGCAGGAGGGTATATATCCCCTCAGGGAATACTCGTTTGAAGTCGCAACGGTATAAAAAAGTCCAATACGAAAAGACGACATGTTCGTTTAAAATTATGGTATTAAAATGTGGGTGTGATATAGTAGGTCTTATATGGTGCATCATAAATAACACACTACATCTTATTTTAATTCGAATGACTCAAGTCTAAATGATTCGATGAGCTCTATTTAATACTAACTAACACCAGGAGTACAGTCCATGGTTGACCATTTCCATCTGCCTACTGGAAGAGTCTTAAACAAGAGATATTCCATTTTTAAAGGGTAGGGTTGTCAGCCCTACATCCAACTCTCTACAATCGTATTAGATCTGTACCTATGGTTTAAAGTGGATTTCGAACCACTACAAATATTCATGGCACCGAGCGCCAGTCACTCGGCCATCAGGCCCGCATTTGAATACAGCGCAATAAAAATATTTTCTATGCTTTTATTTCAAAACATGTATCCTGTTTTTAAGATTAAAATCCAACACCATCTACGGTTATTTTATCTTTTAAATATAACACACGAACAACATTCAATAAGTCTTGCTCACAAACCAACTAATCTTAAATCACGCAGCCTTGCGAGCAATAACTCACCATCTCCAAAACCAGATTATAACAACGATGCCCCTCTTCCCTAACTAATGATTCCGAACCCAGGACTAAATGGCTCGCATTGGTCACAAGAAAACCCTTTGCGAGGGGCCAATACCGCACTCAACAACGCATAATTTCCTGCAGCCAGCATCCGATCCGCTCAGACATGCATCATCACAAGTGAACTCAATTCTGCGTTTCTGTCTGCTGGCCGGCTTTATAAAGCTGCATGCTAGCCAGCAGTGACTAATTCTCTGGCAGCAGCGGAATAATCCACCACTGGAGCAGAAGCGTACGAGAAGGGAGTTTAAAATGAGGATATCGCCAGCCAAGGATTTATCCATCTGCTGCAGATAGTCTACTTTAGATAGTAATTGTTGCGATGCTGCTTGTGCTCCATGGGAAAGTAAACGGATTGCTACTATGTTGAGGAGGAGGTGGATTTGCATATGAGGGGGATGGGAAATATCGTTGAGGTAAATGCCTTAGTAGTGATTTGCTCAACATTATTTATATCACTGAGCCATCCATACCCATGCTTTTCAATTAATTATTAATACATTTGAAATAAATGTTGTAAAAATACAAAATGGCGGCTATAATATTTTTTAAAAAATAATACTTTTTTCACGGATTCAGTGTATATTCCAGAAACACAAAACTTTACTGTTTAACCGGCTAGTTACCAAATTTGAAAATGATTTCAATAGTTTAAATTGGACTGATAATTATTTTCAAACACGACTATACTTTTGGTATGTCCAATATATTGTACGTCATGTATTAACATGATAAATATATAGATTTGTGAAAACGTGCAACTCTAATAAAAGCAATGAAAGACAAATCAAACAAAAATTCATAAAAAAGTTTTATTTTTTGATATTAACATAAAATATTTACTTAATTGCGAGTTAATACTTAAAAATAGGTTAGAAATAATTAAATAAAATATTTTTTTCTAGAACATAGATATATTCAATGAAAATAAATCTAACACACTGTACCTCCGGTTTAAAGTTGATTCCGAACCACTACAAATATCCCTAGCACCGAGCGCCAGTCACTCGGCCATTAGGCTCCGCATTTGAATACAATCTAATAAAATATATTTCATATTTGTATTTCAAAACATTGGATCCTATTTTTAAGATTAAAATATAACACTATCTATAGTTATTTTATATTTTAAATATAACTCAAGATCAACATTCAATAAGTCTTGCTCGCAAACCAACTAATCTTAAATCACGCAGCCTTGCGAGCAATAACTCACCATCTCCAAAACCAGATTATAACAACGATGCCCCTCTTCCCTAACTAATGATTCCGAACCCACGACTAAATGGCTCGCATTGGTCACAAGAAAACCCTTTGCGAGGGGCCAATACCGCACTCAACAACGCATAATTTCCTGCAGCCAGCATCCGATCCGCTCAGACATGCATCATCACAAGTGAACTCAATTCTGCGTTCTGTCTGCTACTGGCCTTTATAAAGCTGCATGCTAGCCAGCAGTGACTAATTCTCTGACAGCGGCCGAATAATCCACCACTGGAGCAGAAGCGTGCGAGAAGGGAGTTTAAAATGAGGATATCGCCAGCCAAGGATTTATCCATCTGCTGCAGATAGTCTACTTCAGATAGTAATTGTTGCGATGCTGCATGGTGCTCCATGGGAAAGTAAACGGATTGCTACTATGTTGAGGAGGAGGTGGATTTGCATATGAGGGGGATGGGAAATATCGTTGAGGTAAATGTAGTGATTTTCATTATTTATATCACTAAGCCATCCATACCCATGCTTTTCAATTAATTATTAATACGTTTGAAATAAGTTCTTTTAAAAATACAAAATGTCGGCTGTACTATTTAAAGAAAATAATAATACTTTTTCACGGATCTAGTGCATAATCCGGAAACTCAAAACTTTGCTGTTTAACTAGCTAGTTAACAAATTTGAAAATGATTTCAACAATTTAATTTCGACTGATAATTATTTTCAAAGACGACTATACTTTTGGAGTGTCCAATATAATGTACGTTATGTATTAGTATCATAAGTATGAGGGTGAAAATCTGCATCTCTAATAAAAGCAAAGACATAAAATTAAACGAAAATTCATAAAAAAAAGTTTTATTTTATGGAATTAACAAAAAACACTTAATTGTCAGTTAATACATAAAATATAGGTTAGAAATAATTGAATAAAATAATTTTTTCTTGAGCATAAATGTATTCAATTTTTGTGTGCTATGAAAATAAATCTGCCGATGGAAAAATGTTTTCAAGAAAGATCTCTTGTTATTTCCCCGTATTTTGTATATCGTAAAGGATCCGATAAAATCTCGGAAAATCTCCCTATGCAGAATGACCGCAGAAGCATGATTGCCACGATCACTCACACATTTCTGTGTCTGAAAATAGCATCTGCAATATACGTTGGCTGCTGTTCGAATTTAAATCTTTCTGCACTTTAGTTGCATGCATTAGCACTGGAATAATGTCAAACGAAATACATTTTTTAAGGGGGGCGGATTGCAACAGTGGACCTGATGTTTTACTTATGTATGCCACAAACAGCCTATCGATGAATGATGGTGAGAAAACAGTTTTTTAGGAGGACTTAGAGGTATTCTCCCCGTATCTCCATTCTTTTTTTTTTTTTTGAAGAACTGAGAGGTATCCTTTCCGTATCATTATTGCTTTTGCGAGGGCCTTTACAGGTATCTCCCTAATTTAGATATCCTATAACCTATATGGGAGGGCACCCGGAAAACACTAAAAAGGTACTTCCCATGCATCCAGTCTTCTTATTTTTTGTCAACAGTGCCCTCAAAGGACATCGGCCGCGGATTTGAATTTGATCCCTCTAGCACGCTAGTTGTGGAAGTTACTATTGGACCATCAGTTAAAATTGTACAACTTGTTACTACTGGCTAAATGAATATTAAAGAATAATTTTTCTAATCCAAATCGCATGGAATGAGAGATTGAATAATATGCATATATAGAAGTCCATACAAATACATTTTTTGGACCTTTATGAATTGTGTATAATTTAAATATCTTACTGACAAACTTCAAATTAATAGATGCTATTACATTATAAAATTATTGCAACATACACACTAGTCAGAATCAAAGCATGCTATGTTTTTCATCAAGTCATGTTTTCCAGATATTTAGGGCTTGTTCAGTCTCTTTTAGAGCTTATTTGCTATATTGCTTTGATATCAGAACTAAATATACATCACAGATATGAGACATGCACGATAGCGTCAACCCATATTTTAATATGAAAGATTTATTCAAGATACAAGACATTCTACGTGAATGGTTGTGTTGAAGAGACGAAACTTGGGAGTCAACCGAGCGTGAGTTGCAATATATTGAAAGGATCACGATCCTTTTCAGAAGAATCTTTATAAATCGCTCGTGCATAAAATCATGGTGTGTGTGTGTGTATATATATATACAGTGGGTCACGATAATAAATATTCAATAAACTTTGGAAAAACAAGAGATATTTTTGGATTATACATTGAGGCACTGGAATTTATGAAAATTTTGATTAAAATTATCGAAATTATATTTAGATATTTTTCTATTTAATACATATTTTATACCAAGAGTTAACGTCGGTTGATTTCATGGTGTTGTGTGCTTCATGTCCAAATCTTATTCTTGCCATGTAGTAGAATAATATTATTTTGCTTTCTACAAAAGTATTTACAGAAAATAAAAAAAGAACAGAAATAAAAAAAAGTATTTTTTAAATAACACCCCAATAACGTTTTTGATGTCTTACAACTTTTTTTAGGCATAAAAAGCATTGTACAAAAATATGCCTTTTTTCTTACAGTTCCAATCATTACAAGAAAATTCTCTTAGAATTCTATAATTTGGTATATTATAATGGAATCAAACAGAATTCTTTTAACATTGGTGGTAATAAACGCTGTAATATAATAATCGAAGATTCATTACAAAATTTAATGCTTATTACATTAAATAAAACATTTGCTGGGATTGACATAAATTTGTCATATTGTATTGGAACAGAAAGTCATTCCTTTAACGTGATATAGTTGAAAATAAAATACAAAATTTTCATGCTTCAAAATTCTTTCGAATTTCAATAAATGCATTTCTACAATCGGTTCTCAAAAGTTGTCATAATTATTATTCATTTGGCACTCACTCGATGAACATGTTTCGCTTTCGAGTCCCGGCGGTGGCATGGATGTTTGTAGTGGTTTGTAATCCACTTTAAACCTTAGGTCCCAGTCTAATACGACTGTAGGGCTGACATATCTACCACGTATAAAAAAAAAGAAAACATCTCCGGCATCGAAATTTCCCAATAGCTAGACGGTCTTGGCCCTTCATGAGCCTGTTGCGCGAATGAAGAAACTTAATAAAAACTGAAATTTAATTTATTTGATTCTTGATAATTTGATATAAGAATCTGAATCTACAATACATCATTAAATTTAACATAACATAATTTTTAAAAATAATATTAGGTGCCTAATTTAGTCATACATGAATTTGGCTAATAAAGGGATTTATTTGTTTACTAAGGCATCTAATGCTAATTTCATATGTCTCATCAATTTGGTAATTTCGGCTATTAATGCTATTAATTATTTTTAATGTAACCATATTGTCATTTATTGGAAAATAATTTTATGCAGCCGACGCATTAACGCATGTGATGATTTTCAATCTCATAAAATTATTTTTGTTTTTACCAGAATATGGATTTTGCCTGGTTATTCAAAATATTTTTTTATTCAGATGATATAATATAATCATTTTTATTTTTATCCATTTATATTATTTACTTCGACGAATATAGCAATTATTTATTAGATATGGCTTTCAACTCTGAGTCAATTGGCACTTCTATACCATAAAACATGACAAATACTTCCAGATGTTTATTAAGAGTGAACGACTGAAAAATGAATGAATCGGTATAAAATTAGAAAAAAAATGAAAACTATTAAAATGAATCATAATAACAATGTGCTATATACAAATATTTTGAGTAATTTATCATAAAGAAGGGAAGGCTCCTTTACGTTTTAAAGAACCGATAACTGAGAATACTATCTAGTTCTAAAATATTTCAAAGAAAACTAATCAGCAGTATACACTATTTCTCATCTGAATAAATGGCATACATCAAAATGCGGTATTTCAATATCCATTTATTGCAGAAGAAACACTTAATATCAATAAATATGCAATTGTTTTAAGTGTCCTAAACAGCGCTTCCCGTTATGGTGCCCAAAAAACGGAAAAAATATCTCATAATAAAAGGAAATACGGATAAATAAAAAAAAATCACCTATAGCTAGGAAGCATGATTTGAGTATGATGCCTTATTATTTAAAAATGCATACTAAAAAAACACAGCAATAATATTTATGGAATATCGGAATAACGATGTAAAGTCGCAATGTGGTGTCTTTTCTTGAGAGCGGATCAATCTAGGATAGTGTATAAATTATTATTATAAACTAAAAAAATTTGCGAAATTTCGAGTTAACTAATATATAATTTTAATTTTTTTTTTCAAAATTAAAACAAATTGTTAAATATATATTTATAATTACAATTTAACTTTTACAGTTCATTAATTTATTTTGAAAAAATCGTAATGAATTTATACATGCATCTATTACACTTGTTTTAAAAACATAAAAATTAAAAACCGTCACAACGCATTCCTTCTGCTTCAAGAAAATTGACATGCCATTTTAACGATTTTTTAACAATCGTAATTAAATACTCAAACACCGAAAATCTGTTGTGAAAGAATCTTAACCTCCTCCAAATCTATGAATTACACATTTAAAAACAATCATTTCCAATGGAGTGAAACCTCCTCTTTGGACATCAATCTTGTCAACTCGAGTTAATTTTTTAATGTAATTAACACCAATAAAAAAAGTACAGTCACCCCAAACAAACTCCATTAAACTTATCCAACAAACTTCATGGCAGGGAATGGATAACACATTAGTTTCATTTTACGCTTCTTAATTAACTGCATCTCCAGTATGAAGTGGTAAAAATTGCGCGATTCAGTCTTGGCAAGCCATCACAGTTGGGTCCAATCCAAAGTGGCCAACATCGCTTTTTCCACACTCTCTTCCGAGGATACAAATGACTCAAAAGTTACAAAAAATGATGTTCAACAAAACTTTTCCCAATATGAACCTTATTTTTCATTTCTCTATGACTTTATCTCCCGGAAGCTAATATTTCAGCGAAACATAGCATGCAGCCGATGTATCTGTGGTAAAAAATTTGTTTACTGGCGAGCAGTCGTTGGAGTTTTCAAGAGAAGAAAGTTGTTAATAGCGCTAATGCTAAGGTTCAAAGAAGATAAGATATAAGAAAGAAGGGTTCTGCATTTTGATTGTACATGATTACATAAGCAGCATTCTAGACAGGTCTGATGTTTGTTTATAAACTGACGTAGAAACTGATGTAAAAATAAATGACTGAAATGAGAGATGTTAAATTGTTGCTTTTTGTTTTGTTTTGTTTTGTTTTAAGTAATGGATGAGTAAACCAAAAGAATATCACATAAAGACCAATAAATATATATTCATCAGTTATATTAATATGAGAAAAGTAATTATGTGAAATATATGAAGATAATGATATAGGTAAAAAAAAGCCATAGTAAAAACAAAGAATCTTTTATTGGACAATAAAGAAAAGGAAATATGTATAAATAAAAGATACTGATAGCTAGGAAATATGATTTTCGTACGATCGCTTACATACTTTAAAAAAAAATGACTGAATACAAAGACAATATTAATATTTATTAAATATCGGAATAAGGAAATAAAATCACAATGCGATGTTTTTTTCACGAGAGCCAATCAATCTTGACTGAAGTATAATTTAAGCTTATAAATTAAAGAATTGGTGATTTTTCCAGCGAATTCTAAAATATATACTTCGCATTTTTTTTTTCAAAACAAAAAAAATTTTAAATATATATTTATAACTACGCAATATAATTTAACTTTCACAGATCATTAATTTATTTTCAAATAATCCTAATGAATTTATATATTCATTACACTTTTAAAAACAGAATAATTTAAAACCATCACAAAGTATTCCTTCTGCTTCATGAAAATAAACAAGTAACTTTAACGATTTTTTAACAATCGTAATTAAATATTCAAACTCACAAAATTTTCTGTAAAAGAATCTTAACCTCCTCCAAATCTATGAATTACACATTTAAAAACAATCATTTCCAATGGAGAGAAAACCTCCTTTTTGAACATCAATCTTGTCAACTCGAGTTAATTTTTTAATGTAATTAACACCAATAAAAAAAAAGGACAGTCACCCAAACAAACTCCATTAAACTTGTCCAACGAACTTCATGGCAGGGAATGGATAACACATTAGTTTCATTTTACGCTTCTTAATTAACTACATCTCCAGTATGAAGTGGTAAAAATTGCGCGATTCAGTCTTGGCAAGGCGTCACTGTTGGGTCCAATCCAAAGTGGCCAACATCGCTTTTTCCACACACTTCTGAGGATACAAATGACTCAAATGTTACGAAAAATGATGTTCAACAAAACTTTTTCCGATATGAACCTTATTTTTCATTTCTCCATGACTTTATCTCCCGGAAGTTAATATTTCAGCGAAACATAACAAGAAGGCAGTTTTGCATGCTAGGCGATGTATCTGTGGTAAAAAATGTGTTTGCAGGCGAGCAGTCGTTGGAGTTTTCGAAAGAAGAAAGTTGTTAATAGTGCTAATTCTAAGATTCATAGAAGATATTTAAGAAGGGTACTGTGTTTTGTTTGTACATAATTATATAAACAGTCTTCTAGACATGTCTGATGTTTGTTTTTCTACTGATGTAAAAGTAAATCTGACTGAAAGGAGATAAGTTAAACTTTTGCTTTTAATTTTAATAAATCGATGAGCAATTCAAAAGAATATCACACAAAGACCAATAAATATAAATGCATCAGATATATTAATGTGAGAAAAGTAATAATGCAAAATGCATGAAGATAATCAGAAAAAAAATCTATGACAAAAACAAAGCATATTTTATTTGACAATAAAGAAAAGAAATTATGAATATATAAAAAATAAATAAAAGATACCGAAAGCTAGGATTTTCGTACGATTCCTTATTTACTTTATAAATAGATACTGAAAAGAAAAACTAATATTTATCGAAATACCGAAGTAAAATTTGCATTGCGATGTTTTTTCATGACAGCTGATCAGTCTTGATTGGAGTATCATTTAGTCTTATAAATTAAAGAATTGGTGAAATATCAAGTGAATTCTGAAATATAGACTTCAAATTTGTTTTTCGAAAAACCTGTTTAGTACATATTTATAATTACACAATTTATTTTATCTTTTACAGTTCATTGATTTATTTTCAAATAATTGTAATGAACTTATACATCAATTACACTTGTTTTAGAAACATAAAAATTTAACGAAAAAATATTTAAATAAAAAATAAAAAATTTAAATAAAAAAATTTTATTAATTAAATTTAATTTTATAAAAATTTAAACGTCAGAACGCATTTCTTCTGGTTCAAGAAAATGAACATGTCATTTTAACGATTTTTTAACAATCGTAATTAAATACTCAAACTCCACACATTTACTGTAACAGAATTTTTCCTTTTCCAAATCTATGAATTATATATTTAAAAACCTTAATTTTCCAATGGAGTGAAAACCCCTTTTTGAAAATCAATCTTGTCAACTCGAGTTAATTTTTTAACGTAATTATCACCAATAAAAAAACAGGACAGTCCTGCAAACAAACTCCATTAAATTTGTCCAACGAACTTCATGGCGGGGAATGGATAACACATTAGTTTCATTTTATGCGTCTTAATTAACTGCATCTCCAGTATGAAGTGGTAAAAATTGTGCGATTCACTCTTGGCAAGGCGTCACTGTTGTGTACAATCCAAAGTGGCCAACACAGCTTTTTCCACACTCTTTTCCGAGGATATAAATGACCCAAAAGTTACGAAAAATGATGTTCAACAAAACTTTTCCCGATATGAACCTTATTTTTCATTTCTCTATGACTTTATCTCGCGGAAGCTAATATTTTAGCGAAACATAACATGAAGGCAGTTTTGCATGCAAGGCGATATATCTATGGTAAAAAATTTGTTTGCAGGCGAGCAGTCGTTGGAGGTTTCGAAAGAAGAAAGTTGTTAATAGTGCTAATGCTAAGATTCAAAGAAGATATTTAAGAAGGGTACTGCATTTTGTTTGTACATGATTATATAAACAGCCTTCTAGACATGTCTGATGTTTGTTTTTCTACTGGTGTAAAAGGAAATCTGACTGAAATGAGAGAAGTTAAACGAGTGAATAATGAATGACTTAAGTTTTGCTTTTTATTTTAGAAACGGATGAGTAAAGAAAAAAGAATATCGTATAATGACCAATAAATATATATTCATCAGCTATATTAATGTGAGGAAAGTAATAATGCAAAATATATGAAAATAATGAAATAAGAAAAAAAAAAGCTAGAAAGAAAACAAATATTAATTTATCCAAATATTAATTTTATTAGATATAGATACAATAAACAATTTAAAAGGTATTAATCTCATAAATCAAATAGGATTAAAAAAATATAATAATACAAAAAAAGTTTTAATACAGCTTAAATTTGTTGCAATCGGTGATTTGAAACAAGATATTTTTAATTTTTTTTTTTTATGCCAGAAATATTATTAAAATAAGGGAAAGAATAAATTGAAATATGTAATATATTAGAATTTTATTTTTTCTTATTTTCAGTTGCCAATTTCTGTGCACATGGCATAACCATATATTTGATTTCTTCTTTTATAGCGCAACAGTCCATGGTTTGCAAGGGCCATCTGCCTACTAGCAAATTCCAAGACGATATGTTTTGTTTTTGCGTGGTAGGGTTGTCAGGCCTGCGTCCTACAGTCATATTAGACAGGCACCTACGATTTAAAGTGGATTACGAACCACTACAAACATCTATGGCACCGCAGGTACTTGAAACCGAGGCCTGTGACACCAAGCGTCAGAGCTAGTCACTTACTTTGATTTATTGAACATTAACACTCTACGATGTATATAACTACAGAAATATATATATATGAAGTATATGGCTAAATTGGAATTAGTTTGAAGCATATAAATTAAATTGGTTTTAGAAAAATGCGTCAAAAAGGACTTTAGCTTGGTCAACATTTTAAAAATCTTTTCTTATTTATTTTAACAAACATAATTTATCAATAAAATAATAATATTTAGAATTATTACAACTACTAAAAAAATATATTTTTTAAATTGAAATACGTATAAAAAATATTCCTTTTTAACTATTTTGGTTTATTAATTTTATTAGTTTGCTTTTTTAATTAGTTTTGGAAACGTTAGTTTATAAAAATTAAGATAAATGAAAAAAAATTAGAAATATATACAAAATTACAACCATACCATGAAACTAACAGCCATAAAATAAAAGAATATTACATATGTTTGTTATTAACAATCATTAATATAAAAAACTTAAACAAACATTAAATACCAAATGTTTAACCAAAATCTCCAGACTGGAAAAAAACCCCATCCAGACTTTTTCAGACCCTTTAGACGTTCGAATAAACAGAAAAAAAATACTTTGTCTTTGAAACTAAAATAACATATTAATAAAGCAATACTGAAATAAGATAATAAATAATAAAAAAATCTTATAAATGTAATAGGATTATATACATTTATTGCTGACAAAGACAACAATTTAAAAAATATTTTTTTACTTAACAAATTAATAATCTTTTTCCCATAAGTAACTTGATAATTAAAAAAATTCTGAAACCTTATACATAAAATTATTTTTACGTTACTGAAAAAGTTTTGAAAATCGATTTTTTGAAATTTCATTCTTTACATCGTATCTTTTTTGTAAAAAATAAAAGAATATAGCATATAAAATTATCTTTTTTTAGAAACATCTTTTTTCTCACCAAAAAATAATAAATAATAAGAAAAAAACTAAATACCGGATAGGGGAAGTACATTTTTTATCGCTCCTTTAAATATTTTATTTCAAAATCCATTCGACAAATCGAAACTCGATATCAAAAGTTCAATTTTCTTGCAAGAGAATTCAATACTAAGCGCAATCGAGAAAGGTTATTTTGCTCACGCTACGAGGTAGTTATTGTATTTCAAACCAAGATTCAACGTTTCATCCATCTCTAAAAGGCTACTTTCGCCATGTATTTCCGTCTCTCTTCGCATTTCATGATTAAAAGTCTCCGGAGGATGATCAGTTTCAAAAAACAATTTCACTCACTCAATGCCGACTTGTATTTCAATCTCGTCTTCCACAAATAAATTCAGTTTTGAAAAGTACCTATTGGAGAAGTTTAGGTGCTGTTTTTAAAATTTTACTCTAATTTATCTCCCTCTTAATTACTTAAAAGAATTTAATTTATTGGGAAGTTGCACGATAGCTTGAAATTGTAACTTACGTGTTGTAAACTTGGATAACAGCTTGGAATGGTAACATATACGGTGGTACTTGGACAATAACACAGGTATGATAATTCGGACAATAGTTTTGAATGGTAACTTGAACAATAGCCTGGAATGGTAACTTGGACAATGGTTTGGATTGGTAACTTGAAAAACAGTTTGGACTGATAACTTCGACAATAGTTTAGATTGGTAACTTGGACAGCTTGGTATAGTAACTTACACGGTGGTACTTGGACAATAACACACGTATGGTAACTTGGGCAATAGTTTAGAATGGTAACTTAAACGGTGGTTGGTATCTTAGTAATTTCCAAACTAGCTTGAAATGGTATTTACACGATGGTAACTTGGACAATAGTTTGGAATGGTAACTTGCACAATAGCTTGGAATGACAACTTAGACAATAGTTTGGAAAAATAACTTGCACAATAACATTGGAATGGTAATTTGCACAATAGTTTGGACTGGTAAGTTACAAAATAGTTTGGAATTTTAACTTGCAGAATAGCTTAGAATGGTAACTTGCAGAACAGCTTGGAATGGTCACTTGCGCAAGCAAGAATGCAAGACGGCAAAAATCAATATCCGCCAGCGGCGAGCGTAGCAGTTATTATGAATAGTTTAAAAAACGAGAAGATCTAATAGAAATTATAAAGCTTATGTTTCTCATCGACAGTTGCTGTTGCGAATATTTCTAGAACCTATCTTATATTACATCCAAATGCGAATAATTACTTCCGGATCCACCGCTGTGGAAATAAACTTCTTTTACTACACAACAGGGACCATGACAAAAACGTCCTGGTGTAAAAAAAAGTAAAAAAGAAATAATACTTTCATGGTAGCGTGTCAAAGAATGACGGTTCAATTCCAGTTGGTGGCCCGTACATATTTATTTTATCATATAAGATAATCAACAATCGTATTAAAAATTGATTTCCAAACCCAGAATTAGAAAAAGATACAATCTAAAAAAAATCTAAGTATAGCTATATATAAACATAATTTTATGGCAATTTCTAGTAACTTATAATTAAATAAATATTTGTAACTGCCAGACAACTTTTGCATGCAAATACAATATACTTTTATAAATATGACATTCCCCTTAATTCTACAAAAGCACTTTAGACAAACACAATATAGATTGAGTTTCAAAACGCCTCTTTCGTCATATAGTAAATAAGTATCTCATTATAATTTTAAATTTTAAATTCGACTATCGCAATAATTTGTCAATATTTAAAGAAACATTCAAGTTAGTAATTATAATGTTTTTAAATTATCTGCAAAGTTTAAATTGTTTCCGCAATTAAAATCATTGTCTTTAAAATAATAATCAACTCAAAAACAATCATTCGTATATATACATTTGTAAATAATTATAATTTAATTCAATATTAATATACATATAAAATAACTTTTTTTAAAGTTTCGAAATTAATATTTAATGAAAATAAATATTAAATTAATAAAAATTTAATTAATCTTAACTTTTATAGCTGAAAAAAAATGATTAAAAAAATTATCTCTTTTACATTTTGTTTTCCTAAAGATTTATTAAAGTAATAAATTATATCCCTTATTACTTCTAATAAATATTGTCGTTTAATTAGATAAAACATTTGTAATTCTGTTTATAGGAATACATTTATTTATAATGTATTCGTATAGTCCTGTATAGTCTAATTTCTGATTAAATTTCGCAAGGATATAAACTATGCAGAATAATAATAACTTAAAATTAATCAGAAAATTAAATTGATAGAAGGAATACGAATTTGTAGTGATGGATTATGCATAAATTTTAATATACTTCACATATTTTGTTGCAGATTTCTAGTAATTAATTTTATAGTAAGGTAATTTTTAAATTTAATAAAATGTTATATTTTAATGTAAAATATAAAAATTATAATTTCATTAAATAATAAAGGTATTATTAAATATTTATAATGTCTATAGTATTTCTCCTAAAAATAATTTTAATAAATTATTCTAAAATTAAATTAAAATGATTAATAAAAACGAACAACCAAATATCTGAAATGCGATTTGAATTTCTCTAATTTATTTCATGTTCATTTTCAAAATGCCATAAAATACTATATATTTTAGAAAAAAACATTCAAAGTTATATGAAATAAATTTGGAATTAAAATTAAAATGCATATAACTAGCATTTTATTTCATACACAATAAATAAAACAGATATATTTTCCTAAATTAAACAAATTGTAAAATTATTAAAAATAATTAGTAATAATATTAATAATTTTTGTAAAGAATGTGTAAATAGTTTTATACTTAATAGTATTTATAAATATATCAATTTGATGAAAATTATTAGTAAACAATAGCAAAAGTAACACTATTTTTTTTCCTTTCAGAAATGATTAAAAAACAGGTGGAAATTGCTTAATTTTATGAAAATTTTAATCACGTAGAAAATTAAATTTTTTAATAATTAATGAGAGAAATTTTGTTATTTTCAAGAAAAGTTATAGTTGACTTAACTAAATAAAACTATGAAAATATTGTTGTTTCTTCCATAATTGGCATTATTAGACAGAAAATATTTAACTGGATATATTATCAATATAATATTTAAATTTATTAATTTTGATTGATGACAGAGTAATATTAAAAATATTAATAAAAGCATTGTGTTATATTTATTTTCCAGACAGCTTTTGCACAAAGTAACCTCTTATCAAAATTCTAGAAAATGCATTATGTGTTTGTTGTAAAGAAATAACCTTTACCAATTATGTTAAGAAAAAAGGACTTTTAAACATTTTATATAACTTTTTGAAAATTATGATAATTTTATAGAATTGTTTAATACTTACTCATCTTGGATTAATATTATTAACAATATTAAATTTTAAAATATTTTTTTTCGTGAAGAAAAGTGTACAAAATAAGTAATTTGTTAAATTAATCTTTTTGGCGAAAGAATTCTAAAAATTGTTAAAAATAAAGCTCTATTGACAAATAATATTTATAAAACTTTTTTAAAATTATGACAATTTTATAGAATTGTTTAATAATTATTTAACAACAACAAATAATTTTAAAAGTAAAACAATTTTTTTTCAGTGTAAAAAAAAAAAAAAAAAAAAAAGGTAATTTGTTGAATAAATCTTCTTTGCAAAAGAATTCTAAAATTTGTTAAAAAACAAAAGCACTATTGACAAATAATGTTTATAAAACTTTTTACTGAGATCTCATTTATATCCATCTAACTAAGAAATGCAAGAAGAAATGTTTAAAATATGTATACGCTTTTGTTTTGATACAAAAAAAATGTAAAAAAAATAATATACAGAAGTTCTATCTAGACAGAATAAATTAGTTTACTCAACAAGACCAACAAACAAAAAGTTTAGAGACATAAGACAAACAAGAACAGAGAGAAATATGGGGAAATAACCTGTTGGAAAAACAACAAAATTTAAAACTTTTTTTTCTCTAGAATCATAATGAATTAATTTAAACAAATGTATCAAGACAGATGTTGTACACTTTAAAAAAAACATATTTTTCAGTCTCTTTCAGAGCTACTGGTGAATAATTTTATTTTACATTTATTAAAAACTTGCAGTCGTTCTTAAGAAAACATTTCTAAATTAAATACTGGCAGCAGCTGCGAAAGATATTTATGTTCAAAACGCATTTAAATTAACTGTGTTTTATGATGTTATTTAAAATAATAAAATGAGCTGGGAAATATCATTTAATTATTATTATTATTATTTTTGTTCAAATGCTCGTGTATTTGGTTTGTCAGTATTAAGTCGTTAAAACATTTTGATAACCTTATTAAAGAAACACAATTTTGTTTTGTCAATGTTATTTTTTATGACAGATGTGATGTGTTTAAAAAAACATAATAAACCACATTTACATATCGTAAGGAAAAAATCTTGTAAACTCCAGCCTTACATAAAAAGAAACAATGCATTGTTGCATTCGAAAATATAAAATAGAATATCTCAGGATGTGTTTTTAAAAATATTCACTCTTTATGGATATTAATAAAAATTTATAATACTTTAATTTAAGGAAAATCACAGTTTTCCTTAAAAAAATTTTTTTTCACAAATTCCAAGATAATTATTTTTAATAAATCCTTTCAAAAATGTTAATTTTACATATTCATGATAATTCACTATTTTAATTTTTAAAACGTTCCATTCTGTGAACAAAGGATTAAAGTCATTTTCTGCAAATGATTAAAGCTTAGTGAAACACTTCTTAAAAACTATGTTTAGGAAAAAGAAAATGACTTATTTTTCGTGATATAAAGCTAAATTATAAATGTTATAATCTCATGATAAATTTTCAACTACATAAATCTAATTAATGAAACATTTTTTAACAATGATTTAAGTTAGTACTTAACTGATTCCTATTCAAAAAGGATGTAGATGTGCTCTTGTAAAAATATCCAATAATTTGAAAAAAAAATACTTATTTTAGATACTATGTTTGCTTAATTGTGAAGAGTTTTGCACTTACTTACATATGGATATCGAGTGATAACAAGAAGGAGATCAATTTGACACTATAAACAAATTATTACAAGCTAAATAATTAAAACCCTGCTTATTATTTTAAGGAAGTAAGTGGAAAAGTAAAAATAGACTCAATTTTAATTATTGAATTAATCGATTCTGATTTTTATCTTTCCAACTCTATATCACATTACATAAATAAACACGCTCAAGTTTTAAAATTATATTAATTTTTCCAAATGCAATTAGCATTATTAACGGAATTATTTCATATTACATTTAAAGATGCAAAATAAGATAATACAAAATTTGAATTGCACTTGATAAAGAAGGAATTTATAGCAGACAGTAAATAAATATTGCCTTTTCTAATATGGGCTCAAAACCTTAATCAGAAATTTATACAATTTTGAACTACTGAAAGATGATTTTACTCACATGAATCTAACAAACACTTACGTTATTTGACTATTAAAGCCTACCAGCAGGCGATAAGGACAACAAGTGCCCTCCAATAGGTTTGGTTTGTCGCTCTACGGTCATCTAGTGCACACTTTAGGCTAAACAGACCGGGACCTACAGTTTAAAGTGAATTCCGAACCACTACAAACATCCATGGCACCGCCGGGACTCGAACCCGAAACCTGTGTTACTGAGCGCCAGAGCGCTAGCCACTCGGCCATTCCTTCCAAGAGGAGTTTTATGGGTAACTCCTTCCGCATTTGTGAATCGTACTGTAGAAAATCCAGTAAATTCTCACCAGAATGTCGAAGAGTGACGCAGTCTAAAAATAGTGATTACAACGAACGCCACCAGTGGATTTGAACCTTCAGCACGCCAGTTGTTTCGAAATTATCTTTTTTTGTCGAAGATTGGTTTGATTGATTTACCACACTACGTTGCATACACACTATTTTTTGCATACTTTTTGCTGATTAGAAAGGGATCTACAGTTTAACGATTTTCGAATGAGAAGAAGAAATAAATGAAAAAACAAAGCAAAAAAAAAAAAATAATAATAATAACCAATATAAAGATAATACATTTCTTAAAGACAATCTTCAATTCAGTTATTTTTATTAAATTGCAATTTCAAATAGGAAAAATATAGTGACGTTAAAATGAATAAAAGATATCTCTCTAACAGACACAAAAGCTTCATACTTCTCAGTTTCGTACAAAAAGATATACAAGAATGATGAATTTAACATGGCGAAGAGAGGATTTTCCAAATACTATTCAGACAAAATACTGTTAAGTTACATCGATGGCAACTTGCTATACTAAAACTTGTGATTTATTAAACTAATGAAATTGAACTGTTAATTAGTATACAAAATTCTTAGCATTAATCTTCAATTATAAAGATACACAATTTTCACTGCTATTTTATGTAACGTTAATATTGTGGAATTCAGTTATATGATATGGTAAATATTGTTGAGATAATTTTTAAAAATCTTTTTTATGAGTCCAAAATTCATGGCAAATACATCCAACTTTTCCTAGTAGACTTAATTTTATATTTATTCAAAGAACTTAATAAAACTTTCCAAAAACTTCATCTGTCACCAAAAATGAATCAATCATCAAAACTCCACAAAATCACAAAGCACATCAGACAAAAAAAAAGCACATCAGACATCAGAAAAATACTTACCAAAGAAAAGCAGACATTCGCATCGGCACCATTACATTAAGTAATAATCATGATATATTTTATCATCCATCAAACTCAACGAATAAATTAACATTAAACTGGCAATAAAGTAAAAATAAAATCTCTTTAACTGAGTCAATATGCTTAATAAAATAAGAAATCCAATGCTCGTAAATCACGTGAAACGTTATCTATTAATGACAGCTTCGACGTAATTTTTATGACAAGATGCATGTCATAATTAGGTTTATTACAATAACAGCGACCCGTTAAACCTCATAGAAAGCCGGTTTAGCTCCAGATTTCCGACATCGTAATGCATTATCAAGCAATTTCGCTCAGTAATTATCTCGGATTTAAGATTCATTCAGTAAAATCCATATCCTGCTGTGTAGCGATCCTATAATGTTTCAATTCGTTTAGAATTTGGTATGAATAATAATTATATTATCATAAATAAATACAAATAAGTGGGGTTTTTTTAATGTAAATGTAATTCGTTTACTATATAAGTTAAATAAAATTATTTGAATGATTATTGTTATTTATTTTTATAGAGTACCAGCAATTTCACTCATTAATTATTTCGGATTTAAGATTCATTCAGCAAAATCCATATCCTGCTGTGTAGCGATGCTATAATGTTTAACTTCTTTTAGAATTTATGAATAACAATTATCTTATGATAATTAAATACAAATAAGTGTTTTTTTTTAAATGTTAATAATATCACTTTACTATATAAATCAAATCAAATTGTTTGAATGATTATTATTTTTTTTAATGTTGTGCAAAAGGCTGGATGGCAGAGTGCAAGCAATTTCGTTCAGTAATTATCTCGGATTTAAGATTCATTCAGTAAAATCCATATCCTGCTGTGTAGCGATCCTATAATGTTTCAATTCGTTTAGATTTCGGTATGAATAATAATCATGTTATAATTGAATACAAATAAGTGGGGGTTTTTTAATGTTAATGTAATTCGTTTACTATATAAATAAAATAAAGTTATTTGAATGATTATTCTTATTTATTTTTACGTCGTGTAGAAAGCTGGATGAAAATGTGCAAGCAATTTCTCTCAGTAATTATCTCGGATTTAAGATTCATTCAGTAAAATCCATATCCTGCTGTGTAGCGATCCTATAATGTTTCAATTCGTTTAGATTTCGGTATGAATAATAATCATGTTATAATTGAATACAAATAAGTGGGGGTTTTTTAATGTTAATGTAATTCGTTTACTATATAAATAAAATAAAGTTATTTGAATGATTATTCTTATTTATTTTTACGTCGTGTAGAAAGCTGGATGAAAATGTGCAAGCAATTTCTCTCAGTAATTATCTCGGATTTAAGATTCATTCAGTAAAATCCATATCCTGCTGTGTAGCGATCCTATAATGTTTCAATTCGTTTAGATTTCGGTATGAATAATAATCATGTTATAATTGAATACAAATAAGTGGGGGTTTTTTAATGTTAATGTAATTCGTTTACTATATAAATAAAATAAAGTTATTTGAATGATTATTCTTATTTATTTTTACGTCGTGTAGAAAGCTGGATGAAAATGTGCAAGCAATTTCTCTCAGTAATTATCTCGGATTTAAGATTCATTCAGTAAAATCCATATCCTGCTGTGTAGCGATCCTATAATGTTTCAATTCGTTTAGATTTCGGTATGAATAATAATCATGTTATAATTGAATACAAATAAGTGGGTTTTTTTAATGTTAATGTAATTCGTTTACTATATAAATAAAATAAAGTTATTTTAATGATTATTCTTATTTATTTTTACGTCGTGTAGAAAGCTGGATGAAAAAGTGCAAGCAATTTCGCTTAGTAATTATCTTGGATTTAAGATGCATTCAGTAAAATCCATATCCTGCTGTGTAGCGATCCTATAATTTTTCAAATCATTTAGATTTCGGTATAAATAATAATTATCATATCATATTTAAATATAAATAAGTGTTTTTTTAAATGTTAATATAATTCTTTTACTGTATAAATCAAATAAAATTACTTGAATTATTATTTTTTAATGTTGTGTAGAAAGCTGGATGACAGAGTACCAGCAATTTCGCTCAGTAATTATCTTGGATTTAAGATGCTTCAGTAAAATCCATATCTTACTGAGTGGTGGATCCAATAATGTTGCAATTCATTTAGATTTTGGTATGAATAATAATTTTATCATAATTAAATACAAATAAAAACTTTTTTAAATGTTATTGTAAGCATGTTAATATAATCCCTTTACTATATAAATCAAATAAATTTATTTAAATTATTAATATTTGTTTTAATGTTGTATAGTAGGCTAGATGACAAAGCACAAGAAATTTTTCTCAGTAGTTGACTCGGATTTAAGATTCATTCAGTAAAATACGTATATTGCTGTATAGTGATTTTATAATGTTTCAATTTATTTAGATTTTGGTACGAAAATTAATTATCCTATTCACAATTAAATATAAATAAATGCTTTTTTTAAATTTTAATATAATTCATTTACTATATAAATCAAATAAGATTATTTGAATGATTGCTATTACTTTTTAATGTTGTGTAGAAGGTTGGACGATAATCGAGAGAGTAATGGATGAAGAGTAGGCTGGAGAGTAATCGATATCTTTAATTCCAAACCCGAACAAAAAGACATAACGCTGTCAGTTGCCGATGCCGAAATGAATATGATAAATTAGTAGGCCAGAATATACATCTATTGAATTTGAGGGGATGGTGTGAATCTTCAAATATTAAGTAGTTTCGAATTAATTACACAATGCGATTACAGCTGATGTAACCATTAGGAGAAATGGCCAGTTGGCATACAGACTCTCACCCGGAGAGGAAGTATATTTCATGCACCTTGCATGCACTCGGCTTAGGAGTGGATTCCTTCCACGAATCTATAATTATGTCTTTAAATGTGCTAATTATTGTATGTGTGTGTGATGCATGTGCGTGAGTAAATAAAGCTGTGAGTTCTCCAACCTGTGCCTCAAGTACCTCAACACAATCACACCCACTTACAATCTGGCTGTTCAACCTGTTCACTACACTTATCAATTTTCCGTGAAGTAATCTGTGTAACGCTGAATTAACTACAAATCAGCCTTTTCAATATCGAATAAACAGAGGTTAAAGTGTCAGACCTTAAAATCAATAATGCCATTATAAATATAATATATAAAACATAATATGAACAATTGCATTTGTAAAAATATTAATTAATTAAAGTGTTTTGATTTGAATTAGTTTTTTTTCTGTTTGTAAAATAATTTAAGGTTTTAAGAAAAAAAAATCATTCAAACCAAAATGGTTTATTTGCAAAATGACTAACGTTTTTATGCTTAAAAAGTAAAATATTTTTTTAAAAAATAAACAAAGATACTTCAAAACATACGAGCACAATGCTTCAAATTATTTTTTTTATCCTGAATAATTCCCAAAACTCTTTTTAAAGAAAATTAGAGTTAATTAATACAGTGAAATACATGAAAAAAATATATTAAAAAAAAAGTTAAAAAGTATAATTTAAAGATCTAACGCATTAAAAAAAATTTAAATTTTTTTTAATAAAAAAATTCAAGTTTTAATCTGATTTTTATGACCTTTATTTTGATAAAAAAAATTGTTATAAAAACTTCTTTCCAAAAAAAAAAAAAAAACTATTTTACAACTGAATCTAAAAGTTCAGTGAGAATGACATTTTAACAATTAGTTAATCTAAACACATTTTTTTTTCGAATTATAGAAAATAACGTTATTGATATTTTATTTATTGCAAAATCATTTTTTACGTTTTTTTTAAACTTAATTAAAAGAAACACAACGTTGAAGTATCTTTTTTTTCTGTGTGTATTTGCAAGTTTATCATTAATGAAATTTGTTTCAATTTTAAAAACAATTTAAAAACTAACAATTTGTATACAAATTCGATTTACAATTAAGTTAATATCATTTTATAACATTATATTTTTATAAAAGAATGTTTAAACAAATTAACTTAGAATTGTATACTACTATTAAACCTATGAATTATTGTATTGTACTATTCCAGTATTTCAATGATTTGGTGAAAGCAATTAGCATTTAATAAATTAATATTTTGTATTAATTTAAATTTCTAATTTTGCTTTTTTCCTTATTTTTTAAATGATAAGAATAGCGTTAAAAATATCTTTTATTCCCTAAACAGTAAATAATAATTTGCCAACTTTTTAATTTTTAAGTACTTTTAGTCCATACAAATGTGAAATTAAGTATACCTTTTGTATTTATTAATCCAAAAATATGCTGAACAAAATGTTTCAAAAACACTTAATAAAAACATTATGATTTCAGAAAGAGGAAACTTTAAAAAAATAATAATCAGAAAATGTTTCAGTTCAGCTATTTCAACATATCTAAAAAAAAAAAAATAATAAATCAGAAAATTCTGTTAAAATTCATTCATGTTAAATTTTTGCAAATTTTTAATTTTTACATACTTAATCTTTATAGGACTATTATATCAGTTTTACAATAATTATTATGAAAACAATAAAAAATATAGTATCAATAAATAATTATATGTAAAACCTATTCCATAGTATAAAAATTTCCCATATTATTCCAAAAAAATGCTTCAAAAACACATAATAAAAACATTACGATGAAGAAAAAGAGGAAACCCAAGAAAAAATCACCAGAAAATTCTTTAACTTAGCTAATTTAGCATATCTGCCTCATGTTAAAATTTTACCCTGGAATTTGATGAAAGATAAATGCTATGATTAAATACAAAGGGTGCTCCAAAATTTTCGGAACACGCAAATTCTCGAATACACGAGATCTCATTCCGAGATTTGTATAGTTCAGGATTTCCAACTTATCCGTGCCGCAAATTCCCGCTGTTACCATGCTTCCTCCTACCCACAGACAAGAGAACCTTTTGTGGCGTTCAGAAGAAATGATCACTTGGCCTACAGACTCTCACCAGGAGAGGAAGTACATTTCACACATCGTGGGCATAGCGGAGTATCGTGTTTTCAGCTTAGAAGTGGAATCCTTCTACGAATCTAGAATTATCTGTCTTTAAATGTGTTGCATAGTGTATGTCTCCAATTGTATGTGGGTGGTGTTTGTGCATGTGTCAATAAAACTGTGATTTCTTAAACATGTGCCTAAAGTATCTCAACCCAGCCACACCCAGTTCTAATCTAGTTGTCCAACTTGCACAATACAATCTGCAACCTACAATCGGGAGCCCAACGTGGGGCGTATGCATTTCCATTACAATGCAAGGTATCTTCCGTGAATTTTGGAACATCCTTTACAAAACTACAAAATCTTTTACAATTTATCCTTTACAATCTAACTTTATATCCTTACAAAATTTCTGGATATAAATTTCTAACAAATATGTATAGCAAATTATAAGTATTAAAATAGTTCGTAAACCTATAAAATTTCATAATCCCGCAATAAAGTCTTTAGAATATATTATTTGTTGCTTATTGTTATAGTATTAAAAACATCTTTTAATTATAGAAATATTTTTTATCGGAATGTTGTGTTTTATATAAATATTTTCAGTTCTATACATTATCTTTATTCGTTTCCTTAAAAATAACCGTCTTCGTTTTAAGGAATCATATATTTTGTAGATTGATTAAAAGTTTTTGGTTATATTTTATTTCACCAAATCCACTTTTTAAATTTGTAAGCCTAAATAAAACACAAAAAACTTCCTTGGTGCAGAAAACACCAAGGAATTAAAAAAAAGCACACAAAATACTTCAGCAAACTGCAATTTTTTACATATTAAATGAATTCAAGTGTCAAATGGAATGAATTTTCATTGCAAGGCATCATGGTAATCTATTACGATGCACTTCAATTGAATTGGGAACAAAAAAGTAATACCTCCCATGGAGAATCCTGCAACGCGTCCTTTGTTGAAATGTTGAAATTTATTTCCAACTTTTAGAGCACAGTGCATTTTGACAAATTACTTACGCATACAGAAAGTAGTATGTATGCCTATCGAGTTTCAAACTAGCAGCGTCTAGGAATGAAATCGGATGTATGAGCCTCCCAAACTTCAACATTTATATTTGTCGCTTTGGCAACACGATGAATAAAAGCTTTTTTCTTATTTTATTTACATCAGCCAGGCTTTACAAGTGAATTTTTACAACCGAAAATTTCTTCAGACACTTTTTCATCGTCGATTTTTATCATTTTTGTTGTTGCGGAAGTAAAAAAAATATAGGAATTCTGCTTTCTGAACTAAATTTTAAGAAACGCATCTTATAATTGAGTTTAGATTCTTTGAAGATTTTTAAGAAAAGCATTTATTTAATGTATTTTATATTTATATTACTATGGATAAGGCTAAATATTTTTAATTTAATAATATAAAACATTTACTTTCAAACTTTTTTGCTGAAGTAACTAAAGTTAGTTAAAGTAAATGCATATAATTAAATATCTCACTTCAAAAGAATTCAGTTAGTTTAATATATATTTAAAAATATAGAAGCTTAAGAAATTGCTATAAATAAACTCGGTACAAAAAAAATCACAGACATTTAATTTTAAGTAGATTAAATAACAAACAATGTATATAATTAAATATCTCACTTTAAAAGAATTCAGTTAATTTAATGTATATTTAAAAATATAGAAGCTTAAGAAGTTTCTATAAATAAACTCGGCACAAAAAATCAGACATTTATTTTTATGTAGATTAAATTACATAAGCAACCTAACAGAAAAAATCCAATTAGTTAACATATTTCAATTAAAAATTACATATTAGTTTTTTTTAAAAATTTTACTTATATAAATAATCAGTTTTTAATCTATACGTTTTTATGTATTTGCATTTTAAATTTTCGTTTTACTTAAATGAATTTTAAAGCTTGAAATCGTTGACAGCTATTTTTTAATAAAAAAAGAAATATTAATGAAATCAAGAAAATATTTTGAATTAAATTCGGTTTTTATATTCCTACAAAAAAAATCAGTATCAATCTAATTAAAAATAAAGAGCATTAAAAGGTTTTATCAAATTATAACTGTGTTTTTTTTTTTTGTAAATTTTAAAAGAATTTACAAGAGTTTAAATTTCAAAAGATTACATCGGTGGTGATGATAATGATATGATGACGATGGTGATAATTAAGATCTAATTAGGTATAAAAGCGCATTACAAAGTTTTATCAAATTATAACTGTGTACAAGAAGAATCTTTTTTTGTGATTACATCACTGGCGTATAATGTTGAGATCTAATTAAGAATAAGAGTTCATTACGAAGATTTATCAAATTATAAGCGTGCTTATTGTTAATTGTACAGAAATTCTACTTTGTAATTACATCAGTGACGTATATTGTTGAGATCTAATTGAGAATAAAAGCGTAATATAATGTTTCATCAAATTATAATTGCGTTTTTTGTAAATTGTACAAGAATTCATTTTTAAGATTACATCAGTGACGTATATAGTTGAGATCTAATTAATAATAAAAGCGAATTACAAAATTTTATTAAGTTATGTATGTGTTATTGTAAATTATACAAGAATCTCTTTTTGTCTTTACATGAGCAACATACATTGTTGTGATCTAATTAGGTATAAAAGCGCATTACAAAGTTTTATCAAATTATAACTGTGTACAAGAAGAATCTTTTTTTGTGATTACATCACTAGCGTATAATGTTGAGATCTAATTAAGAATAAGAGTTCATTACGAAGATTTATCAAATTATAAGCGTGCTTATTGTTAATTGTACAGAAATTCTACTTTGTAATTACATCAGTGACGTATATTGTTGAGATCTAATTGAGAATAAAAGCGTAATATAATGTTTTATCAAATTATAATTGCGTTTTTTGTAAATTGTACAAGAATCCATTTTTAAGATTACATCAGTGACGTATATAGTTGAGATCTAATTAATAATAAAAGCGAATTACAAAATTTTATTAAATTATGTATGTGTTATTGTAAATTATACAAGAATCTCTTTTTGTCTTTACATGAGCAACATACATTGTTGTGATCTAATTAGGTATAAAAGCGCATTACAAAGTTTTATCAAATTATAACGGTGTACAAGAAGAATCTTTTTTTGTGATTACATCACTGGCGTATAATGTTGAGATCTAATTAAGAATAAGAGTTCATTACGAAGATTTATCAAATTATAAGCGTGCTTATTGTTAATTGTACAGAAATTCTACTTTGTAATTACATCAGTGACGTATATTGTTGAGATCTAATTGAGAATAAAAGCGTAATATAATGTTTTATCAAATTATAATTGCGTTTTTTGTAAATTGTACAAGAATCCATTTTTAAGATTACATCAGTGACGTATATAGTTGAGATCTAATTAATAATAAAAGCGAATTACAAAATTTTATTAAATTATGTATGTGTTATTGTAAATTATACAAGAATCTCTTTTTTGTCTTTACATGAGCAACATACATTGTTGTGATCTAATTAGGTATAAAAGCGCATTACAAAGTTTTATCAAATTATAACGGTGTACAAGAAGAATCTTTTTTTGTGATTACATCACTGGCGTATAATGTTGAGATCTAATTAAGAATAAGAGTTCATTACGAAGATTTATCAAATTATAAGCGTGCTTATTGTTAATTGTACAGAAATTCTACTTTGTAATTACATCAGTGACGTATATTGTTGAGATCTAATTGAGAATAAAAGCGTAATATAATATTTTATCAAATTATAATTGCGTTTTTTGTAAATTGTACAAGAATCCATTTTTAAGATTACATCAGTGACGTATATAGTTGAGATCTAATTAATAATAAAAGCGAATTACAAAATTTTATTAAATTATGTATGTGTTATTGTAAATTATACAAGAATCTCTTTTGTCTTTACATGAGCAACATACATTGTTGTGATCTAATTAGGTATAAAAGCGCATTACAAAGTTTTATCAAATTATAACGGTGTACAAGAAGAATCTTTTTTTGTGATTACATCACTGGCGTATAATGTTGAGATCTAATTAAGAATAAGAGTTCATTACGAAGATTTATCAAATTATAAGCGTGCTTATTGTTAATTGTACAGAAATTCTACTTTGTAATTACATCAGTGACGTATATTGTTGAGATCTAATTGAGAATAAAAGCGTAATATAATGTTTTATCAAATTATAATTGCGTTTTTGTAAATTGTACAAGAATCCATTTTTAAGATTACATCAGTGACGTATATAGTTGAGATCTAATTAATAATAAAAGCGAATTACAAAATTTTATTAAATTATATATGTGTTATTGTAAATTATACAAGAATCTCTTTTTGTCTTTACATGAGCAACATACATTGTTGTGATCTAATTAGGTATAAAAGCGCATTACAAAGTTTTATCAAATTATAACTTATAGTTTTTGTTAATTTGTACAAGAATTATTATTTTTTTTGTGATTACGTAAGTGACGTATCGTTGTTATTTAATTAAGAATAAAAGCACAATACAAATTTTATCAAATTATAACTGTGTTTTTCGTAAATTGTACAAGAATCCTTTTTTGTGATTACATCTGCGACGTATATAGTTGAGATCTAATTAAGAATAAAAGCGCATTACAAAACGTTATCAAATTATAACTGTGTTAAGTAAATTATATAAGAATCTTTTTTGCGATTAAATCAGTGGTGACGAATATCTTTGAGATTTAATTAAGAATAAAAGCACATTACAAAGTGTCATCAAATTATAATTTTTTTTTTTTTTTTTTTTTTGTAAATTGCACAAAAATGTTTTTTTTTAATGATTACATCTCGTGATGTATATCGTTGAGATCTAATTAAGAATAAAAGCACATTACAAAGTTTTAACAAAATATAACTGTGTTTTACGTAAATTTTACAAAAAATGTTTTTTTTTATTACATCAGTGACTATCGTTGAGATCTAATCAATAATAAAACGCAATACAAAGTTTTATCAAATTATAACTGTGTTCTATTGTAAACTGTACAATAATCCTTTTTTGTGATTACGTCAATACTGATATATATCGTTAATATCTTCTATTTATTTGTACTAATGTTAGTAAACTAATAATATTCACTTACAAGAGTATATATGAATGTAGTCTCTTGCTTTAACATCTAAAATACATCGCCGTACGAAATGAGGACACTGGTTTAAAAGAGGAATTTTAGGGTTAACATTTGGGTCCCGCATACCGCAATTTCTATCAAATCTCATTTCTGAAAATAGAAACTACAACACACACCACTAGATAATTCTAACTGGAGTCCCTACTTGCTGTATACGTTACTACGAAGCGAGTTTAGCGTCATAATTTGGGATGGAATAAAACAGGGGTCGGCAACCTGCGGCTCGCGAGCCACATGCGGCTCTTTGGATGTGAAGCTGCGGCTCTTTAGTTCCATACGCAAATATTAATTTTATAAAAAAAACATTTAAAAATCGTTTAAACATGTATGTACGTAACGCAACAAAAGTGACAGCGTTAAAAGAAATGCCGCGAGTTGAGGCACTTAAATTCGACGCATGGAATAGTCTTCCAGATTGCTACAGTGAGGTGGAGTTGGCATTTGGAGTGCTGACTATCTTCGGATCGACATATTCGTGCGAGCAAGTGTTCTCTTGCATGAATATAATTAAAAGTAAAGTAAGAAGCCAACTAACAAATGAAAATTTAGAGTCGTGTTTAAAATATAAAACAACAAGTTATGAGCCAAATTTATCCAAACTTTCTAAAATCATGCAAAGCCAACGGGCCCATTGAATTTGTTTGCTCAATTGTTTGTTATTGAAGTGAAAGTTAGTGTTGCAAGTAAATGTTTAATTGTTTTAATTTTTTACTTAAATAATAAGTAATCGTCTAATAAGGCCATATATTTATTATCTAATTTGTTGTGAAAAACAGTACTTATATATGAATAAATAGATATTTTTTCTTATGAATAAATAGATTAGTTTTTTTTTTCATCAAAAAAACTTTATTTATGCGAGCACTATTTATTGTTGGCAAGAAAAATTTTCGTGGCTCTTTAAAAACTTTGAAATTTTGTAAATTGTATTTTTTGACTCTTCTGACTCAAAAGGTTGCCGACCCCTGGAATAAAACATTCTTAACCAAGAAATTATGGATTGAAATCTTCTTAACTAAAGATTATGGATTAAAATCCTAATTTAGTTAGATGCAAATATAATGCATGATATATTGGAATAGTTTAAAGTAGGGTGTATACTTGTAATTTATTTAAGTACAAATTTAAAGTATGAGTTATAATATTTCTGTTATGACGTATATCGTTTGAAATCTTCTATTTTACTTTTACTAATGTTAGTAATTTAATAATGTTCATATGAAATATATATGAAAGCACTCTGTTTGAAATTATGTTTCTATCCTATAAATCATCTGTAATCTGGTTATATAATTAAAATTCTATTAAATTCAGATTCCGTCGCATCTTTAAGCCGATTACAGATTTTTCCTTATTTTGTAATGAAATTCTGAAGTTTCATTAATATATTGTTGAAATCAATTGCCATAATTAAATTTTATTAAGTCTTAATTAACTACAATATTTTTCCAGATTATTATATGCAAATTAATTTACTTTGTAGATTCATAACGAGATAAACTTGAAAAGTAAATAGTTTTTTTAAATATATGAACAATATTTTACGAGATATTTATTTCCATAAACAATAATAATATAATGTAAATAATAATATTTTGTGTATTTATATATAAGAATATTACTGTTGCGTGTTCATTCAAAACAATTATTTCGCTTATAATGAATGTGCATTAAATTTATATTTTAAATTATTTATTATAGTTTCTGAACACAATACAGTAAAGATTTAACTAAATAAAAATGCAGATAATAATTTATACATTTTTGCATTTAATTTCAAGTACAAATTGGATAATTTTAAAAATTGATTTAAATTAAACAATTTTTTTTATTATGAAATAAATATATGAAATGCAATAATTATACATGAATAATTTCAGAATATTTGAATAATAAACTATTTGGTGAATGTAATATTTTTGTAATTTATGATTTTTTAAAATTCTCTTATATCAAAGATTAAATTTATCTAAAAGTTAAAACTGAGTTTTGCCGTAGTATTGATAAATGAAATTTGTATACGTTTCTAACAAAAGTATTCTCTTTGATTACAGCTTCGTTTTTATGATATATTTCTAAAGACACTTTTTAATTTAAGCAATGTTTTAGCAAAACAATAGAATCTAAATCGGATTAAATTGCAAACAATATTGCAAAACAATAGAATTTAAAAGAGATTAAAATTAGGGATTGCATATACTTTATTACTCAAAATAACTTATAAAAGAGTCTTAAATACTACATCAAAAATTATATGTAGATTAAAAAAAATATTCATATAAGAAAATGTAATAAGTACATACGATTTAAACAAATACAATTATTTGTAATAAACATGATATTATTAAATAAATTGATTGTAGATATAATAATGATTATTTTATAAAATGAAATATCTGATTTCATTATTTTTCATGTATAATATGTATGCACGTAATTAAATTGTGTATTCTATCGTATACTATTAGATTATAAAATAAATTTTTATGTGATTTTTTACAATGGAATAATTAGAATATATTCCTATAAAAATGTCCATATTAATATCTTTTTCAAACCATAGTAATTAATATATATAATTAAAAACATCTACCCAGAAAATTATTTGTATTTTATTGTTCAATATAAAATAATCTTTATCCTTGGTATACGAAAATGCATTTAACGTGATTCAAATTCTACGTGCCATAAGAACGAATAAAGCATTTTTTACTTTACTTTTTATAATAAATATATAAAAAATATAATACACCTCATAAAACTATGATTCAACACTTAAAAAAGCATGGTATTCAAAGAAAACAACATTTTTTTTTTCATCATAATCCCCAAGATACATTGAATAACAAAGAGAAACTTTTTGAGAAAAACGTAATAAAACGTCTTAAGTTTTGTGGCTAGGTTTCAATCTGTAGCCAATTGCTTCAGACACAAAGACAAGTGATTCACATGTTAACAATATGCCGTGAATCATTAAGACAGTTATGAGTGGGGTGGTTTCAATTTTTTTTTCTTCTTTTTAGTTTGAATCAGCATAAAAAAGTAAGGAAGAACTCATTAAAAACAGGGAAAAAATTAGAATTGATATTTCTGGAAAGTTATTAAAGCACTGAAAATAAGGGATATTTGAAAGAAAATAAAAACTCGCATAAATCAATTAGAAAAACTTCTTCACAAGAATTCAAACAATGATTTAAAATTCTTTAATTAAAATAATTCTTAATATACCAACAAAAGATTGTTATATATTGAAAATTAACAATTGTTTTTAATAAAAAGTAAAATCAATAATGATGTAACATTCTGCACAATTCAGTTATACATATGTATCGCATATTCACATTTTATTAAAACTATTGACATCAATTTTAATTTAAAATTGAATAACTGAACAATAATCAAAAATAAATAAGTAAATTAATAATACATGTACTTTAACTTACGTTAAACATGGAGATATTACATGAAATATTGAATCTTTGAAAATGTAAAAGAAATTATTTAAGGGTGTTTACATATTTTAAATTGCACTTTAAAGAATAGAAATTTGTGTGTATTATTTTTAATTTTTTGTAAAGTATATATATTTTTATGAAAAAATAGGAACGATCTTTTACATATCAAACAACTTTTTACAATTTAAACGCGATTTAAAAAAAATCAAATATTATTGCAATAGTTTATCTTATTAAATAAACACCATATTTTAAAATTAAATAAACATTCAAATCATTTTCTAATATTACATTCACTATTATTCTATTATTATTACATTAAAAAACATTAATACTCTTATCATTTTTATTGATCCAATCCTTTTATTGAGAAAACATAATCCAATTTTAAAAATGAATAAACTCTAAAAGGTACTTTGTGTTCAAGATTATAATAATATACATAAATAAAAGAGTAGTGTCTTTAATAATATTCTTAAATTAGAAATATCAGAGATACATTTAGTTTTCTTATATTTCACTAGGGCCGGATTTTCCTATAGGCTAACTAGGCTTCAGCCTAGGGCCTCAAGATCAAGAGGGGCCTACATTCAAATTGTTAGCAAAATTATAATTACACTATTCTAAAAACAGTAAACACTGAATCGAAAATAAGGAGAAATTCTACACATATGAATAATAAACAAACATAATAAGTAATTTACAAACTTAAAAATGGGAGGTGAAAAGGGCCTCTTTTCATCTAAATCCGGCTCTGAATTTCACCCATTGACTTTTTATCAAATAAAAACAAAAAATACAGGAAATAAATACAATTCAATTTATGGAATGCTGATTATAGAGTTTTAAATTCTCTATAAAGTATTTAATTTGTACTGCATTTCAAAAATAAATATTTGATTTCTTTAAACTTAATTTACAAACTTAAAAATGGGAGGTCAAAGGGCTTCATAAGTGGAATAGCCTAGGGCCTCTTTTCATCTAAATCCGGCCCTGTATTTCACCCATAGCTGTCTTAATACAGTGCAGTTTAAATAAATTGTGCAATTATGTATAAAATTCCCAATTGTTACAAATCTAACAGAAAACTGGATTCAGAAAAAAAAATCTCACCTGAATAGATGAGGAGTAGAGCTAGCTGAAGTCCAGCAAAGTGCACTGGTGAATCCATTTCCAAAATCGAAAAAAAAACCATCGTCAAATATTATATATTCAAATTCAACGTTCCAAACGAAGTAATGAAAAATCCCAAAATAGCTAAGAAGCAAAGTTAAACGTTGATTTGCGTGTCACTTTGATTTTTTTATTCTTATTATTATTCTAATAACTTTTTCCGCCAAATTCTAAACTCGGTAGAAAAAAGAATGTTTTTAAAAAAAATATTTAAACCGGTAAAAAAAAAAAAAAAAAAAATGCACAACACACACACACTACTGTAGGCCACAACACAACCAAGTGCAGGACAACTTCAATAACTGCAGTAGCATGAAACGGGAAAATATATTTTTTTTTCTGTATTTTTATTTTATCTGTTAAAACGGGAGCTGCACTACGCACATAGTAAAGCTGATACACCCGCTCACGGTAGCAGACCAGCGGTGAAGAACGTATAAACAGACGGCGACGGACCGCTCGGTCATTCGGCGACGGTTTGGCGCGTTTCCGCCAAGGGCCGAAAGAGGTAGCAAAAGTTAGCAAAGTGGGTAAAATAAAGTTCGCCAAGTGAGTAGAACGATCGATTTTTATACATATCCAGAGAGAAGTTTATATCTATGGGGAATTGAAGAACGGACTTGAAGAAATGAAGAAAAGAAGAACTTATGGGAATTGTAAAAGGGGGAAAAAAAAGTAATTCTGAATGAAAAAGGAATTTAGAACTTTTACGGGAACTTAAACTTCTTCATCCAGGTCGTAATTTCAAATGTATTAGTGGCAACTTCCATTTCAGTGGAGTTCGAATGATTGTAAACTGTGCTCTATAAAATGATTCTAATAACAGATAATTTTTTTTATTTCATTGATAATATTATGTAAAATTTGTAATTAGAGCTGGGTAATTATAATAACAATAAATTGATGCAATAATTAAAACTTAATAATGTAATAATTAATAATTTAAACAATAATTGATATTGTTCATTTATAAAATGATTCTAATAACTATTTTATTATTTTTATTTAGAAAGAAATAAGATTTTCTGAATTTCATTAATTTTACACGGAATTAATATTTACGAGAATTTTAAATAAAAGTACTTTCTTCTGTCAACAACATCATTGGCGCAACAGCCCCATGGTGGACCAAGGCCGTCAGCCTACTGGCAGATCTCGAGATACCATCTTTTAATGGGGTAGGGTTGTCAGGCCTATGCCCAATACTTAAGAGTTAAATTAGACCGGGACGTACTGTTCAAGGTGGATTCAGCGCCATTACAAACATTCACGAGACCGCAGGGACTCGAAACCGGAACCCGTGGTACCAAACGGCAGAGCGCTAATAACTTAGCCATCAGACCCCACTTCTCCTGCAGGACATGTAAGTGTCTATATTCAACTACGTCAAATTTTTATTACTTTCAAACTTTAAGAAATCATAGTACGTTCTTTTCACACATATGAAGATAAAATTTGATTAATTTTATATTTTATTATTTTATTAATTTATAATTTTAATTAATTTTATAATTTATATTTTATATTTTTTATTTAATAAAATTTTATGCTCTGCTACAGAAAAATATACTTCATATTGTTTTTATACTTTCTTTCTGCACTTTATTATTAGAAAAAAAGAGGGTAAGATATTGGTATAAAAAGATAACGTAGAAGAAAATGAATAATAAAATCAAATCAAAAAATAAAATAAAATAAAAACATATTTATATAAAATGTCTTTAAAACTGAATTTTCATCAAATAAAAAGAAAAAACAAAAAACATACAGTAAATAAAGTTCATTATAAGAAATGTTTATTATAGAGCTTTAATTCTCTATAAAGTATTTAATTTGCACTGCATTTGAAAAATAAATATTTGATTTCCTTTCATTTAAAAATAATAACAAATAATACAAAACGTGAAGTCAAGAATATACTGAATTTTGTCAATATAATCAATCTTAAAATTTCATTAATCAATGATAATTTTAGTGCATTTACCTTCATTAATTAATTAACGTATTCTTTGTGTCAAACTCAAATTTACATATTCTCGTAAATTGGCCTTATCTTGGTCTTTTCCAAGGATGTAGCTGAATTGTTACTGTTTTGTCTGCGATGAAATGATAGATTAATCAATGGTAGACTAACTGAATTCTCAGTGGGGGAACTCTGTGAACAGTATATGTATATATATATATATATATGATGAGGTTTATTGCTAATAACGGATCACAATTTGCTATATAGAATAGAATAATACGATTAAGGATTGGAGAGCAGCACGAAAAGAATAGTATAATGTTATCCCACTATTGTAATTAATTCCCACAATTCTATTAATAGAGATTATTTATTGTGTTTTGAAATACAAAGACGTTTGAAAATTCGTAAAGGAAAAAGTGATCATATGATGCTTTGTACGAAAAAAAGGAAAAAGTGCTTACTAACGACAGGAGCAACATTTAAGAACGTTGTTAATAAGGGATATGTCCATCATCAATCCCGATAACAATAATCGGCACATTTTGGTGTACTCTGCACAACATGATTCAACAGCTGTTGTTCCAATATTTTGTCAATTCATTGATGAGGGTATTCTTATTTATTGGATGATATTGTTGACTACTAAGACACTTTTTTAAAATATCCCGGAGATTTTCATTGAAGTTGAGATTTGGAGAACTTTCTGTCTATACAAGGCGTTGAAAATCATCGCTGTTTAGACAATCCTGAACAGCGATGTTTGAATACATCGTGTCCCATGAAAACAAATTTATCGCCTACAGTACCAGGAAAAGGCGAACACAAGGCACCAGATCTTCATCAATATATCGTTGGCCTGTCATAGTCCCAGTGTCAAGCACATGTAGAGATGTGCGGCCATTCATCATGATGCCAGTCCATACCTTGATACTGTGCATATTATATCGGCCCCTTTCTTGGATATTTTCTTTCCATAATCTGTATGACTGACAAATGAGTTGTCGTCTATAATCAGATCTAAGACTGAACCCACTCTCATTTGAGACTAGCACGCAAGTCTAGTCTTAGATTTGAGAATAGTACGACTAGTCGAAACAATACTTCTAATCCAAAAGAATTATTTGTTTTAAATTAAAGAATTGTTAAGAAATATTTAGATATTTGAGTAATTATTAATACAATCAATTAAATTCTTCCTTTTATCAGTCGGAATATTGTACGACTTGTTGTCGGTTTGGAATATATTGTCTAATATATGTACTAAACCCATTTGTATGCCGTACTCATTGAACAGCGATGTCATCAAAGATGAATTTCAGTTACTGTGCGATATTTTTGTGCAGTGTTATAAAACACTTGATAAATCCCACAGAATAGATTATACTAGACCTTAACAATAGTAACAATGACTATGCTTGAACTTAACAAGTCACAAAGATAAAATCTATGACCTATGCTAGGCTATGTAACAATGACAATAATGAAAGCAATAGTAATAGTAGAAGCAATAGCGATAGCCTATGATAGACCTTCGCAATGGTAAAGAGTAACAACAGTGAATAGAGACAGTGACGATAGTTCGAATATATCAACAATAGTAACGACCTTAACAATAGTAAGGAGTAATAAGAGTGACAATAGTAACAGTGACGACCTATGCTAGATTGTAGCAATAATAACGAGTAACAATGACAATAGCTTCGGCAATAGTAACAATAACTATGACCTATGCTAGACTAGACTTTATTAACAATAGTAACGAGTAATAACAGTGACAATATTAACGACATAGTAACAATAGTGACGACCTATGCTAGATCTTAAAAACAGTAACCACTAATAATAGTGACAATAGTAACAATAGTGACGATATATGCTAGATCTTAACAATCGTAAATGAGTCTGCTTGTTTCTGAAAATAATGACTGCAATACTCGCCGCCAGAGGATTCTAAGGTATGTTGTGTTGCAAGCTAGCTGCTGACGATTGGGGGTTCAGGGGTACAAGTTGGGGGGTTCAGGGGTTGTTTTCAGGGGTACAAGAATACCGTTTAGTATTACACTGCTCCACAGGAATCTCTTAAACTGTTTAAAAATAAATAAAAATCCTATAGGTTCTTCAATTTATTGAATGATCATATTAATTTAATATTTTATCAAAAATACTGAACATTTAAAATATTTGTAATTAAATGTTAATGGCCAATGAAAAAGTACATTGCAAGAAAAAATGTGAATCGAAATCAACATTTTTCGAAAAAGGCATTTCGAACCGCATGAACAAAAAGAAAGCTCTAATTAATATGCTTATTTACTTTATTGTATTGTGCAGTAATTATGTACTGTACTTCAGCGAACAAAATATGATATTTATTGTTTATTCCAGACTAATTACTGATATTCAGTTATTAAATTGAATAGATGTAATGTTTTATAAGTTAATTGATTTTTGATTTTTTTTTTTTTTTCAAATCAATTTCATTCAGTGCTGAGAGTTGAGAAAATCACCCTACTCAGAGATTTCATTTATACAAATTATTGGTCATAGTCTATCATTCAACCACTCGCTTATTGGTCGTATTTAAAAAAAAAGTCACGAGGTTCAGTAACTTGACTCGATTTTTGTTATATAAAACTAGCTATTATGCTAAAATATTTCCTTCAGTCTAAACTTCATCAACTCTAAATGTAAGTTTATTCTGTCTACTTTGTTATCGGAATATGTCGCTGGAGGCATTTTTGACTTGGATTCAGTCATACCGAATATTTTACAAAAATAATTAAATCAGATTGGATTCATGGAAGTCTGATGGTATTTGATCTGATCTGATTCAATCAGATCAAATTTACATATTTATGGCAGTGTATAAGATATGTAATTATAAGAGTTTTTAAATCTGTAAGTAACTTATGATAAATTTCTGTCTCCTTGAGTTTACTTCTTAAAAGAATTAAATAAACCATATACAAAAAGAATAAGGTATGCTGCATTTTCCTATGTGTATTAGAAATATTATATCAAAACCCTTTTGTCATGGCATAGACCGCATGCATCTGACTACTCATTTTCTCATTAAAATGCTGTTTTGTAAACTAGAGCTTAATTGTTAGGTATCTGGCAGTTAGAGGACAACGACTTTATCCGGGTGGTTTGATGCATGAATGTATTGTAATTATAAGTTTATACATTTTAGACTTAAACGCATTAAATTTCGATTATGTTAGTCCATTTAGCGTCAATTTTGACACAGTCTTATATGATTTACTCTCTAAATTAAATTCCAACGCTCTAATTGCTTTATAAAATTACAATTTACACTACAGGTTATTAATGTTATTTAAAAAAATTAATAAGTTCTGGAATTTAATTTAAAAAAATACAATGATTTCCAAATATATACTATAATTAACTGTTTTAAGTATGCCCGACTCGTGACACAGTGGCAACGCACGCCGCTCGTGAGCATTTGGGCGGATGTTACATCAGCTGGCGGCTTTGTTGTAGACACTGTTTCAAGAAACAAGAAGACTTGATGGCATTTGTGATGTTCAGCATCTTGCCTCGTTCGTCGGAATACCTGGTGGGAGTTTTCCGGATTTTCTAATTACGATACGCAAATGCAAGGGTAGATCACTCTAGATGTCCTCCAGGAAGACGCCCTCCTTCTTAAGTGTCACGTAGCCAAGTCAGACTTCTACCTACACGTGCTCCATCACAACAGAATCTCCCCCCCGACCTTTCCCTCTTTCCGTAAGACCACAAGGGTTATTGTACTTGATCTAGATGTTGCTGTCTATCAAGTGAGATAAGGGAAAAAATTACCGAATTCTGTAATTTAATTTTTTAAAAAATGCAAAATTTATCTTGATTTATAGTTAAAAATTTTTAATAAGTAATACTTAGACAATTTCAGCTATTTTTAAGGTTCGAATTAAGGGTTTCCATTTGTTTATCTTGGGGGCTGATTTGAAGGGACAAAAATATTTATACATTTTAGCATGTTGATTTAAGACATTTACAAATTAAAAAATAAATAAATAGTGTACAAACTCAGATCCAAATAAGCAAAGATATTGCAGCGTATTAATTTTTTATTTCTTTTCGAGCAGAGTTTATTGAAATTTCAAAACAAGGCCAGAATCTTTAATTTCTGAAATAAGAAATATCGTAGAAAATAAAAAAAATAAGTATTGCAGATTTGAATTTACGTAAAATTTCATCACAATTACTTAAAGATATAATAGGAATGATGGAATAATAATAAATATAATGATGATACACAATAAGAATGACGAAAGGCGTATTTTGAAATTTCTTAATTACAAGAATTTCAAAACAGGGGAATGAAGATCCCAATTCTTGAAAATAATTTACGATTTCATGTCAGCTGGCACGAATAACAATACTTTTCACAAGAGTTTTGATGATCACAGTTAAACAATTTGAAATTTAAATAATATACAATAAATAATATATTTATTATAATAATAATTAATTTTAAATAATACATTTATATAAGTGAAAGAGAAATAGAAATAATCACTCACTTTGTAGCACAACTTTTATTTATGTATCTTAGTAAAATACTTATATTTTATTTCAGAAATAAATGCGCCGTACTTACAAATGAAGTCAGAGAAAATCCAGATAATTCCCACCAGAAAATTTGAGTGTCTATCTGAAATATTCATGCATGATATCACAATTGCCATTGAGTCATTTCATTTCTAAATTTAGGTAATATAACCGCAAACTGGCGGATAATAGGCGTTTATTCAAAAGTAATGCATATGGTATGAGAGATATTATGCATATAATATAAGGGAAAATATATAAAATTCCCACTACATTTTTTCATTGTCGTATAACATGGTCATACATGCTGCCACAATTTAACTCGTGATTTTTAAAATCAGGCAATAGAACTGTATACCAGGAGAAAATAAGTGCCTATTCAGAAGTAATGCATATGATATAAAAAGAAAATCCAGATAATTCCCACCAGAAAATTTGAGTGTCTATCTGAAATATTCATGCATGATATCACAATTGCGATTAAGTCATTTCATTTCTAAATTTAGGTAATATAACGCAAACTGGCGGATAATAGGTGTTTATTCAAAAGTAATGCATATGGTATGAGAGATATTATGCATATGGTATAAGGGAAAACATATAAAATTCCCACTACATTTTTTCATTGTCGTATAACATGGTCATACATGCTGCCACAATTTAACTCGTGATTTTTAAAATCAGGCAATAGAACTGTATACCAGGAGAAAATAAGTGCCTATTCAGAAGTAATGCATATGATATAAAAAGCAAATCCAGATAATTCCCGTCAAAATATTTTATTGAAAACATGAAACTAGGGGTCACATCATTGCCGTCTTGTCATTTCGGAATACATGGAATGTAAGCACACGTAGTAGTAGAGAATAGGCCCTTATTCAGAGCATTTGCTTTATGTTTTTGCATTATGTATTATTATGATTTAGTACGAAAGAATATTCAGAAAATCCAAATCCAAAAATTTGATCTCTGATGTGAAAGGCTCATACAGAAAAGTTTCTCCATAGATGCTGTCTTATTTGCCATCATGTGGCCTCAATTTTTGCAATCAAGGAATTTAACCATTCATTAGGAGAATATTACTTCCATATAATATGAGTGAAATTGGCATATACTATGAAGGACTGTTTTCAGCAAGATGTTTTATTGTCAGGGCCTGAATGGCCGAGTGGCTAGCGCTCTGGCGCTCGGTACCACAGGTTTCGGGTTCGAGTCCCGGCGGTGCCATGGTTGTTTGTAGTGGTTCGGAATCCACTTTAAATGTAGGTTCCGGTCTAATAAGATCGTAGAGCGTTGCGGCGGCATTGTTACTCCGCGTCCGTGGCTTATCTTCAAGTTACACGTGCCCCCTAGGTAATGCAAAGTGAGTACGTCTTTGCAGCACTTGCCTTAAGGCATCCAACACCAAGGTGTCTGTGTTTGTCAGCTGCATTAGAAAGAAAAAAATGTTTTATTGTCATTATTTATTAGTTATACATGGGTGACTACTACGTATTTATTGTAGTATCACAGAAATATCAGAAAACGCCCACCACGAAATTAGATATTCGCTGTGTATTGCTTGTGCATGCTATCAGAATTGCCAACAAGTATCCAATTTCTAAAATCAGAGTATACCGTCATACACCAGTACAGAATAGGTGCCGTTTCCATAGTGACTGCCTAATATTGATTATAATATCAGAGAAAGACAAAACTCTCACTAAAAGATATATATCTTCAGATTGCGTTGTGTATTACGCATATATGCTGTTATATTTAGTCATCGTGTATCCAATTTCTGAAAAAAGAAACTATAAACACAAAATAACATAGAATAGGTTCCAGTTCAAGAGTAATTGTCTAGTATTCATTATAGTATCAGAGAAAAAATAAAAAAAACTTCTACGATGAAATTAGATATATGTAGCGTATTGCTCGTATATACTATCAGAATTGCCATCAAGTACCCAATTTCTGAAATCAGAATATATAATCGTACACCAGCACATAATAGTTGTCTGTTCTATGGTTAATGCCTCGCATTTATTATGGCATTAAAGAAAGATTAGAAACTCCCATCATGAAATTATATAATCACTACGTATTACTCGTACATACTGTCAGAATTACCATCAAGCATCCAATTTCAGAAATCATGGAATAGATGCTTAAGATTGGTAAAAAATTTTTTTAATGTTTAATAGATGCCAGTATATTTAGTAGGTAGGGTAACTGCCTAGTATTTACTATGGTATCAGAGAAAGATAAAAAAACTTCCACTATTAAATTAAATATATGTTATCAGAATTGCCATCAAATACCCAATTTTTGATATCAGAATACATAATTGTACACCAGCACAGATTAGGTGCCTGTTCTAGGGTGACTGTCTCCCTTTTATTATAGCATCAAAGAAAGATTAGGAAACTCATGAAATTATATAATCACCATGATATTATATAAACACTGCGTATTGCTCGTACATGCTATCAGAATTGCCATCAAGAGTCCAATTTCTGTAATCATGGAATAGAGGCTTAGGATTGGTAAAAAGTTTAGTCTAATGTTTAAACATCTCTCATTTACTATTGCGATCATATTTTCTTTTTTGAAAAATTAAGCAAACACTGCAATCAGCAATGTGTCAAATGTTACCAAAACCCCATACGAGCTCCCACTTCGTTACATGCAATGCTGTGCATAAACCTCTGTCTTCCTTCCAGGGCAGTAAACTGCATCGACACATCAGTTCTCATGAGGAGGGACATTTGTGTAATTCCGACTGCATTCTGTTACAACACTCATTACCTGCTATAATGCTGCAGAATAAAATGATTATCCGCTACTAAGCCTTGTCATTTGGGAAACTAACTGTAGCCTAAGCTGCATTGCCCTATCTGTCCGTCGGGAAACATCCATTAGCATTCAACAAGGTTTACGCGTGTAAAACGCACTGCATAGTTATATATATATGTGCGAGTTGCTTGGACAGCATGTCAGCATACTCAGAAGGGAAATGAATTCTATATATTATTGAATATAGTGTGGTAACTTATAATTCATTATTAGTTATATTTTAACTAATGAGTACTAAAATACAGGTAATTGTCATATAGTAAGTTGTTGTATATCAAATTAACATAATCAAATTCACATTATTGAAACCATGAAATAATATGTACAAGAATATCATCATATATTACTCACGAACGAGTACAAAAAGCCAGTTTAGGTTTTTGAAAGTATGCTATTTTTCTTTCATAATTGGAATGATATTTTTTATAAGACACGTACTCAAAAGGAAAATGAATTCTATAGTATTGAATATAGTGTGGTAACTTATAACTTATTATTAGTTATATTTTATCTAATGGGTACTAAAATACAAGTAATTATCGTATAGTAAGTTGTTATATTCCAAATTCACATTATTTGAAACCATGAAATTTTATGTAAAAATTATCATCTTATATTACAAACGAGTACAAAAAAAACCAGTTTAGGTTTTTGAAAATCTGTTATTTTTCTTTTATAATTGGTATGATATTTTATATAATGCAAGAATTCATTAAAAGTATTTAATGTTAGTAAATTCAATGGCCCGCAGTGTTTGCCTATTATTCTATTTAAAATACTAATTAATAATAATACTAATTACTAATAATTCAAATCCAAAAATTGTAATTCTACTCCAATGGAAGTAGGATAATTCAAATCCAAAAATTGTAATTCTACTCCAATGGAAGTAGGATAATTCAAAAAAAAACTGTAATTTACTCCAATGGAAGTAGGATAATTCAAATCAAAAATTGTAATTCTTGGAAGTAGGATAATTCAAATAAAATTGTAATTCTACTCCAATGGAAGTAGGATAATTCAAATAAAAATTGTAATTTAATGGAAGTAGGATAATTCAAATCCAAAAATTGTAATTCTACTCCAATGGAAGTAGGATAATTCAAATCCAAAAATTGTAATTCTACTCCAATGGAAGTAGGATAATTCAAATCAAAAATTGTATTCTACTCCAATGGAAGTAGGATAATTCAAACTAAAATTGTAATTCTACTCCAATGGAAGTAGGATAATTCAAATCCAAAAATTGTAATTCTACTCCAATGGAAGTAGGATAATTCAAATCCAAAAATTGTAATTCTAATCTATTGTAATTTTACTCCAAAGTATTAAAAATTATTCTAATTTAAATTATTCTTCTTTCGCCATGCACCAGAGCCCCCTGTAGTAGTTCAGAGAAATAAAAATAATTATAGTTACTCTTTGTCTTGCCAATGTTCCCGTTCAAAGACAACTTTCATTACAAAAACTAATTTTTCTAATAACTTTTTTTTTCTTCACATAAAGCGTGCCAAACAGCGATAAGGCGCCAAAGAATGTTTCCCAAACTGGGAGCCTTATTTTCTATGGTTGGCTGTTAAAAGCATTAGCATCTATGTGTTTTCAATGTTAAAAAAAAATTTCATTGCTACCTATGAGACTTCGCCGTCTTTAACTAGTACTCAGTGGAATTGATCTTTTAATATTAACCGAAGAAAAAGTTACACACACACACAAAAAAAGTTGTATGTACAAAAGTTACAAAAGTTGATATGGCTTGAGGATTAAAGGTAAGGAATTGTCCCTTGAAACCTTTTGAGTTCTTATAAAAGAAGAATGCGTGTCGATGCCTAAAAAAGCTTTGAAAATTTTACTACAATTTTCAACATTATATTTATGTGTATGAGGATTTTCTACCGAACGGAATATAGCTCTATATATTCTCTCTCGAAGTATATTTTCTCACCACAACGAAATATAAAAAGAGATGAAATCTCCTATGTATTGACGAGAGTTTGCCTTTCAAATATGTGCTCAACATTGAAGAAAAATGCCCATGTTTTTCATAATCATAAGAATAAACCTGGGGTGAATTTCATAATATTTTTTTGTATCGTATTTTTTTTTTCCTATAATGTTTGACTTAACAATTATAAGATATTACTCAGAAATTTGTATGTAGGGCGCCTACAATTATTTGTAATTCACTACACTATCTCGCCATTCCAACTTAGATTTTCATTATTCACATAATTATCATTATGTGATATTAGCAAAATTAGCATAATGCTAATAACCATATTAGCTTAATGCTAATAAACTTATTAGCATATCTTATTAGCATCTATGCTTAACTTTTATGCAAATTAATTGAAAATAAAATTTCTTCCATATAGGTTTATCGTTTGAAATAAAATATATGATTAAAATCTCCATCAACGCTTTTACGATACAGCTCCACTCTAACACTGAGCAGAAATTTTGGAAAAAATCATAACAGTTATGTAGATAATATTTTTATACCAATATTTTATAAATAATTATTATTTCGAAGAAAAAAAAGAAAACAAAAAAGTTAATTAGAAAATAACGTAATACATAATATAGTATATGTTTCTTAATTAATATGTAATGCTTTTGTATTTATATTAGTTTTAATATGCGGAATTTAAGACCATCTATTGCCTGAATAAATTTGCTTCCTTTCATAATAAAATAAACCATTTGGAGTCTTGTTTTTCTTTGTATTTCTTTGTTTCGTGAAACGGATAGTTGCTTTTAACCTACTAACTAACCTCGCTAGGTTAGTTATTAACCTTGTTATGTAAGGTTAACTATATACGGTACTCATTCAGAACAAAAAATGAAGCTTTATAAGTGGGAAATAATAATTATGAGGTTCTTCTGGGTAAAAACAAAAAGGTACTTTTTTTCCTTCTCAACGTTTACCGACGCCAAAAATAAAAATTAATTGCTAGTTTCTCTTCAAAGCTCATATTCCAGTTTTGGTGAAATTCGTAAAATGTTGTTTCTGAAGAGTTTTTTTTTTATTGAACTTCTTTTTCTTATTTCCACAACTTAAGTTATCTACATCAAATAAAACGTTATTTTATTTTTATTTTTATTGCTTTTTTTTAAATGTTAATAATATCCTTTCAGTTCCAGATGGTGTTGTTTTCGCAAAGCCTTAATGATTTTTTTCCCCAATGCCTTATAAGATATTCTTGATATTTTTTTTAAACATGACGTGCATGAAATATTTCTTTATTAAAAAAAATTATATATATACTGTTTTTCAAAGATTTACTATAATAATGATGAAACTTTATTAGGTAAATTATTTATTTTGTATAATTTTAAAATTATTCTTGGCGAATTATTTTATTGATTTTTTTTTCCAAAACGAGTTGAGTAAAAGATTTTTGAAAATGAATCCAAATTCTTATTGACATCGATAATGTTTATTTTTCCTCTGCATCTAAATACTCCATTTAAAATGACAAATTATATTAGATTATTAATCTCACATTCTTTCCTTTAACAAAGTTTTATTCGTTAATCTTTTAAATCAAATATAAGATTGTTGTTTGTTTTTCAAATGTAAGGCGTCATTTACAACTTTTATTTTGTTTTTATATCACCCTTATACTTAAGGATAGGTAGCTCCCTATGAATTATAAAGGAGCGAAAAGAACGTCTGCTGCCTCATGTACATCTCGACAACCTACTGACAGGTGTTGAATATATAGACGGACAGTATATAGCAAATGTATGTAGACTTCTCTACCGGTCTAGCAAATTTTTAACGACAGAGGGAGGCAATCTAGGGGTGTATTTCAAAGCGAAATAAAGAAGCGTTGGTTTTTTCTCAACAACGCATATTGAATGAATATATTTACATTAATATTTGCAGAAAGTATTGATATATTCACAACCATTTTCTACCGCTGCTTGACGCAGCATCTCCCATGTCAGTTAGCTTTCTCCTCTCGCGCCCAACTCCGGGGTTTTCCCCTTCTTCCAGGGCCAGAGTTCAAGGTCCAATACTGCCACTGCATGGCAAAAGGTTGGTGTGAAAAGCACATAGTCCGTGATGTGTTTCCATCTGGTGCTTAGCAGGCAAACAAATCCTACATGTATATAATGAATGAATGGCCGAGTGGCTAGCGCTCTCGTTCGGTACCAAAGGATTCGGGTTCGGCGGTGTCATTGACTTTTGTAGTGGTTCGGAATCCACTTTAAACCGTAGGTCCCAATCTAATACGATCGTAGAGCGTTGCGTGGGCATTGTTACTCCGCGTCCATGGCTTATCTTCAATACCCTGGGTAATGCAAAGTGAGTAACATCTGTGCAGCGCTTGCCTTAAGGCATCCAAGACCAAGCTGTCTAAGTGTTTGCCAGCTGCATTAGAAATAAAAAAAATACATCCAAATGCAACAGTATATGGACGAAAGGTATGTAGACAAGCAGCTCGTATACAGCAAAAGTATATAGTCAAATAACAACAGTATACAGGCGAACAATGTACTAGCCTATACTGTCTAGAACTTCATCAAACTTTGACACATTCCTGTGACTATTGAGTTTGATAATTTTTGTAGTATTCTGACAAATTGCAATTAGTCTGACCAATTTACCGATTTCTTGTGATATTGAGCATTGTTTACATTATTACATTAGTTTTTCCCAAATAAATAAACACTTTGATTTTTATAAAAAAAATAATGCTGTATACTAGGGAGTATCCATCTTTATCAATTCATAAACTCTCCTTATCAGTAAAATAAAGGTGACGGATCTCTTTCACAGAAAATTATTCTCAACTTTAAAAAAATAATGTATATGAAAAATAATTTACAAAACAATTACAGTGTATATAACAAGTGTTTTTTTTCTAATCATATTAAATAACAATTAAATGCATTATAAAATAAATAATTTTTCAATTCAAATTTTATTAGTAAACACTTTCCCGTGAATGCTAATGTTATGCTAATTCTGGATAAAATGATATACGATTTATAATGCAGTTAATTCTATTGATAATTATTAATATAGTTGTAGTTTATTGAATAGATTCATATAACAAATGCTTAGTTTAATAGAAGTCAATAAAAATAAAGATAATCTTTTTTTCTATAGTGAGATCATTGACTCCCTGAATCAAGTCCACATATCTCTTATTAAGGAGGATTTAGAATTAATATCAGGGTCTTATACCAATACCATATGTTAGTATAAAAACCCCGATGATTTACTATTCAGGTATATGAAGATTGAGATTGTTGAATACTTTTAGATACATTGAAATTTTTCTGAATCATCAATTTCAATGTTTGTTGATAATTTTTTTCTAGAAAATATTATCAAACTAAAGTAAATTATTGCTGAAACGTGCAATAACAGGTAATATTTACTAGTTCGTTATAATTAAAAGTTTATGCTTATCCTTTTTTTCCTGTTTTGTAGTTTCATACTTGATTTACGCTGATTCAATTTTTATAAGAAATATGACTTGATTTATCTATCACATTATCATTATTGATCAATCATTATAAAATTATCTATTCCTCTTATGATTATCAATTTATCATTTATCAATTCTTTATGAATCATATTAATTTATGATCTGTCATAGTTTTGTCAGTAAAACATGAATATTATTCTATCAATATGGCAGGATTTGATACTCACGTCTTTGAATAATTTTCTGCAATTGTTCTTAGATTAAAGCTATTCCTATTCCAACAAATCCCTATTGAAATTCCTATTCCAACAATATTTGATGGTATAGGGATTCTCTCAAATAATTGCAAATTGTACGCGCAATATTTTAACAATTGTTTAGGAAATTTACACGGACTATCAACATCAGAATTTCATAAAAGACACGATTTAACCAATATAATTTAATGCTTCTAATAAACTGCTGTAACAGCAATTTTAATTGAAGCAAAAGCCATATTCACATTGGTACCTATTATCATTACAAAATCCCTTATTAATGTCAAGTGCTGAAGACATTTGCCAAGCTTAGCTTCTATAATAAAAGTCCAATCACGACGAAATCTACTCTCTGCCATGACGCGATTCTCGTCAAATAATCTCATTAGCCATACAAATTTATGAAAATGAAATTTAATCCCTTTCCATGAGAATAACAGCTGAAAATTTATAGAAACTAGAAATATTCAGCTGCGAAGTTAAACTTGCTGAAAATATTTAATTGGGTTTCGGTGAGAGATAAGTTGAATAACATGTAAGCTAATGATAGTAATGAGTGAATGAGTTATGCGAAGTAGAGGCTTACATGTAATTTCATTAAATTTGGGAAAAGGGATTTTGTAAGAATTTTTTTAGTAGTAGTAAAGGTTATTACTATTATTTTACAAGGGTTATTTTATTTAAACTAAACAGACTTTTCTGCATTTCAGATGACTTTAATACATTCGTATTGTGTTTAAAATAGAAATTAGTTTGAAAGTATTTACTTTTTATTAGCTGTAGTTTAAAATTCGTTGGTGCTAAACTTGGGAGCATTGGGGTTTTGGGTTTTCTTTAAAAAGTATTCTTGCTATAAATTTTAAAAAATACTCTCTTGTTTCACTGTTGTAAAACGTCCTTTCATACAAGGGTTCGATCCCCTTGGAAGATCCCATATAGAGCACTACAATGAGCACTACAGTAGATATGATGATAAATGACTCAAATAGGTAGAAAACTGAAATTACGTAGTGTAACCATGCTTCTTCCTACTCACTGGCAGATGCTCTCCCTGTGGCGTTCAGAAGAAATGCTCTGTTGACCTACAGACTCTCATCCGGAGAAGAAGTACCTTTTGCGCACCCTGCGCGTATTTGAGTATCAGAGTTTCGGCTTAGAAGGGGAATCTTTCCACGAATCTATAATTATATGTCTTTAAATGTGTTACATATTGTATACTTCTAATTTTTTGTGTGTGACGTTTGTGCGTGTGTCCTTAAAGCTGTGAGTTGTCAAACCTGTGCCTGAAGTATCTCAACCAACCACACCCAGTTACAATCAAGTGGCCTAACCTGCACACTACAGTAGAAATTTTAACTATTCCATGAATGGATAACTCCCCATTTATTCCACTAAACAGTAACCATTGTCCTCTTTCGATATACGCTTGGGTGGTTGTTCATCTGCATCTAGCCACTATCCTGTTTTAATATTATCATACAATATCCACTTTTTACCACAAGTAATGATATGGTCCAAAAAAGATCAGTTAGTACTGAATGATGCACAAATCTGCAAGCTTTATAATTTCTGCGTATCTGTGAATTCCTGTGGAGCTCATTTATCAAGTTTTTTCTCTTTTTCAAGAGCTACAAGATGTCTTGAAAATTATATACCTACTGCAAGATCAACATCAAGTTCTGTAACATTTATTGTATTATTAGATTTAAATTTCGTCTTCAGAATTTTATTACAAGGGACGTTCTGAGGTCTTCCGCGGAGCTCATATCTCCTGATCTGAACTTCTCAAACAATTGTTTCATTAGCTGCACCATTCCAAATGTTGCATTAATGTTTCGTGCTGCTTGGATCGCAAAATGTTCAAAAGACCTAATCCCATCCGGATACTGGTCTTCCGTTTGAACGGATTGGATTATGTTTGGTAAGCACTAGTGACCATCATATACACCCTTCCAATGAGCACACATAAAATATACCACCACAACACATGAATTATATAATGATCCCAAACAATTTTACCGTAATAAAAAAACATATTTATACTATATTATGGTGACACCCATATCGACAAGACAGTTCAAGTATATATTCGTGTAGAAAAATGATCCGTATTTTGTGGGTTTCCGTATGTCTATATGATTAAGAATTTCTTATATATTCCAAAAAACTATATGCATAAAGTATACATTTAGACAGAGCACCAGATAAGCAATACAATTATATACAATACTAATTTTAATTCGGATGAATATATATTTTATATAATATCAACTAATACTAAAAAGTTCATTTCATGTGAAACACCCCAATAGATTATATCAGGAATTGCACCTTGGATGTCACCTTTATGATCCTTTTGTTAAATTCTTGTAGATTCTTGTAATTCTTAGCGTAAACAATGTATATGAGGAACCCCGGAATTGAACTCTTAAGGGAAGAGATTGATTGAGAGAAGGAGCAGAGATTCTGTTCATTTTTCCAACGATGAGTTCCAATTTTCTGTGCCGAATTTAATATCAATTCTCTATGACAATTTTTAAAGCATCCCAAAGACTTATTGTGTTATAGAGCAAAGAAAAGATGCATTTTAGGTCAAAGTTGAAACAACTGCAATTATAAACCCCTTTGTATATAAAATATATCATGGGTAATTCTTATAAGACAAGAATTTTCAAAGAATATTTAGTATTATTAATACTATCATTAAATATTCAGCTCATTAATTCGCTCGATAAGGTACTGAATGTGAAGTAAATCCTTTGAAAGGTTATTTAATATTTCATGAGAAAATTTAAATGTGCTTAATTATCAATATTGTTATATATTTGTTTTATTATTCATTCTATTTTGATTTACATTTCTTTTATTAAGGTAAAATTTAACGACTAATAGAGGAACAAGAAAGTTTTCAATATCTGTTTAGCAAAAATAAAGGTCTTTTCGTATATATATATTTTTTATTATTTCCAATGGCAGATTATGAACAGTTACAGCAATAAAAAGAACAACGGAAAAAAAAACCAGTTAATACAATAAAATATGCTCAAACAGAGTTCAACCTTTTCGTATATGTATATATTGATATTTATATTTGTTGTGCTTATTGTATCTTAGAATTTTTGTAGGGTATTAATTTATTTAAATTTGAGAATATTTTTTTTCTGTTTTAAAAAAATATGAAAAATTACTATATAGCATTTTAAATTTTTATTGATTATAAATTTATCACGTGTTTTGTGTAGTAAGCTATAAATAATTGTACAAGTATTACAAGTAGCCATGTACTAGCGTAATAGTTGCGTTGTATGCTATTAATAACGTCTTGAAATGGAATTATCATTTTGGAATAGAACTTTTAAAAATAGATGCGTACATAAAATAAATTGTGAATATTATTGTGAATTTTTATTCACACAAAGCAATCCAACCGAACTGTTTTGTGAGAAGTATAAACCCATACTCTAACAATAAAGCAGAATCTTCTTTTGAAAAAATTGCTACTACAACTCATACCACAGGAAACCGATACTCTAATAATAAAAGCAAAATCTTCTCGTTGGGAAAAATTGCTACTACAACTCACACCATATCAAACCCATACTCTAACAACAAAAACAAAATATTTTCATTGGGAAAATTGGTACTACAACTCATACCACATTAAACCTATATTTCTATAATAATAACAGAATTTTCTCATTGATAAAATTGCTACTACAACTCACGCCACATCAAACCCATACTGTAACAAAAAAAAAGATATTTTTTTCATTAGGAAAATTGCTACTACAACTCACACCACAAGAAACACATACATACCTCAATAAAAACACAATCTTCTTGACGGGATAGTTGCTACTACAACTCACAACTATCCTGTATAGAATGCAAATCTGATATATTAAAACTGTGATTTAATTTTTTAAAACAATTAAAGTTATACATATATGAAATACAGATTTCATTCATAGTGAAAAACTATATGTGTCACAATAGTTTTAAACGTAAATATGTTTAACACAATAATTATTTTTCCATTCTTTTAAATTCATATTTTGTCTTTGATATTCTATTATCAGTGATTTATTATACAAAGCAACACTAGATTATTTTTTTCTTGTTTTTAAATGCTTTCGACACTATTTGAATTGATATTATTTGTAAAAAGTCTGATAAAATTGTGAAAATATGAATGTAATTATGTACCTAATTAATAATTTCTTAGTTTAATATCAGTACAATGTTATATAAAATTAATTGGAATAAATGTAGCAGGGGTATTAAATATTCCAGGGAGTTTATCCAAACACAGAGCTTATCTACAAGTGTTGAAATCCAATTATAAAACTTACTATAATATTTCCCTTATATCATCTAATTTATGTAACTATATCGTGTGTAATACTATCAAATTTTATACATATAAATTATTTGATGCAGAATTATATTATATTAATTAATCTCTTAAGGGTCACAATCATATCTGCATACAATTAGTTCAATTTTTACAATTAAATTTAATCTAATTGAAAATAGATGTTTAGAGGATTAAAATGTATAAATTTCCATTGCAAAATATACTGGTATTCCAAATATTAAGGAAAAAAATAAATTAGAAAAATTATGATTATGATGTTTATATTCATTCGAATAGAATTAAATTTAGTAAAACTATTTGACAAGCAGTATCTTACAAATTAGGTACATAAGAAAAAGCTTAATTTTTATCTTGAAAATATCACAAGAAAAAAAAAGTATATGTATGTGCTTAGTTTCAGTATGGAGTGATAGATATAAACTAGGATATCTTATAGAGATAAACTAGGGTCAAATTGTTGCTTATTAATTCAGTTATGTCTGGAGAACATACACAGTCCAGTCACATTAATGTGATCAACGTGAAATAACCAATCACAAAAGGCAGGTGGCAGCACATTGCAGTGGAGTTTATATAAAGAATTCCATTTAATACCACTTAAATACCACATTCCACACTCCACTTAAAGCCAGAATATACAAGAGTGTATATTCTGACTTTTGACAGGTGGTCACAATAATGTGACTGGACTGTGTACTAACCTCAGAAAATTTATCAAAACTTACCGACATTTGCTACCAAATTGTAGGATGAAACAGTTACAAGCGGCGCAAAGTTTTGTATAAAAAATGCTGTTTCTATATAAGAGCAGCAGCAGTGTATCTTGGATCGAAATTTAGGTCAGACCGGCATCTCAAGAGATACTTGTCCATAAAATTATACTGGTCTCACTAAATCCATATCTTGCATCGATATAACTTGGATAATAATGTATTTCAGTTCCCACCAAACCTTATTGAGTCACTTGACAAATAAAATTTTGACCCACCATTAAGAATATAGACATCCCTAAGCTTGTACTCCAATTGGCTTGTGCGCTTGCTCAATTAACCCTTTCAATTAAGTAACGTGGTGTGTGGGGTGTACAATTCTTGGCATCTTGTGTACAACTCTCTGAGTACACCCTGAGACCCAACGGAATCAAATTCTCGTTCTCTTGCCAGCTTGATATGAGTCATTACAAGTAGAAGCTTACATGGAGAATAATTTAAAACATAATAGTTTATCGTAATCCATTGTCCTATCTTGCACTTAATTTACACATTCTTAGGCACTGACCGTAGCACATATTCTAGTGGTCATCAAATTTTTTCCTCTTTAGGAAGTATACCAACGGACAAAATCATGACCTAGTAATAACATGTGCAGCTAGCTTATAGAAGATGGTATTCGCTGGTGGTAATCGTTATAAATATTGCTTTCAGGCACAAGACGGCTCGATGGGGATTGTAACATGTGTAAAACATTTCTTATCAGTAATCAATTTAGCCAGGTGGAAGTGTTTTAGATTTTTTTCCTATACGCCACTCAAATATAGAGCAGTTACCCTAAAGGCCCTTCTTGAAGGCAATGTCCACCCCCTCATCTCACCCGTGTTCATGACACGTATAAATAGATCATGAAACCCACCGATAAAGGGGAAAGTGTTGCAGCTTCTGTGGACCAATAAGACCTCCTATAATGTATTGCTAAAAAGGCACAAAGAATGGATTCCTTCACATGTCTACATTAGTGGCAACGAGATTGCGGATTCTCTAGCAAAGGTTGCTTCTTCGAAAACTTACCAGTCAGATATGTTTTGCACTTATAGTGAGGTGTTTTCCGAGTTTGGGAAGACAATTAAGGATCTGTGGACTGTCTTTCCAACAAATGGCTGGTACTCGAGGGATATCCCTAGTTGTGCCTCGCTTTTTGGGAGTCATAGAAGCCAACAAATTTACTTATCCCGTTTTGCCAGTAGTCAACTTGAGGAGTTTCACCTATGAACAAGGCAGATGAACTAGAGGAATTTCAAAAGAGAAATCTATTGTGTCTAAAGAAACAGATTCAAAAGAAGACTGTTATTTTGTTCGGAAAGACTGCAATTTTTAAAGAAGCAGCAGTCTTTCCGAACGAAATATTATAAAAGAAAAAAAAATTTCAAAAGTTGCTGTCATATTTCGAGAAGTACCAAAACCATTTTTATTAATTTTCATTCCAAAGTTTGCAGAGGAACCTTCCTTGCTGGCTGATAACAAGACACAAAAGCCGTCTTCAATGTTTCAACAAACGGATCAGAAACTGGTGACTTTCAGTAAGAGTCATAACCTCTTTAAAGATAATCAGTTTGTTTTGGGTAGGATGACGATTTAAATTCAAATGAAGTTACCCCTTTAATATTTTTGTTATTATTTTAGCAACATATTTAAGAAACTTATCGGTATAGCTTAAGATATTTATAGAAAAAAAATACAATAAATTTATTTTACTAACTAAATTTATTATAAAATCTCATAGAAGTCAACAAACTTATTATCACCTTTTTATAGTGCACACTCGCCTATGAACAAGGACAGTAGATTTTTGAAACCTGCACCAAGTGTAGGACTGCTCAAGCATTGCCTACTTATATTTTAAACAATTCTGATTTTACATTGTACGAACCTTTTTCTGAACCTCTTCTGTTCTTGACCTTTTTTGATGTTTATAGACTGATGGATTTGATCTAATAGCTATACTATACCGGGGATTAGTAACAATAACAAAACAAACAACAGGCCCCCAGATGTTCAACAGCAACAACAAAAAAAGCACAGGTTAAAAAGAGCTTTACCTGAAGCTATTGCCGATTCTAATATCCGCGTAGCTAAATTAAAAAAAAATAGCAAGAAAATTATTAATTCCTCTCACTTTTGTTACTTTTGTCTCACAATTTCCTTAAATCAATGAATGCCTTAACAAAAAATCCTTCTAATATAATTATTTTTTGAGCCCCAGAACAAACAAACAACAAAAAAAAAAAAACTATGCAAAGCCAGAGAAGAAAGTTATTATTTATAAGGCAATAAAAATAATTTCTTCCCCCTAGTTAGACGATAAACAGTAAATAATTAATTAAGGCGCACATAAAACTTATTTTTACTTCGCCTTCATCCATCTCCATGCACATTAAAGGCGGACAAATTAGTTCTAGAAATAATTGAGTATTAGTGTCTTCCAGGATTAGTTTCCATTAAAGTTTCACAGCGAAGACAATTTAGCACCTAGTAATAAACTGGAGAGACGAACAGATCTCATTTGAATATTACCTTTCGATTGCTTTTAAGCCTCTAAACGTAATTATACTCCTCTAAGAATACAATTCCTCATCTGCTTTGATATAATGGGGTGCCTTAAATATAAAAAATTCTCTTTTTTGTGTTAATGAAATAATCTTGAAAGTGCTTTTTAAATTAATATAAATGATTTTTTTTTTTTAGAAAGTGCTTTATAAATTTCCCTGATGATTCAAATTATTGAAATATTATTATTTTAAATTCCGAAAGCGATAATATGAAAGATAAGAAATGTGGTTTGATTATAATAAAAAGAAGGCACTTTTTTTTAAGTTTATTAATTCGTTTCCCAAATTTTTGCCTTATTAAAATAATAATCTTTAGACAAAATTTCATATTAACCAAACATAAGCACTTTTATTAAGCACAAAACAGCGCCAATGTTTCTCTATTTTTTGGTCTGTGAACTAGCAAGTCATATGAACCACCATAGGATAGAAATACCACAGTATTAGTTACCAATGCAGATAGATGGTCAGTATTAGTTACCAATGCCATCCTAAACTGGAATTCCAAGGAACATCATCTTGTGGTTTCGTATCTTCCAATCACCTTAAGGTTTATCATGCCCATCAAGGACATATACATGAAGATTTACAACTCGGCTTGTTTACAACGTTTAAATCCACCATTAACAATAGTTAATTAAACTTTGTCACACAACTGATACAAGCATATGAAAAGAATATAATTTGAGAGATTTAACTTTCAAACATACTACGTCTACAATAATTATTGACGAGGTTTCTTTTTCTTTCAATTAAATAGCATGATGAAAAAATGTTTACATGTTTATAATGTGTCTGATACAAGAAGTTTCAGTTTTGAATATTCGCTTATATAGCACGAATAAGCGTCATATATGGACTCTCAGGCTGCCTGATGGATGGTTTGGTTTGGTTTGTCGCTCTACTGTTATTTTGTGCACACTTTAGGCTAATTAGAGCGGGACCTACAGTCTGCCTAATGGAAGTTTTCAGATTTTTTTCCACACAGTGCATAAATATTTGGAAGATTATGCGTAATAGTTCTCGCAGGAAGCAATATCATCTCTTTATCAATGGTCAATGGGCTGTTTGTGGTATACATAAGTGGGAAACGAGGCTTAGCAATGTACTGTCAATTATATAGACTTATTATTCGAAAAGTATAAAATAAACATTTGCGATGGTAACGATGTTTTACTATAAGTAATTATAAGATTAAAATTGAAAGTAATGAGTTTTCAAGACACCAGAGCATCACCTAACTACAAAACTGTTGTCTTTGCTACTGACTGCATATATAAATTTTTCTTGGAAGCGATCAACATATCCCTGTGATGAGCTCATACTTGTTTTCTTGATGTCCAGTTCTATCCGTTTCCAGAATATTATGTTTTAACTAGCATCAGATAGATTTACGTAGAAAAAGATACGATAGAAACGTATAAAAGATCTTCTTCATTAAGTCTTTTCATAAAACAACATTATTTAATATTAACCAATTTTGCTTATGCTTATGATGCCATAATTCCACCTATGCTTATGATGCCACAATGCAACACTGCTACAATCACAGTATTGCTGCTCAAAAAGTTTGAATTGTATTCTATTATTTCATAATAATTTTTATTCGGACTACTAAATCAAAATTAGGAAGTGCGAAAACTTGAATAGAATTTATTGTTGTTTTGTTGTTTCTTATCCCACTTGGCTGGCCAAGCCCACGAGCCCATATGGACTCATGATTGAAGGGGAAGGAAGCAGCTTCTGTTGCGATGGAGCACCCGTAGGTAGAAGCCTGACTTTTGCTCCGTGACACTCTTACAGTCATAGAAGACCGGGACCTACGGCTTAAAGTGGATTCCGAACCACTACAAACATCCATGGCACCGCCGGGATTCGAACCCGAAACCTGTGGCACCGAGCGCCAGAGCGCTAGACACTCGGCCATTCAGGTCCCATAGAATTTATAAATTGTATATCTATGCCTAATTAAAAAGTGGTATTTGAATATTTGAAATCTTACTAAAATTGTTACTAAAATTTAATCCTTAAACTTCACATTTATATTTAAGAAAAAACATATTATAACATACACGCTTATGTAAATTAAAAATATGTATGTTGAAATGTCTCATTTGGTTTTTTTTTAAATAAATAACATAGTTTATAACCAAGACAAGTAATTAACTATGTTTTTTCGCATTCTTTCTGAACCAAGGTGGTATTTATACATTTAATTATTAGCATATTAATAGTGACTATGACCAGTTTAAGCAATTTCAGTATTTGTTTGTTGTTGTTTCTTATCCCACTTGGCTGGCCAAGCCCACGAGCCCATACGGACTCATGATTGAAGGGGAAGGAAGCAGCTTCTGTTGTGATGGATCACCCGTAGGTAGAAGTCTGACTTTGGCTCCGTGACGCTCTTACAGTCATGGGAGACCGGGACCTACGGCTTAAAGTGGATTCCGAACCCCGACAAACATCCATGGCACAGCCGGGATTCGAACCCGAAACCTGTGGCACCGAGCGCCAAAGCGCTTGACACTCGGCCATTCAGGTCCCAAATTTGTGAAGGCCAATCGCGGTGTTCCCAGTTTCAGTATTTAAGTTATTTATATCTATTTTATCACGATAAATATAAATGTATCTTTTATCTCAGACACTTACATTTAACTCTGTTTTTAAAGTATAGTTTGTCTTTTACAAAGTTTTGCGTATTTTTTACATTCGGTGTCGTGTCTTATAGATTTATTTGGATTTTGGAGCATATATCTTTCTTGATATACACATGTATTTCATAAAACAAATCTTCTGAGAGTTGCAGCATGCCATTCAGATTTATTTAAATCTCTTTCAGAACTATGTGTCGTAGAGATTTCGAGTATCTCGAATAGATTCTCGGTAAAAGTATAAGTATTTTACAGTATCTTTCTAATATTTTTTTTATTGCAAAAGAAATCTTATCATAGATTTGGCTATTCTCTTGCATAAACTAGTTGCTAGTAATGAAGGTTAAGCTTAAAATATTTATAAATCTGATTTACTAAAAGCAACGTAAATGATTGGATGAATCAGAAATATTTCCTCATGTTTTTCTGATTCTTTTGATACAAGATTTACATTCTTTCCATAGATATATATGTCCTTTAAATTTCCTATGTCCTTAATTTAGGACAAATATATAAGTACTAGTAGATGTAACCTGGTGTTGCCCGGCTCTAGAAAATAAAACTTATTAAATCTTTTATATCAAAGAGATAAGTTAGTTTGTATCAAAGAGTTTAGCTCCCTTTTTTCATTGCTATCATGAATGTCAATAAAATATATTTTAATGTGATAAATGAATCATTAGCTTATTTATTTAGCATTGCATAAATATTAAGAGAAGAAATATAAATATATTCGAAAATTTTAGATTCAATATGAAATAATTTTGTTTATTTTATTTTTATTAATTTCATTTTGATGTCTGTCCTCTGTGCTCGTCAGGTGAAGCCATGGACATTTTACAATTGACACCATTCACTGCATTTGATTTTATGAATAAATTTTATTGGGCTGCTAGAGTTCTTATGGCGGATATCACTACAGTTTGAAAAAGAAAAGTTAAAAACCTAGTAATAAAAATATTCCTTGTTTTTGGGTCGTTTGCAAGATCGTATAAATTGTTTTCCTTTCCAACTCTGTCACATATAATTCACCATGGCTAAATCAAATCAGTCCCAGCTCTTTTAAATAATTGACCTTGTGCTTTGTTTATAGAATAGCAAAAGAAAGTCGTATCTGGAATTGTAGCCTTTTGAATTCGAACGGAGTATCGGGTGTTATCAAGGGTATTTTGAGACTGGTCTTCTTCTTTAGCACTGTTCAGTATTTTATTATTATTCTACGTTTAGCATAGACAGTTTCTCCTAACCTCACGTTGAGAAAGACCCCCTCTCCCCTCTCCAACCTCTCCAAAACTCACCCCAATGGTTATCAAATTAGGAACATACAGTGAAAAATATGGTAACCTAAAGGAATTGCTAATATACCTCCGCTTAGTATTTTGTGAAAAAATATTTAGTTTTACTCATGTAGTATTTTCTTTTTACGAAAAACGTTGAATTACCTGGAGATTTTTATTTTATATTTTTTCTTGTATTATATGAAAAAAAAAATTTAATTTATCATTTATTTTATTCATTATATTTGATATTCTGTTTAAAAAGGCTTGCTATATGGATAAAAAGTAATTTTTTTATACTAAAAATCTAAATAATTTTATCGATTCAACTTCGATTTTGAACAACGTTTAAACTAAAGGTAGGAAATTTTCAGTTCTTATAGATTAAAAAAAGTGAAAAAGTAATTAATTTAGATTACTAAAAGTGGATAGTACATACTTCAAAAGATTATTATTTTTGTATTAAATTGACTTCATAGAAAAAAAAATTGTTATTAAAAATTATTTTTTGCTTTTTGTCAAAATCAATTTTTTTTTTTTTTTTGCCTTTCAATTTTTCGCAAAACATCATTTAACAAAACCCTTATGGCTGAAATGCCTTCAAATTTTGGAACAATGTTATAAAAATATTTACATGCGATATAGACTATGCTTTTAGAGGTAGGTTAAATATTGCATTGTTTACAGTAGTGTGCATGTTTAATTATGTTAAAATTGTAGGAATTTTAAGATTTCTAAATACTATTAGGGCTGCAACTTTTTAAATAATTGAGTCATTATTGTAAAAATAGTATAAATCCTAGAAAGATGTATAACAATTATTATCAAAATTACAAATTAGGAATATACCTATATTTATTTGAGTTATTATATTACGTGACAATATTAAATCTTGAAACTTGTTTTATTTAGTTACTTAGTTTTTTACTCAAATAATTTTTTATTCAATTATATCAAATATATTTTACACATTTAAAAAAATTTTTTTCACATTGTCCATGATTAAATGTAATTTCAAGAAAAATTTCAATAATTTCAAAACTTTCATAACGAAAGTTGCACAGATGCCTTAATTAATGAACATTAAAATTATTATTATTATTTTTTTCTTGACAGCACAATATTTTCAATGTCAGTATTAAAAATTCACAGTTCAGATTTATTCAATATTATAATATCTGAATCTGCTTATTTATAATATTCACAGCACTAATATATAACAATATATTGTGTTTTATGTATGCATAGAAATACAATGTTTATTTCATATAATAAAATTATAATTTTTCAGCAATCTTGTAGAAGATAACTATAAAGAAGAATTTTTTTAATATTCTTTGACATTATAAATAAAATCGACGACGGTTCCTTTAAGCCATGAAAGAAATCAAAAGAAAGTGAGAGAATGGGCTTCACTTTCAAAGAATAATAGCTGTATTATATATAGTATAAATATTTATCTTTACACCTTATTAAAAAAGCGATAGTTCAAGTGATGTATATGTGTGTTTAAATCAAATATTTACCTTACCCTAGTTGAAAAAGTAATACATTTTTATTAAAATACGCTACAAAGTTTATTGTATTAATTGAAAGTTATTATTTTTTTCCGATAACTATAAGTATATTTTTTGTTACAATAAAAGAAAGCAATGAAAAATTATTAAAATTACATCGATATATTTTCTGTAATAAAATATCCATTACAAGATAAATCTAATGACGTTTTTTTTTAAAGAATTTAAAAAGTAAAATGCAAAAACGTGACTTTTTATTTATAATTTTTTCTGTTACTTTGTACATAATAGTTGTTATCTAAAGTGTATATTTTATACTTCAAAAGTATTAAAATATCAACTTTAATAAAAAAATTATCAAAATCTATGAGTAAAAATTACGCAAGACGAAAGTTAAATTTCATGTTGTGTTTGTGTAGTGTAAAAATGAAAAATTACAAGTATTCATGAACAAGTCTTATTTAAGAAATAGATACGGCTTAATATAATATTTTACAGTCATCATTATCATATTATCATCCTCATCATTATAATTATCTTCTTTGTTTAAAAAAGAAATATCCGTTTTGTAATCCGGTTGTGTACGAAATGAAAACTCTACATTCTACTCTTTTTACATAACGTTTAGTGAGGACGCGCGTACATATATGCTCACTAGATGATCAGCATAGTTTTCTTCCTTAACAAAAAAAGGTTAATGAATGTTTCTATTTTTCAATTCCTTCTATTAGCTGACACTCTCCTTATATATATCTTGTTCAAATTTTCAATCGTTAATAAAATACTTTTTATTCATCCACTCGAGTTCAAATACATTTTTTTGAACTTGTAGTGGATGACACTGGATGTTAATACAGTTTTCTCAAATATTAATTCAGTCATTAAATTTAATTAATTAATTTTTGTTGTTTTTTTTTAGATTTAAGTTGCTCATATCTACCAATAGATGGCGCCAGATAAACTTAAAACATGAATGAAAATTATTTATAAAGGACTTTCTGCAATATAGTGAAAAAAAAAGTAGGAATTGACTATAAAAAGTTTTTTTTTTTATGTGACTTGTTATGTAAGAAGTTTAATTTAAAAAAATAAATAAATGAAAAATACAGAACCCCCCCAAATGTATTATATATTAAGACTATTATGTATTGTTGAAATTAATTTAATACAATACGCTTTAAATAACATGCGCACACTTTGTTTTTCAACATTTTAATCCTTTTTACAAAGAAGGAGAGGGGAGAAAACTGTATAGCACTGTATACCCCTGTAAAACTGTATACCGCTGCTGCATAGCACTCACTGTTGTTTCTCTAGTAGCTCATCTCATCATATGACAAATTTATTTTAAAAAGTCACAAAAATTAGTAATTTTTTTTGTCAGATTTTGATGAAATATTGATAAAGAACCTGTTATGAATTATTTTATAAAATAGAAAAATATTTTATGAAATAATATTTTATGATATTATAATAATGTTTTCTTATAAATTAAGAAAATATTACTTTTTTCCAAAAAACTTGCTAAGCCTGGTTGAGATGTCGCAAACTGCATTATTTTTATATTTATTTAATTATTATTCAAATGTAGCTGATAGGGTAATAAATAAGTAAATATGAAAATAAGTTATAAGAAACTAAACTAATTTAAACGTAACTAAATGAGTCTCATCTATTTTACCTTTAAAAAACATTATCCATTGTTGGATGTTTTTGTTTTAATTTATCCATATAATTTAAGAGGAGCCCAAAACATACTCAGCGCTCAAGAGACTGTGGTTGTTGTTAGAAAATGCATAAGCTAATTAGAATCGATTTATATTAATTTAAAAAAAAAATATTTTTAAGAAATGAATATTTGAAAATTAAAAAAAAAAAAATAATTAGCTAATTAATGTTGCATTTTTCACATAACAATGGAATTATATACCAAAATTCATTTAATCATTTTAGTTTTTTATTATAGTACTTAATTTATTTTACTTAACAAGAGGAAACATACAAGATGATTCAGGTGCACGTTTCAGAAATGTTCAAGTATAGCAAGCAAAACTCATAAAGGAACATTAGATCACTTGCAAACTCCGCACATGATATACGCTCATACAGACAGAAAGGCAAGTCATGTATAATGATAATTTATTGATAAGTTAGGTACTTAAAAGCATTTAAGCAGAAGAGTTGCGCTGGGCTTGTTCTTTGGCCACCCAGATCACTAGACATACCTCCCAATTGTTTTTTCTTTGGGGCTGCTTTTTAAATATAGGGTTAAAACAATGTGGAGTCACTCATGAACATGGTGTCATGAATCGTGGCTGTAAATGGCCTTTTTAATACGCTTTTATTAGCTTCACCTGTATGTTTGTATGTTTGTATGTATGTATGTAACTGACTTTTTCACCTGGAGATCTGTTTCTCCTCATATACACTATTTAAGCTGCAAAGAAACATTTACAGGCAGAAAGAAAACAGTTGATTCTTTTTAATACGCTATTATTATATGAGTTTCACCTGAATGTTTGTTTGTTTGTTAAGCTGAAAAGTAAAAAATAAATTAATAGTTTAAAAAAACTAAAAAATCACGCTTTTAGAGTTAATCAAATTAAAAAGTAAAAAATTAATTAATAGTTTAAAAAAACTAAAAAATCACGCTTTTAGAGTTAATCAAATTAAAAAGTAAAAAATTAATTAATAGTTTAAAAAACTAAAAAAACACGCTTTTAGAGTTAATCAAACTAAAAGTAAAAAATAAATTAATAGTTTAAAAAACTAAAAAACACGCTTTTAGAGTTAATCAAATTAAAAAGTAAAAAATTAATTAATAGTTTAAAAAACTAAAAAATCACGCTTTTAGAGTTAATCAAATTAAAAAGTAAAAAATTAATTAATAGTTTAAAAAAACTAAAAAAACACGCTTTTAGAGTTAATCAAACTAAAAAGTAAAAAATAAATTAATAGTTTAAAAAACTAAAAAACACGCTTTTAGAGTTAATCAAATTAAAAAGTAAAAAATTAATTAATAGTTTAAAAAAACTAAAAAATCACGCTTTTAGAGTTAATCAAATTAAAAAGTAAAAAATTAATTAATAGTTTAAAAAACTAAAAAACACGCTTTTAGAGTTAATCAAACTAAAAAGTAAAAAATAAATTAATAGTTTAAAAAAACTAAAAAAAACACGCTTTTAGAGTTAATCAAATTAAAAGTAAAAAATTAATTAATAGTTTAAAAAACTAAAAACACGCTTTTAGAGTTAATCAAATTAAAAAGTAAAAAATAATTGTTAACATAAGAATAAAATGACTGACGAGAAAATGAATGTCACTGTTCTAAAAGTGTGGGGTGCTTTGTATGACATTTTAAAACTAACTCTGCATTTCGGAGTGAAACTAGTGAAAAATTATAACGATTGATATCGAGCACCCCACGCTTTTAGAACAGTGACATTCATTTTCTCGTCAGTCATTTTATTCTTATGTTAACAATTATTTTTTACTTTTTAATTTGATTAACTCTAAAAGCGTGTTTTTTAGTTTTTTTAAACTATTAATTTATTTCCGATTTATTAGGACATTTATTCTTACATACCTTCGCTGATTGGTGTGCACAGTATACATATGAAAATCCCCATGTCCAATATTGCGCATTGTCACTGCAGCATCAACGTCTGGGCGGAGTTTTCTGTTCTTTTGTGTTTCATGGATACTAAATTAAGAGACTTGTAGCACCTACGTGGTACATGCCATGGGAGAATGTATTCCTTGATATGCAATAATACATGTGGTTTCGACAAGACGGATCTCCGGAGTCTTTCTTTTGCATCGTCTGCAATCATAGAAACGCAACATCTCAGAGGCCATGTATTGGTACTAGTTTCTTGGCCTCCACAGTCATCAGACCTGTCCCCCAATAGATTATTCTTTGGGGATATTTTTGAACACTTAATATTTGAATCCCTGTAGACATACACAGGCTTGATGGCACTAATCGTGACTATTTCGAGTCTCACAAGTTTTTTCGATAAATACTTTGTCATTGTGGGATTTATACTACATATACGTTCCACCATCTGATTTAATAATTTTTGCTCATGTTGCTCATCTAAAAAACACGTGTTGAAATTTTATTTAAATTTATTTGTTTATTGTGTACCATTTTTTTTTCTTTCTGCACATTTCTGCAGCAGAGCAAAATAATAAATAAAAATTTTCTAGCTCCTTACACTTTTTTTTCTACACAACTCAGCAGCAGAAAAAAATAATAAAAAAATAATTGAAAATAATTTTTAGGTTTTTCACGCGTTTTTTTTAAATATATGTGGTGATAGCTGAAAAAATATTTCTTTATTCGATTTATAAAATGCTTATTGTTAAGAGGACAGTACTTTGTGGTATTTTGTGGTGTGTAAAAAACACATAAATTATCTTTAGCTGATAAAGCTTTATTTCATCACAATTGGCACATAATTATTTTAACTGATCGTATGATATGAACATTCTATGCATTTTGGTGAATAATAAATATATTTTTTTAAATATGAATTTAACAAGGAACATAATTATATTCAAAAATATATGAAAGACGTTAATATTGATTCATCAGAAAATTATGTTTATTAATTGTTTTAAAATTTATAAACACAATGACAGACATAAATACAGAAAAAAAGGAAATTTATAATACACTTGGGAAAGTTCTTATAATAAATTCTTACTTTGCATTAAATCATACGTTCTTATAATAAATCCTTACTTTGCATTAATTTATACATATCGCACTATTGCAAATCAATATTCGAAATAAATGCATTGTTATAAAATGCATATTGTTATAAAATATAAAAATCAATGTATCACTCACACCGATTATATTTCGTCAGATTCTATATGAAATAGTACCTAATTTGCATATAATTTGTTCAAAATGCGAGTTTCGTTTTTGTTTCCATTTCTTTAGAGTTGATAATGGCGTTCTTTACTACTGAAAATGAACGCTTGTGCAATTTCCTCGGAATTGAATACTTAATTCAAGTGCCTTTATATGCAGACATTAGTAATGCATATATTCATATTCATTCGGATTCGTAATTTATCTTTATGCCTAATATGAACTTTAAAATAATCTAAAAATTTTTATTTTTTAGAATAAAAATATGAAATATTAAATTTATAGCTTAAGTGATTTACGTAATAATAACGATTTTCAAAACAATGTCCTCTAAAGAATAAACATTTTATAAATCAAATAAGGAAACATTGTTTCAGCTGTATGAGTTGAAACAATATTGAGCCATGGCTAAGTGACAGCATATTTGAACCCACCAGAAACATCCGCTGCAATCACTGATTTCAAAAACGAGGAGACTCGACGATGAACTGGACAACCAACATATATAAACTTCTTGCATCGACAGGAAACATTGTTCAGCTATATAAGTTGAAACAATATTGGATCATGGCTCAGTGGCAGTAGATTTGAACTCGCCAGAAACATCCGTTGCCATTACTGATTTCATAAACGAGAAGAACCGACGACGAATTGGACAACCTACGTATATAAGCTTCTCGCATCGAAAATCAGGTGAAATGATGTGAAGTTTCTCCTACAAAACACCAAATATGGTGCAGTTAATTCTAAAAGTACTAGCGACAAGCAAAGTTCTACCTTCATCCTCATTGGTGGCTCAGTTTATGATATACGTTAGTGATACGTATTCAGGAGCTGAACTAACCATTTTGATTTATTTTTAAATTTCTAATATGTAAAGCATGCTTTTCTGTGCTTCTAGTTCAGCTATTCACGAGCTGAACTAGCATAGAAGCACGCAAAAGCATGCTTTAAATATTAGATGTTTAAAAATAAATCAAAATGAAGAAGAAAAAAAACATGCATGTAAAAATTAAACGAGACGGAAATTAAACTTCGTCTTGTGTGTCCGTGGTGAAAAAGGGAAAATCGCAAGCATGCATCAGCATGTTTTTTAAAGAGATAAAATTTATTAGAGAATTTTACATAATATCAAGAAAATTAATCATTACCTTAGTTACTTAAAAAGAAATAACGGGGTGGTACTATAAATAATGATAGTGGGAATTAAGGATACAGGATTCTAGATTTTTATTAAAATCATATTCAATTCAGATTAACTATGAACCATTGTTTTGAAAATTCCTTATGAAGCAAACTAAATAAACATAAACAATTGACAACTACAGCATGTTGAAGAAATCTTTATTCCGATGAAACTGACGATTTCCGAAACTGACGATGCTCTATCAACGCACACAGGAAGTGACGACTTGCGTATATAGATATGCGCAAAATTGCTCTTCCCATTTCCGTTACATAAAAAGTTAGCGAACTTCCACTCTGGATACTCATATAAAAAATGATATTTTAATATTTTTTTTAAATAAAATTTTAACTTTAATTTAATTATAATAATATTTAAAAAAAATAAATTAATTATTAAAAGAATTATGTAATAATAAAATATTAGTAAAAATTATCAATAAAATTCGAAATTATTAAAATAATATTAATTAAAATAAGTCATTTACAAAATGTTAAGTGAGATAAATAAAGTTTAAAAAAAAATTAAGTTACAATTTTTTTTTTCAAATTTAAGGAAAAAAAAAAATTTTTTTTTTTTATTATTATACTTGTATGGTGAAATTGCATTTCTATATTGCACCTGCTTAAAAATCATTAATTCTTATAAATTAGAAATAAACACACAATAAAACTGCTTAAAAAAATAATTTAGCAAATCTGATAAGATTTGTCGGATTAAGAGTATATTCTGTTATTTAATAAAACACAAATCTCCACTTTTGTATGCCTCACTTGGCTCATGTTAGCTACCTAGGTTTCAAGAAGATGTGAATTCGATTCCATGGATCGACAAGTAGTTTCGTATCAGCAATCGGTTAGAATGACTGTTTGTATTTTCTTTAACGTGATCGGCACAGTTCTTTCTTTTCTTCATTGGTGCAACAGCCCCATAGTGGGCCAAGGCCGGCCCCATAGTGGGCAAGGACTTGACTCTGAGTTTCTGAAGAAGGAGGGCATCGCCTTCCAAGAGGACTTCTAGAAGGAACTGCCAAGCATTTGCTTATCTTGTGGGATAAAATCCGAAAAACTCCCACCAGATAGTCCAACTCCCGAAACGTGATACTGAATATCACAAACACCATCGAGTCTCCTTGCCTTTTGAAACAGTGTCTACAAAAAGCCGCCATCTGATTGAACCTCAGCCCTAATGTTCAGCAGCACCGCACATTGACACAGAGCCATGAGTTGGGCGTCAAATGTGTAAATTCCATATAAGTCCCTGCTAAACACAGGACGCAGTCAGGAATATTGGCCACACAGATACAGCAAAGTTGTTCTTGTAAAAAATCATGTTCAGTCAAAAGTCTAAAATTTGCAGTTAAAACCGAGCGACGAAGAACCATGGAGAACCATAATGAACTCCAGACTTTACCCGTCACAACTTCAACACGGTCATTTTGGAGGGGCATTTGCAACTTATTTTTTTATTATACCACCGATTTGCAAGTGGGACATAGTAAAATGTTGCTGTTGCAAATTGCATCCATTTTTTGCAAGGTTATCATATTAAATGTTGGTCCTTCACCTTTAAAATACATGCATGCACACATACTCATTATCATTATACCATATTAGTTGCATCACCGACTTTAGATTGGAATAAATGACGTATATTTCTTATTCGAGAATTATCCCTAAATTCCTTCCTGATGATATATAAATAAGGTTAATATAATTCAATGAAATGCAATTAAATTTCATTATAACAAGCATTATTCAGACTGAAACTCCAGATATAATTATTTTAAGTGCATTAAAGTGCATTGAAATCCTTATTATTGGTTTCAGAGGAACAACTTCATAATTTGTTGACACGCTAATAAGCATTAATATGATATAAAACTTTACTTGCGAATTTCTGACTAATGAATCTCCAATAGCTGAGAGTAATTGGATAAAAGTAATTGACTTATTTACAGATTTTCCATGTCGTAATGAAGTTTAATTGGACTTAATGGAGTCAATTGTAAAATTGGAAGTTTATATATTAATTTTATCATCTACGAGTAGAGGAGTTGAAAGCATCCTCAAAATTATATTGAATTAAATACATAATTAGAAAACTTACATGTATTGATAAAAAAAATTATGAATTATTATAAAATAATTCTGATATCCAAATAGTAATTCGATTGTGCACATAATCTTTTATTGGATTATGTCCATAATCGAAGTATTAATATTTCATGTATTATAATACTATATTATTATTAAATTATAACAATATAGCATTATATTATTATTTTATTATTAAAAGTATATCTTAATAATATACTGCAGTATTATTTTATAAAAAATCATAATTTTTTATCAATACATATAAATAATTACAAAATTCGCATTCATTGATAAAAACAATACGATTTTTTTTTATAAAATAATTCTGATAATAAATAATTATGTGCATAATTAAATCAAAATAAAATAAATGATCACGTGCATAATCAAATTAAATCAAATAAAGGATTATGTGCATAATCAAATGAAATAAAATAAAAGGTCATGCACATAATCAAATAAAATAAAATAAAGGATTATGTGTATGATCAAATTAAAATATGTACTCCTCAAAATAAAAAGTATTGGATGTTTAATAATGACACGAGTAGCTAGTATGAGGAAGGCAGGTTCTGAGCTTAATTTACAGCCAATGCTTTAAAAAAAAAAAAAAAAAGAGATACTCGATGACGATTCTGCTAGTTTTTGTAAACGTCTCGCATCGATACAAGAAAAAACAATTTGGTGAAACTCGAAATTTCTATTGTATATAAAGATTTACATACGATGTAAGCTACTTACACAAAATATAGTTATAGTTTATCAAATATATAACCAGATAGTATATACCAGATATTATAGATTTCATTTTTATGAATAATTGAATTTCTTATATTTTCATAGTATACTGTTTATGTTGACTGTATATGAATTCCTGGAAGTATAAAGTTTACAATAACGTAATATGCGAACTCTTTGTAAATTTCTCACTTCATAGTCCATGAATTAAAAAAAAACCTTACTTTTTAGGAATGAAATTCAAAAGTCCCATATGGTTTAAAATATACAAACTGAAAACTTCCAGTAGAAAATGTTGGACGATATAATGCGGATGCGATATAATACGAGTACTTTCGGAAATTTTAAAAAATAAAATGCTTTAAATTTTATATTTTTTTGAAAGTATTGAATAATTTAAATGCACCAATTCATCGATGAATTTCTTACATAACAGTACTACAGGCATATTCGATTCAAAAGTAAATATTTCAAAAGTAATGCGGAGATGAAATAAGTCTTGAATATAATTTTTTTTTCGGAAAAGTAAACTGATATATTTCTGAAATTCCTACGTTTAAAAGTAAAATGAATTCTCAAGTCATTTTAGTACATGAAATTTTAATGAAATGAGGCTGTAAATCTATTCCAAATTTTGCTTTTCTATTGAAAGAAAAGAATGTTTATACTTAAAAACAAAATTTTTATACAGAGTATTATTATTAGTCATTCCAATTTTTATAATGGTTATATAATGTCTACAGTTTTATAAAATTTTCAGATAAAGACAAATGGCCTTACCTAGAATAATATATATATAATATATATTACCTAGAATAATATATATATATATATATATCATTCATTACTTAGAATAATATATATTCAGTACCTAGAATAATATATATCATTCATTACCCAGAATAATCTATATCATTCATTAACTAGAAAAATGTCTATCATTCATTACCTAGAATAATATATATCGTTCATTATTTTTAAAGACTACTTTTAATCAGGAAATCTGGAATAAATGTTTAATCAAAATTACTCAAAAGAAAACGCATTTTTCGAACTTATAGCATTCGATTCATATTCGATGTGGGAAAAGTTAAATAAAAAAACAATACAAAATTTAAAAATTTATTGTTTTACCTGACAGCCTTTAACCTTTTATTACTGTAACTTACCATATACAACCCCATAAACTTAAGATAAAATTAATAATAATATAAAATTATTATTAATGATACAAAATTTAAAGATTTATCATTATACCTAACAACAAAATATAATAAGCCAATATAAAATTATTATATAAATAAATATTAATTAATATATAAATAAATTACTGTAAAGTCATTTAATATCACATAAACTTATGATGAAAGTAATAATAATATAAAATTGTTATTAATAATATAAAATTAAAAAATTACCTTAAGAGCAAAATATAACATATAAATATAAAATGTAATGATACATTTTTAATAAAAATTAATAAATTACTAATTTTTTAATACAAATTAATAAATTAAAAAAATAATTCTTAAATAAAAAAAAATATTATAAAAATTTAAAAATGTATAAATTACTTTGAAATTAATTAATTATCTTAATTTTAATCTAGAAGAAAATTAATAGTAATTAATTATTTTTGAAATACAATATTTAAAAATGTGTTAAATAAAGAACACATTTTTTAAATTTTATATTTCAGTGCATACAAAATTCGCACATATATCCAACAAAAACTTGCCATTATACACTTTTGATACAACACACTTCCACCACAATCAATGTGCATCACGATATACTACCGAAGCAAAAAACCAGTAATCAAATCATAATAAAACACATTTGATTGGGATGTAGTAAACATGTGTTTATTGTCTACCCTATATTTTGGTCCAACAAAACTTTCGATCATTAGATAGCTGTGGGGAGTACAAAAAAAATGGACCAGTGGGTATTAGAGCGTGAATAAAATATTGGGGCGCCGAGTAACCATGAACAAACTATTACTATTGAGGCGAAAATCAATAAGAATTTTGACCCTTTTCCGAATTGCTTCGGCGAGGGTCACCAGTTTATGACATCGACATAATGGATATCGTTGCAGTCTTTAGACGGCTGGGGGTGCCAAAGAATGGGAATTATGGTTTAGGCATGAGTACTAATGGCTCTGTGGCATGTATAAATCATTAGTTTTATTTTAAGTTTAAGCATATTTTATTTTTTTACTATTTTTTGAAGATAAACTACAGACGCAGAGTAACAGTACCCCCGTAACACTCTACGATCCTGTTAGACCGGGACCTACGGTTTAAAGTAGATTCCGAACCACTACAAACGTCCATTCCGCGGGATTCGAACCCTGTGGTAATGTGCGCCAGAAAGCTAGCTACTCGGCCATCAGGTCCCTATCAGCAAAATATAATAAATTAATAAATTTTTAATAAAAATCAATAAATTAAAAAAATCAATAAATAAATAATAAAATATTATAAATATTAAAAAAATTATTAAATATTTTGAAATTAATTCATCATCCAGAATTTAGTCTAGAAAATTAATAATTCGGAATTATTTCTGAAATAAAAGTTAAAAACTTATTAATTAAATAATAATTTTTTAAATTTATATTTCAATTTGCACAAAATCAGAACGTATATCGAACAGAAACTTGGCATTATACACTTTTGATACAATAAATTTCCACCGCAATCAATGTGCATCACAGTATACGAAATAAAAAAGCAGTAATCAAATCATAATAAAACACATTTGATTGGGATGTAGTAAACATGTGTTTACTGTCTCCCCTATATTTTGGCCTCAACAAAACTTTCGATCATTAGATAGCTGTGGGGAGTAAAAAAAAATGGACCAGTGGGTATTAGAGCGTGAATAAAATATTGGGGCGCCGAGTAACCATGAACAAACTATTACTATTGAGGGGAAAATCAATAAGAATTTTGACCCTTTTACGAATTGCTTCGGCGAGGGTCACCGGTTTATGACATCGACATAATGGATATCGTTTCAGTCTTTAGACGGCTGGGGGTGCCAAAGAATGGGAATTATAGTTTAGGCATGAGTACTAATGGTTCTGTGTTGTTCTGTGGCATGTATAAATCATTAGTTTTATTTTAAGTTTAAGCATATTTTATATTTTATATTTTTTTCTTATATAATATATGTGCATACTTTGTTCATTAAAAATATGTCAGATTTTATAGCAGATTTAACATTTAAAAGATGGGATGACTTGATGACACTTGTGCAGTAACAGGCGGCTATCTGTAATATCACAAGAATAGCAAATCGGAACAAATTAATATGCATGAGTACTAATCGGTGTGTTGTTGTCGTGTATCATGTTAGAGTTTATTTTAAGAGCATATTTTATCTTTTCTTTCCTATCAATGTGCATACTTATCATCGTACATTTAAAATATGGTAGATTTTATAACACATCAAACATTAAAAAGAAGGAAAAACTCGATGATACTTGCGCAGTAACACACAATCATATGCGGCATCATATACGTTTAATAATGGCAAATCGCACCAAATCGATATGCATGAGTAGAAATGTTTCTGTGTTGTTGTCATGTACGAGTATCATGCATCATGTTAGTTTTATTTTAAGTTTAGCATATTTTATTTTTTTACCATTTTGTTTTCTTATTGATGTGCGTAATTATCATCGTTCATTAAAAATATGGCAGATTTTATAGCAGGTCCAACATTAAAAAGAAAGGAACACTTGATGTTATTACACAATAACACACACCCATCGGAGGTTTGATTTGGTTTGTCGCCCTACTGTCATTTCGTGCCCACTTTGGGCTAATTAGACTGGGACCTACCGTTTAACGTGGCTTCCCAACCATTCACAAACATCCCTGCTACCGCCAGGATTCGAACCCGAAGCCTGTCGTACCAGAGGCCCAAGCTCTAGTCAATTGACCAGCAGGTCGTCCCTATTAGAAGTATCACATACGTTTAAGAATGACAAATCGCACCAAATCAATACACATGAGTACTAATGGTTCTTTGTTATCATGTATCACGTTTGTTTCATTTTAAGTTTAGCATATTTTATCATTTCACCCTTTTTTTTTCCTATTGATGTGCGTCCTTAACATCGTTCATCAGAAATACCGCAGATTTTTATAGCAGATCCAACATTAAAAATAAGGAAAGACTTGATGATACTTGCGCAGTAACAGACGGCTATCTGTAACATCACATACTCGTATATTTAAGAATGGCATATCGCACCAAACCAATATGTTGAGTAAAATGGATCGAGAAATAATAGTATGAAATATATTCACAAATTTCAAAAAAAAAAAAAATATTTATATTTTTTAAAAAAGATGTTTCAGACAAAAAAAATATAAATAATGAATAATTATTTACTATTATTATTTATTAAATCAATGATAATTTGATATAATTATAATGATTATAAAAAATTATTAAATATTAAACATCAATAATTTTTTATAATTATTATAATTATAATATTAATTGGAAATCTGCTTTCCCACCGGACACTAAATTCTCAAGACGTCAAACTCCAAGCAGTGGAGAGTCTACTCTCCTGCCCCATTCCCTGATCACTTTAAAGTTGAATTTCTTTAAATATTTCGACATCAGACATCAGCAGAGCTCCGGAAAGATGACATTTCAAAGGTAGATTTTATGTAGACATAATAAGAAACACAGATTTGTTTTCCTATGGGCGAAACTTTACTTTAGTCAGACAAAAACTAGTTCTTTTCCATCTTCCAAGGAAATTAAAGTTGTTGTTTTTTCTAATGCAGCTGGCAAACACTTAGACAATTGTATTTTTTGCCATAAGCAAGGGCTGCACCAACGCTACTCACTTAGCACTACCCAGGAGGTGCGTGTAGCTCGAAGCTAAGCTACGGACGCAGAGTAGCAGTACCCCCGCAACGGTCTACGATCATGTTAGACCGGAACCTACGGTTTAAAGTACATTCCGAACCACTACAAACATCCATGGCACCGCCAGGACTGGAACCCGAAACCTGTGGTACGGAGCGCCGGAGCTCAAGCCACTGGGCCATTAGGCCCCCAGGAAATTAAAGTTATCGTTAGAAATCAAAAATCTGCTCAATAATCAATTTTTATTTTATTATTGATTTAAACAGTTCAGAATGTTGATCTTTCAAACGATATATCACCTTATTTAATAAAATTTGCTAATTTTAAATTTATGCTAATTTATTCAATGTAAGGAACAACTGACGGAACATTAAAAAATGAAAGCTGTTTTAAATTTTAACTTACACTTACTGAAGGAGAACTTTATGGCAGCAGGAAGTAACAACATAATGCTGTTTTTATTATGGTAAACTATTAAAAAATCCAACCCTGAACTATTAAAATGTGGCTTCACCGAAAAAGAATCCAGCAAATATTTATTTTTTATTCATATACTTGAAACTAGTTATTACCATCAATACGGACGTTTTGATGCAGTTTCTTTTTCATTCACGTATAAAAAAAAAGCACCCAGACGGAGAAATAAAATTGCCAAAACAATTCTGTAAGACACTCATAATGATGGGGATGTAGAAAATCCTTCATATAAAACAGGTTTTTACAAAAATGCCATTTACATATTTGTATAGAAAAACCTGTAATCTTTAAAGTTTTTTATCTCAGAACATGCTTTTCTAAAGTTCATATACGTTATTTTCGTTATTCTTATTTATCTTATTTTTATTTTATCTTTTCTTATTTACTGTCAAACTCTTCAAATTAATATTTTTATCACACACACTTTATATAAATCATCATTTTTTTTTTTTTTTTTTCACCAATTCTTTGAAATTTGATATGTTTAATTCAGAAAATAAATGCAAAAAAATATACCTTTTTTTGCACTTTAAATAAAACTCGAAAATATTTTTGATTTTCACACTATAAAATTCTCAAACAACCAGACTAAATATATATTTATTGTATTGAGAGCGAAAACTGTCAGAATACCACAAAAACTGTAGACAGAAAAATGAAATTGCTAAACCCATCCATTTTAATGGGGTGGAAAGTAAATAATTTTTATATACATTTGGATTTTAATAAAATATACTTAGCATGTCTTTAAATAAATGCTTGTAATGTTTAAACTTGTTTTACCACAAACATATATTTTAAAGGTTCTCTTCAAATAAAAATTTTCATATTATACACTCATGTCTAAAATTATCTTTGCAAGCATAAACTTACGAATTTCACAGAAACTGTGACCTATAATTTTATGAATTTGTCTAGAATGATACATAACATTATGGCACATAAATACAAAGGAAAAAATTTAAGAGCACTGCATAGGATATATAACTTTAGCATGAAATAATAAAAATGGTAATAAAATGTGACAAAGAGAATTTAGAAAAAAAGGCATAATTCAGAAAAAATGTAGAATTATGAATTTTTAAAATGGAATGTAGATTTTTAAATGGGATGTGGATTTTTAAAATGGAATGTAGATTTTTAAAATGTTATGTGGATTTTTAAAATGGAATGTAGATTTTTAAAATGGGATATGGATTTTTAAAATGGAATGTAGATTTTTAAAATGGAATGTAGATTTTTAAAATGGGATGTGGATTTTTAAAATGGAATGTAGATTTTTAAAATGGAATGTAGATTTTTAAAATGGGATGTGGATTTTTAAAATTAAATGTATGGAATTCCCTAATTTGTACATACATATCACAATGTGTTTCATGCTGGTAATAACTTTGTTACCACAGTTTGGGGTGTAAAGTACCCCTCTTACGGCAATGTTGTCTTCAGAGCTTTTTGTCTCTAGGATGAGAATGTCCATATGCAATTGTTCTTCCAAGGTAGTCCCATAAGTTCTCAATTGGATTGAGATCAGGAGACTTTATGTGGTATTCGCTGAATGTCTTCACTTTCAAGGAATTCGTCAACGAGGTTTGCTTGATGTGGACGATCATTACCATCCATAAATGAAAAGTCAGATGCATGTGCACCTTACATAAGACTCTAAGACTTCATCCTGATATCTCTGGGCTGTCACAGATCCGCTGTTGAAAAAGAGTAGAGGTATTCATCCATCGATCATTATTCCTCCCCATCCATCACACATCCACTACTGAAAACGTCACGTTCCATAATGTTCGAGGGATAATTTCGTGTAATAATTATTCGTGTAATATTTCGTGTAATAATAATTTTCGTATTATTATTTTCGTGTTCCTAATTCTCTCCAGATGTAAACAAGTTTAGAATCATCTGTAAAACTAACCATCGATTCATCAATAAAGAGAACATGGGACCAATGGTGTTTACTCCAGTTCTGATGTTCTTTGAACCAATTAATTCGATCTTTCTTTGGTGGCGAAGGCAGATAAACACATATCCTTGACTTTCCGGCTTTTTCATTATGTCTTTTGTATACCATTTGTAGTAGTTCCAGTGGCGGCTGCAAGCTCTGAACATAACTAACGAGCAGTAGACTTTTTGTTACCACTGACAGTTATTGCCATATATTGATCTTCAGAAACAGTTGTAATTCGTGTACGACTTTGTCCAGCTCTTCTTACAACAGTTCCATCGTTTTAAAATTGTTTCCATAACGCAGAGACTGCCTGTCTTGAAATATTCAGACATCTGGCTGCTTTCATGATTGGCTGCATTTGCTTCTAAATGGTCTAAGAGTGGCCACTTCACAGATTCTTCCAAATGATACTTCAAAGCATAACAAAACGAATCATTACACATTGAAATCAGATAGTGTGTTACAGAAATTCGTTCAGATATTCACTTTGCGCAAAAGCGCTTGATTCAACGTAGGTTGAGGTAAGCCTAAATTTGCATATCAGAAACAATTTGATTACTTTGCCAAAAGTGATAAATATGAAACTTCAAGAAGAAGGAATTGATCAACGCACTACGAGTACTTATAGCCATTGGATATACAAATGTTTCAAATTCCAAGCCAAAACATGAAAAGGGCTTCAAAACCATACTACAAAACAAGCCAAATTTTCCAGAAAATTCCTGGGGATAAAAGTTATTCATGAATCATTTCAAGAGTTAAGGGGCCCAAAGTATCATTTTTCTGCCAAAATTTGCAAATTTGGAATATCACTTTATTTGCTTGCTTCACTTTTTGGATTGCGCCACTAATCCCTTACCAGGACAGCATAATGTTCACACATGATAATAAAGTATTTTAAACAGTTCTAGATAAATTTTTGAAATATTAACTTATTGATTATTAATATTACGTGAGATTACCTGAGGTGTCTGATGGCTGAGTGACTAGCATTCTTGCGCTCTGTGCCACATGTTTCGTATTTGAGTGCAGGTGCCATGGATGCCTGTAGTGGTTTGGAATCCACTTAAAATCGTAGGAACAGATCTAATATGATATAAGAGCGTTTGGTGTATTATTGACAACCCTATACCGTATAAACATATCTCATGTTTCGGAATATGCCAGTAAGCAAGCCACTTTAGTCCACCAGGGATCTGTTGCGCCATTGAAGAAGAAGAGACTGCCTGGAAAAATGGAAAAATTTGGTTTTCATTTACATCCTCATTTTGTATCCTTCGCATAATTAGAAAGCAACTCCATTAGAAAGCCATAAACGACTATTAAGTACTATTTTATTTCTTTTGAAAAACACCACATCTTATTATAAAAGATATAGCATTTAGAATAATACATATAATATTATATACAGTTTATCAGTCACTGAATATTTATGAAATATAATTGTTTTATTATTAAAAAGAAATTTCCAATAGCTTTAAGTTTTATTTCTATCCATTGAACAGTTTTGAAATATATTTATTATTTTATGTATTGTACTCTACATATAATAATGAAGTATTAAAGAAATATATGGATAAATTTACACTATTTTCTAAAGATAATATGTTTTTTTTTTTGTAATTTTACGTGTTTTTCATAGAATAAATCTTATAAAATATAATAAAACGGATTTTATGGGGATATAGAGAGAACAAAAGATTTCTACAAACATCCATGAATATCACACATAAGCGCTCGTATCCAAACACCAGAGGAAAACTTTTTAAGAAAGATAAGAAAACTATATATTTTAGAGAAATTCAGTTCCAAAGTAATTTTCTTTAACACCCTAGAGCATTTCATGTTTTCTCCTTGCCAGTTCCTCCCTTCTCAAAATAAGAGAGACGCACAAAATTTATGGTGTGTTTTTCTTAGGAGATATTACTACACCTATTTGCGAAAATTGTATCACTCTAATAAAGACAAAAAAAAGAAACAATTCGAAAAATATATTAGGTAAAATACATTTATTACATACCTTTATCGTTAAACTCTACTTTCTTTTATTTTTAATGTCTTACCATCTGTTTTTTAATTTTTTTTGTATGTCTTAATCTATAACTATTTAGTTACATTATAGAGAAAATAAAAAAAAAGTCTATCTAAATAAATATACCAATGTTTCTTTAAGTATTATAGTTAAAAGATATTAAAATAAATTTATTATTTTATAGTCGAACACGTTAATAATAAAAATTTCCTGTTTCTATCTTTCTTTAAAATAATCTCAACTGTTTCATACATGAATTAAAAAACAAAATTATTAATAATAATAATAGATAAGAAAGAAGAAATTACGAAGTATATTAATCTAATGTTTATTTATTATGCTGATAATATGTTTTCAGTTTAAATTTATTATAATTATAGTTCGTAATAACAATGCATATGTCTAGATGCGAGATAATTTTAATAATTTCTACATCTAGAATAAAGAAAAAAATAATAATGGATAGAAAACAATAAATGAAATAGTATAAAAATTAAATGTGTATTTATTATATCAATAAAATTTGTTGTCATTATTCAGTGTGTATTTATTATACTGATAATTTGCATTTAGTTTAAATTTGTTATAATTTTAGCACGTAATAAAATTGTTTCCGTATTTATGCATATGTATAAATACAAAATAAATTTAATAATTTTTATCTAGAATAAAGATAAAAATTATAATGCATAGAAAATAATAATTGAAATAATATAAAAATTAAATATATAGTTTTTATATCAATAATATTTATTGTAATTATTCAGTGTGTATTTATTATACTGATAATTTATATTCAGTTTAAATTTATTATAATTTTAGTTTGTAATAAAAACACATATATCTTAGTACAAAATAATTTTAATATTACTGTATCACTTTTAGAATAAAATAAAATTATAATGTATAAAAAAGAGAAATGAAATAGTATTTATATCCAATAATATTTATTGTTATGATCCAGTGTGTATTTATTATACTAATAATTTGTGTCCAATTTAAATTTATTATAATTTTAGTGTGTAATAAAAATGCATATGCCTAGATACGACATAATTTTAATAATTTCATATCTAGAATAAAGAAAAACAATTATAATGCATAGAAATGAAATAGTTTAAAAATTAAACATGCATTTATTTTACCAATAGTATTAATTGTAATGATTCAGTGTGTGTATACTATACTGATAATTTATATTTTAATGACTCAGTGTGTATTTATAATTTTTCTAATTAATAATAAAAAGCATATTAATAAACGTGAGATAATTTTAATAATTTAATATCTATACCATTTCATACATAGAAAAAGGAAATAAAAAAATTATAAAAATTCAGTGTGTATGATATTATAAATAATTGAACTTTTTAAACTGAACTTTTTGAACTTTTGATATTATAAATAATTGAATAATTTTTAATGCATATTTTAAAAAAGAATCACATTATTTCACAGTTGATCAATCTAAATAATTACAGATAATTACAGATACAATTTAAGAGAAATATAAAAATATTCCCTAGAATTATATTTTTTTTAATTAAGAAGAAATTTGTGATATATTTTGTTGCATGACAAAAAAAAATGTGATTTATATTGTTTAATTCTGAGGAATATGATCGTAATAAAAAAAAAATGTACAAATATCAATTACTGGAAAATTATGCAACAACAAAAAAAAAAATGAACTAGTTTTTTTCTTCTTTAATCATTTGATAGATTGCACTCACAAATAGAAGTGTACCTCATACCTTTCTATGAGTTTTTATTATTTTTTATTGATCTTGCCGATCATTTGTTTTCAATTTGTATATTTATAATGAAATGTTTGAAAATATATACACAGAGATTGCAAAATTTAAATAATACAAAGGATATGAAACAATATCTATAAAACAATATGTATTTTCAAAACTCGATTTGTAGCACAATGTTCAGCTAGTGTGAATCCACGGATGCACTGTTGCAGGACTAAAAAAATATTATACATAAACGGCAGAAAATATATACATAGAGGTTATGAAATTTAAATAATACAAATAATATAACGAAGCAATATCTATTTTCGAACTTGTTCCTATTATTCGACTAGTAGCACATAGTGCAGCTAATGTGAATCCACAATATTGTAGTCTCTAATATTCCTCACTTCAGAAATCAAAAAAATAAATATATGGTTGATTATGGTTGTGGGTGCAAAACGTCTCGCATCGATAGTTAGGTGTCTGGCGAGAGGTTTCTAGGTTTTCTCCCATATAACAAACAAACACCGTGCAAATTACCCCTAAAAGTGTTTCTTGAAGGCAATTTATTTTTTTTATCATTCGTCTGTGGGCTGTTTGTAGCATATATCATTGAAACTCGAATCGTAATGTTCAACAAAAACAAATTTTTTTAAATTGATTTCAGTTTTTTCAACAATAAATTTTAATGTGTTCTTACTTTTTATTTTAAATGGCTGTTTACTTTAGGAAGGCATCTTTTGAAAAATATACATCGAAACTAAAACAAAAATAACCAGTTGTACAAATTTGTCTTGATAGTGTAGTCACATTTCCGTAATAATCATTTCTAGTGAAATAATAAAATTATATCGGATGTTTTTATACTCAATGCCAGTTTATACAATGAAGTGCTCGGTAATTTAATCCATTAACCGAATTTTAATTGACTAATTACGTTAATTAACTTCATTATCACGTACTTCCTCTTCTTATTTTATTTCCCCTCGACTCCTTTATGTTCATTAGTACAAAACGTATTGTTTTTACTTTTTTTTTATCATGAACAAAAAAAAAATGGTCCTTTTCAATTGTTCTCCTTAATATATCTGTAAAAAATGCCAACATAAAATTTAATATATTTTTTAATTCAGAATTTTTTTAAAAATATGTTTTAAACATTATCTATAGCTACAATTACATGAAAATAAAGCATGTAAAAATATGTTCTAGAATAAAATAACTATTTTTAAGTATTAATACTAATTAACCTATTTATGATAATTTCAAATACCTATTGTGATAAAAGTACAATTTATAATGGGGAATGTAACCGTTTTATTCAAAATTAGGTTTTTTTCCTTCTTTTATCCAAAACTCCAACAATAATTAAAAAAAATATAGAATTTAAGACGATAAAAAAAATTTCCTTATAATTTTTTAAAGTAAATTTTAATTAACTTTGCTTAATGATTCTAATTAAATAATTTATAAAAAAATTTTCTTAGAAAGGAAAAAACATTTTTGTAAACGTTTAGAATCTCACCTAATTTGAGATTTAAACCTCATAGAATAAATTATGAGTATTAAGCGCCATCTATCGGTTGATTGATAAGCATTAAATAAATTTAAAATTATAGCAAAGTTTAAATTTAGCAATATTTTTTAAAAAAAACTTTAATTTAATTTTCGTTCTATTTCAATACAATTATCTTGCCTAACAAGATATAAATAAATTTTTATTTTTATTACATCATTCAAATTGAATCGCTATAGAATCTTCATTCCCCAATAAAATATTGATTTTAAATAAAAACCAAATTAGTCAGCTGGACGACATAAATGTATATAAACATATTTACAAAATGCATCAATATTTTAAAAATCAACTTAATAGATATTTTACAATGGTTTGGCCAGCTGGGCAGCATACAAGACATTAATATACATTAAAGGAAAACGAGAAAATTCAATGATGACTGGGATACTTCTTGCCTGAGAAATAACTTTTCAATCCTAATATTTGATGGACTTTTAATAATAATAAAGTATGCCGCATTTTATTTTGATCGAACTAGCCAATTATCATGTAATATCTAACAGTTGCCGTTCGTCCTGCAAATCACTTAATACATGTATTGGCAAACTGCAATGATGAATTATTCTGCCACGTCGAGGTTTATATTTGGGATAATATATTTAAATGAAATGCTTTCTGTATTGTACTATAGTGTAGTCTATTACATATATTTGTCATGCTATGTCTCGGGCTCTTCAATTAAGGTGGTTCTTTTTTCTGAAAGTAATATAGCGACTGTGTTCCATGTTTACAGATTTAATTCCATTTCAATATTTATAGCTAAATGGATTATCTATAATACCACGATTATTCTCCCCACGTGGTGAACCACCTCCCATCGCGATTTAGTAATGTTACTGTTATCACTGTTAGTCCTCGTTTCCCTTAGTTCCGACCCCTTCCGAGCCTCTTCGGATGTGAGTAATCTGATAGCCGTCTTGGTGTCAAGAATGTCCCAATGCAGTTAAATAACGAATGTCTTAAATATTAGTTTAATCAAGTTGGTTTTTCTTTTTTATTATGATTTGTATTTTATTTTATAATTTTTATTGCACAGCACGTTCACTGTGCACTATTAAAAGAGCTGACTAGCTTTTTTTTTACATGCGATCTTCACAATTTCTGCTCAATCCCAGCTCTTCTAAAACAGATGTTGAGCCATTCAATCCCGGACCCTCTCTGTTTCGTGCTTGTATTAAATCATCTTCGTACTTTCCACCATCATTACGCATAAGCACAATTTCACCGACATCCATTCCAAACTGCAAAGAAGCATCTCAACATAAGATATTGTGACGTGATGTATTGTAGTAATAGTAGTGGCGATTGTGTCTACTATCAACGCGATTGCTGGATTGCGTGATTTGAATCATCAGGCTTAACTGTAGTAAACAGTGGGTAATCATCTATGACAGTACTTTTTTTAGATATTATTATCTTAATAACTAGCAATAGTTATTGCTAAGCAGTGAACACCATAATAAAGTAATGTTCACTACAGTAAAGATGTAAACAATTTATCAAATCCATGTATTAGTTTTTTGGATTTTACTTCTGGAATAAAATCGTTATGATGATGAAATGAAATCGTATTTAGATCGTTTTGTTCCATTCACAAGCATATGGCTGATAGACCTGGTGATTCTTTACATCTTTTTATAACGTCGTGTGTTAGTGTCATTCTCTATAATTGTTAAAGAGGTAACAGCGTATTGGATTATGTGGTTTGGGTTATATGTGGTAATTATAGTAAATGGCTGGCAGTCATCTACAAAAGCACTCTGTTTAGATATTATTATCCTACTATCTCCAACATAGATAATGATACCGACACATTGAATTAATGTTCACCATATAAAGGGGTAAAATGACTTGCAAGGCTCTTGGAACATGTTCTAGTTATCTAGATTTTAATTCTGGAATAAATTCTTTATGGTGATGTAAACATTTCTTGCCTGGTATTCACAAGACGATAAACCTGATATTTTTTTACATCTTTATGATGGTAAACAGATCTTCAATGTAGTATAATTCTCTATAATAGTGGTTGAGTAAAGACGAGATTGGATTGCTTGGCTTCAGTTATCAGAGGTAGCTGAAGCAAATAGTGGACATTCATCTATGATAGTTATCTTTTTAAAAATCATTACCATAATAAATATATAGAGTTTTGCGGCATGATGGACAATTGGCTAGCTCTTTGGAATATAGTACCCCAGGCTACAAGTTCGAATCCTAGAGGTGGCAATGATGTTCGTTAGTGGTTCGGAATACATGTTAAACTCTAGGTCCTGGTTTAATAAGACTAAAGTGTACTAAAGTGGACCATAGTTCTACAAACAAACTAGTACTACTACAAATCTTACAGTGTTCGAGAGAAATATCCTATGTTCACCAACATAGAGATGTAAGCAACCTATCAGATTCAGGACGATGCGTTGAGAATTCCAGATGAAGAAAAGACTGTTGTTATTGTGCTGTGTCTAATAATCAGTACCCTGCAGTGTGGGGTGGACATCCCTTGAGTAATTTATTTATGGAAAGAGTGAAAGGTGCAGCTTCTGTATTAGCCTGTTAAATTTCTTCCAGAATAAAATTAAAAAGCAATGCTTACATAATATTGATGCACAATAAAAATGCAGAGTAGTGACACAGATTCTGACCGCAATATTCAAAATTTCACTTATTTCATACACACACAAAAATGTAGTCAACAGTGTTACTATTTACTGCTTACTGTGCACTGTTATCCCTCATACTGTTACAGGAAATGACATTTGCACACAGAAGTTGAGTCGTTCACCATAAGAATGTAAACAGCTTATCAATTTCATGGGCCATATTCTAAGAATTTTAGGAAAAAAATCTAAATGTTATTTTGTTTCATGATCATCGGGATTTTTTTTCGGAAATAAAATCCAAACAGTTTGCATATCATAGAGATTTATGAATGCAAATTCCATATTTTCAAATTTCACTTAATTTGCAAGAAGATCATCTACAGTGTGCTCTACACTTTGCTGCCCATTGTATGTTGTTATCCCAAAAACGAAGGAAATGATAGAAACTAGGGAATGATAGAAGCAATAGGGAATGATAGAAGCTATAAGGAATGATTGAAGATGTTCACCAGCCACCAAAGTTCTGTTCCATGCATAAAGAGACATAACTACATCTTATTTCATAAATAGAAGCTCAACAACTTGCACATCATGGTTAAATACAATAAAAACGTACAGTACTGTCACAGAATCCAACGATAATCTTCAAAATATCACTTAACTTGCAACACAATAATCAACAATGTCACAGTTTGCTTCAAATTTGATGTCCCATGTTACATAAAAGATTTAATACCTTGTTACAGAGCACGGTCCACTTCATTTAGGCACTTACATGTATATTTAGAAGCCTCTTCCACTACAGGGGTGAATTAACTGATCCTTAACAAAATTTCTATTAGGTCTATTAAAACCCTGCCAGGGTATTAGTGGTGGAAGTGAAGTTGATAGGTTTGTCTTAAAATTAGGGCGACAAAAGCTAATTTATGGAGTCAATTTTGTAGGGCGTTGAAAGGCCTTAAATTGACATGGATGTGGGGACTTCTTAATTAAAAACTTTTTTTATTATCTGAATTGAATTTTTCTTGATGGATTTAGAATACTTTTGTCTGGAGAAATGAGGATATGACTTTGATTTTTAAGACACAGTTTCTTTCTTTTATTTAAAAACGAATTTTACATTATTTAATTTCCACATAGACATAAGGATAATATATGTTTTAATGGGTCATTATGCGTTTTAAAAGAAATATTTAATTTAAAACGATAAGAATAAATTAAAAAAATATGAAGTCCTAGACACCGAAACTACACATTATTATGATCCTATAATCCATAAACATCACGACAGAATTTCACTTAAGTACTCAAACGTTTGTATAGATGATATTCGTATACAATTAATTTTCATATAAATTCAGGTACTTCTTAACGATTTCTGTTTTATTGTAATGAATTAATTACGCAGCCCTATTTCCTATACACCGAGCCCTATATCATTATGATACCATAACCCATAATTCCATAACCATCATGACAGAATTTCACTTAAGTAAAAGTACTCCACGTGTGTTTAATAATTTAATAATATTCGTATATAATTAATTTTAATATAAATTCAGGTACTTCTTCACAATTTCTGTTTTATTATGCAGCTTAATTCCAAGATACCGAAACCCCTTATCCTCCTGATACCATAATTCATAATCCCATACTTTGCACAACATTTTAATAATATTCTTTTGTAACTAATTCTCATATAAATTCATTACTTCAAACCTGAATTATTTGTCCAAATTTAACCAAATTCCGTGTTATCCATTTGTAAGAGATCTGCTACACTATTATTATCCATTGGAGTGCACAGAGGAGTAATAATTTTCAATTGAATTTGTATGGATCTCTAATATCATATATAATTTTACCTCACAATTATATATGATATTAGAGAGAACAAGGTAAACATTCGATCCAATTGTCTATGTAAGACATTGTATCATGATTTTCACCGAATTTACATGGTTTTCCAAACATTGACTAAGACGCAGCTGATAGTCTAGCAGCACGATATAATTGAAATCGAGCACCTATTCTCTTGCATACTAACAATGACAAGTGCTGTAATATATTATATATTAAATTTTCACAGTAAATGTAATAGAGCAAGTTATTACAAATATATTCTGCAGCAATAAATATTAAATTGAATTACATGAATTCTCCTGGAACTAAGAGACGATTATAAGAGATTTGTAAGTTAACTTGTAAACCATTAATTAATGTCTTTTTTTTCATACTTTTAAAAAGTTTATTACTGATTACTAAAAATACAACTGAATTTCAAACTGATTTTTTTTTAGTATCAAATTATTTTTAAGTATTTAATTTACCTTAAGGTGAAAATAAATAAAATAAAAAAAAAGATTTTGCAGCTGCTGTTTGGAACAAGCTTTCTAAAGTGATTTAATTTTTAATTTAAATACATTGGTACTTCTTTATACATAGGAATAAATCTAACTTGGTGTACGCCTGTTTGGCCGAGAAAAAAATTGTTTTGTATACGATTCAAGTACGTCAAAAACGTCAAAAACGTCCAACAGACAAATAACACCCCAACAAAACCCAAACAAGCCATAATAATAATGTCTGGAATGACCAGACAACTTCATCACCAGATTTTCAAAACATTATGAGGTGAAAATTCTTCAGAATAGAATTTTAGTAAAATCTGGTGATCTTTAATGAAGTAGGGAAAAGAGACAGTAAAGATAAAATTAAATTTTATATATATATATTCCTTCAAACGTCTTTTGTATTTAAGTAATATCTGCACATTATAATGTGCAGTAAAACGTGGGGCCGCTCATACCCACACCAGTGCAAACTGAGTTTAAGTTTGTTCATCGTCCATCTACCTGTGATTATAACCTGTCTGTTTTATATTTTTATATTCTCAAATTATGCTGCTTTTCTGAAAAAAAAAACTCCTTTTAGCTGTATACTATTTTTTTTGCAAAAGCAGTTTTTAAATGTATAAATTTTTCAGATAAATATACCGAACGTTGTCTGCTCACAAAGATATGAACTTGCGAACTTTATATTATGTTAAATTTAGTAACTTAATTACTAGAAAATCAGTTTTTTTTCCTTCTCTCCTTGGGAGCATTTTTTTTTGTTTCGAAGACTGCAAAAGAGTTTATGCTTAAGAATTTGGTGAAGCATGAAAAACTTTGTCAAAAGAAAACAGAAAAAAAAATTGTTACAAAGATTTAAAATTCCAAAACTGTATAACAGGAACTGTTTCAAAGCTTACATTAGCATTTTTCTTGAATTAATATCATTTTAAGTGGAATATAAATAAATATTAAGTAAAGTTTTATATTGTAATCTCATCGATTATTTAATGAATATTATAAAATTTAAATTAATTATTTGTTAATGAACATTACTTACTTATTTTCAAGAAATATATAATGTGATGAATTTATACTAAATATTAAAAAAATATATATATTATAACAAGTTGATTTTAATTATTTAAAAAATTACATATAAGTAATACGTAATGTCACATATTCGAATTAATATTCCAAATTTTGAGAAGCATAATTAATTTAGGTAATTATAACTAATTACTCTATGTATAACTAGTATAGGGGCCAGATGGCATAGTAACTAGCGCTCTGGCACTCGGTGCCATGGGTTTCGGATTCAAGTGCCAGAGATGGCATGGAGGTTTGTAGTGGTTTGGACTCCACTTTAAACAGTAGGGGCACGTCTAATATGACTGTAGAACGTTGGGCTTACGGCTGACAACCCTACCCCTTAAAAGGTAAGTAGTAAGCAGACGGCTTTGGCACACCATGGGGCTTTTGCGAAAATGAAGAAAAAGAAAAAAAGACTAATATAAATAATTATTTAAAAATTTTAATCATGGAATTTTATAAATGTCAAATTTATCATTTATATTTTACATATTTTATGGGCCTGAGTGGCCAGTGATCTGCCACTCAGTACCACATGTTTCGTTTCGTTTCAAGTCCCGGAGGTGCTATGGAAGTTTGTGGAGGTTCGGAATCCACTTTAAACAATAGGTCCCGGTAAAATATGATCATAGGGCGTTGCGGGGGTATTGTTACTCTGAGTCCATAGCTTATCTTTAAGTCACAGGCACCCCTTGGGTAGTGCTAATTGAGTAACGTCAATGCATCCATTGCGTGTGGCATAAAAAGATAACTGTCTAAGTACTTTCGAGCTGCATTAGAAAACAAAATGTTACATAATTTTAATAAATTTTAATTTTTTGCATTTTATCAAAACCTACGATCTTAATATAAAAAACCATGTCTTTTGTCTTTACAAACTGAAAAGAATATACAGTTTAAATAAATAAATAAACAAATTATATGTAACTTTTCTCTCTAAAAAAATTAATAACAAAAGCAAAATAGTAAATGAAGTAACAGAAATTGCAAATAAATATTTATATTATAAAATTTTGAATTAGGATTATCTTTATGCTTAAAATATTTGTTCATTTGGATTTTTCATTCTTCTGTTTCTAAAAGCGAATTAGAAATCTCGTGAAAAAAACTCTTTGGAAGCAAAACTCCAATTGCATACTTCAATAACTCCATTTGCGTAACAACAAAATTGAGTCACTAAATGACTTTGAAAAAAGCCTTGAAAACAGCTATGCAATTTTAAAATAACACGAGTCTTTAATTGTCCATTTATATTCGTCATTTGGAGCAAAAGACGCATTCAAGCCATAAACTCACTGGGCTGAATAAAAGCCATTATTCATCAAGTATCTAAAGATAATACTACAGTACACATATTTTAAAAGAAACTGCGCGTTACATAAGAGAATAACTACGAGGCAATGAAATATAGGCCCTGAAAGAAGAACGTCTATTATACCAGGGTTCCTGATTTCAGTGCGATATTTACGACCCAAGAGAAGACAGAATCTCCTCAGACGTAAACAATTATGTGTATCTTCTACACCATCGTTTTAGGCTATTAAATTTTCAAGAGTAGCGGCTATTAAAGAACCCAGAATTTTCCCTTTGTGTTGATTTGTAAGAGGAAAGTAATTTTTCATTTGTTTTGTTTGCCACCAACTCAGAATAAGCCGATTTTCTATAACAGAAAAGGGAATAATCCTCCACTGCTTGTGTTGCTCCATATATTTTTCTTTTTTTTTTCTTCATCATCTTCTACAAAACTTCGTTTCGAGTGTAAGGTGATTTGTCATCTTTAATGCCGAAAATATTATTATTATTACTTTTTTTTTGCACTCCAATGCATAACTCGCAGTGGCCCCCAGGGATTAATGTTTGAAGAAATAAAATTCGGTTGTCACGAAAAATTGAGAATAAGGGGTTAAAAGAAAAAGGGGAAAAGAAGTCGAGGCAAAGCTTTAAACAGCTCGCTTTGGTGGAAAAGTAAGTGGAATATGAGAGGCATCTAAAGTGTGTTGATTGAGTACGTGTGAAATAAAGGTAGCAGTTTTTTCTCTGCAGGGACCTTTATTTTTTAAAAGCCGTCTAAAGGCTCCTTTGAAAATTATTTGTTTTTTATGTTTGGGCGAAAAGTATAACTCTAAGAATGATTTTATTGCGGGAATAGCTCTTGAGTAGCATAAGTAAACAGCAGAATATCAAATAATCCATTGGATTATACATATAGTAATATATATTTTTAGTAATTTATGAGTTTATGACATTCCTTCAAATGCATATTTGTCACCTTTTTAAGTTTGAAAGTAATGTTTATCAGTAAGGCAATTATAACAATATAAGAGACAATGAATCATTGAATCAATTACTAAAAATAATAATTCAATGAACACTTACTAATTACCTTACTGATATATGTGACAATAAATCATTGCGGATATTTGGTTTGCCACTCTAATGTCATTTTGTGCACACTTTAGGTTAATTACACAGGGACCTACAGTTTAACATTGAATCCAAACGACGAACAAACACGCATGACACTCCGGGACTCGAACCCTATACGTGTGGCAGTGACAGCCAGAGCCTGTTTAAAATATTTATCCATTTAGAATTTTCATTTTTCTATTTCTAAACTCGAATTAGGAATCTCTTGAAAAATACCCTTTGGAAATAAAACTCCAATTACATACTTCAATAACTCCATTTGCTTAACACATCATTGAATGACTAAACGACTCCCAACTATTTCAAGTTTGAAAAAAAACCCCTATGAAATAGTTCTGAAATTTTAAAATAACAGGAAATTCTTTAATTGTCCATTTCAATATGTCGTTTAGAGCAAAAGACGTGTTGAAGCCATAAAATCATTGGGCTGAATAAAAGCCATTATTCATCAAGTACCTAAAGATACTACTACAGTACACATATTCTTAAAGAAACTGCGCGTTACATAAGAGAGTACCTACGAGGCAATGAAATATTGGTCCTAAAAGTAGAACGTCTATTATACCAGGATTCCTGAATTCAATGCGATATTTACGACCCAACAGAAGACAGAAACTGCTCAGACGTAAACAATTATGTATATCTTCAACACCATCGTTTTAGGCTATTAGATTTTCAAGAGTAGGTGTTATTAAAGAACCCAGAATTTTCCCTTTGTGTTCATTTGTAAGAGGAAAGTAATTTTTCATTTGCTTTGTTTGCCATCAACTCAGAATAAGTCGATTTTCTGTAAAAGAAAAGGGAATAATCCACTACTGCTTGTGTTGCTTCATATATTTTTCTTTTTTTTCTTCGTATATTTTTCTTTTTCTTGTCATCATCGCCTTCTTATACAAAACTTCGTTTCGAGTGTAAGGTGATTTGTCATTGACCATATGTTTTTTTTTTTTTTTGCACTCCATTGCATAACTCGCAGTGGCCCCCAGACATTAAGGTTGAAGAAATAAAATTCGGTTGTCACGAAAAATTGAGAATAAGGGAATCAAAAAAGGGAAAAGTAGTAGAGGCAAAGCTTTAAACAGCTCGCTTTGGTGCCAAAGTAAGTGAAATATTAAATGCATCTAAATTGTGTTGATTGAGTACGCGTGAAATAGGGTAGCAGTTTTTCCCTCTGTAGGGACTATTTTTTTAAAGGGCGTCTCAAAGTCTCCTTTGAAAATTATTTGTTTTTGATGTTTGTACTGTAAGAATATACTCGAAAAGCGGTTATTGTGAGAATAGCTCTTGAGTATATTAAGTAAAATGCAGAATATCAATTGATCCATTGTATTAAATTCATATTATTTATTTTTAGTAATTTATGAGTTGATGACATTGGTATAATGATTATTTGTTCACTTTTAAAATTGAAAAGTAATGTTTATTAGTAAGGCAATTATAATGATATATGTGACAATGAATCATTGAATCAATTACTAAAAATAATAATTCAATGAACTCGTAATAGTTGACTTACTGATATATGTGACAATGAATCATTTGAGAAGGTTTGGTTTGTCACTCTACGCCCATTTTGTGCACACTTTAGGTTAATTTGACCGGGAACTACAGATTAACGTGGATTCCGAGCCCCAAACAAACATCCATGTCACCTCCGGGACTAGAACCTTAAACTTGTGGCACTGACAGCGAGAGCACTGGTCATTCGGCCAACAGTCAATGACAAAAAGATTATAGTTAAATTAATATGAAAAAATGTATAGAAATGCTTTTATTGCGAGAATAGCTGTTGAGTATATTAAGTAAAAAGCAGTATATCAAATGATCCATTGGATTAAAATATTATTATTTATTTTTAGTAATTTATGAGCTGATGACATTCCTTAAAATGGTCATTTGTTCACATTTAAAATTGAAAAGTAAAGTTTATCAGTAAGGAAATTATAATGATATAAGAGACAAAGAATCATTGAATCAATTACTAAATATATTAAATCAATGAATTCGTATTAATTGCTTTATTGGTATATGTGACAATGAATCATTTGATCAGATTTTGTTTGTCGCTCTACGGTCATTTAGTGCACAATTTACGCTAATTAGTCCAGGACCTACAGATTAACGTGGATTCCGAACCAAAGACAAACATCCATGTCACCTCCGGAACTCGAACCTTAAACGTGTGACCCTGACAGCCATAGCGCTAGTCACACGGCCAATAAGCAATGACAAAAAGAACATAGTTAAAATTTATATATATATATATACATATATAAACATTTATTATTATTTACTGTTGAGTTAGGTTCCTGAATTCAATGCGATATTTACGACCCAACAGAAGACAGAAACTGCTCAGGCGTAAACAATTATGTATATCTTCTGCACCATCGTTTTAGGCTATTAAAAACTACGTATAAGGAAAATGTAATGTCATTACTAGAATTAATATTCATAATTTTGAAAAGCATGATAAATAATTATTTTGGCATATATAACTTCTTCATTGGTGAAACAACCCCATGGTGGCCCAAGACAGCTTGACTGTTGGCAGATTTCGAGACAGGTAATTTTTTTATGGGGTAGGGTTCTCAAACTTACGCCTAATGCTCTACACTAATATTAGACCAGGACCTATTGTTTAAAGTGGATTCCGAGCCACTACAAACACTGACAACGCCGGGACCCGAGACCGAAGCCTGCGGCACCGAGTGCTATTCACTCAGCAATCAGGCCTCTACATATAAAAATTAGTTTAATTAATTATTTATAAATTTCTGATCAAGGAATTTTGCAAAATGTCGAATTATCATTTATTTATTACATATTTTAATAAGTTATTATGTGTTTTCATTTCATCAAAACCTACAATCTTATTTTAGAGAACCATGTGTTTTTTCATTAGATACAGACATAAAAGACTATAGTTAAATATATTTAAAAACTTATATCTTTATCCGAATTAATAAAAAAGGGAAAATTATAAATGAGATACAAATAAATTTTTATGTTATTGTTTTTTGAATGAGGATTATTTGTGTGTTCAAAATATTTGTCCATTCGTCATATTTATCCACTTTGTCCTCAAATATTTGTCCACTTTGTCCAAATATTAGTCCAAATATTTATTCCAATATTTGTCCATTTGAACTTTTTATTCTTCCATTTCTAAAAGTGAATTAGGAATCTTGCGAAAAATACTCTTTGTAAACAAAACTCCAATTGCACACTTCAATAACTCCATTTGTTGAACAACACCATTGAATCAGTAAATGACTTCCACTACTCCAAGCTTAAAAAAAAACTTTGAAAGCAGTTCTGCAATTTTAAAATAACTCAAAACTTTTTAATTGTTCATTTAAATTCGTCATTGAGAGCAAAGGATCCATTGAAGTAATAAAATCACTGGGCTGAATAAAAGCCATTATTCATCAAGTACCTAAATATATTACTACAGTACACATATTTTAAAAGAAACTGTGCATTATATACGAGGCAATGAAATATATGCCCCAAAAGAAGAACGTCTATTATACTAGGGTTTCTGAATTCAATGCGATATTTACGACCCAAGAGAAGACAGAAACTGCTCAGACGTAAACAATTATGTATATCTTCTACACCATCGTTTTAGGCTATTAAATTTTCAAGAGTAGCTGCTATTAAAGAAACAAGAATTCTCCCTTTGTGTTGATTTGTAAGAGGAAAGTAATTTTTCATTTGCTTTGTTTGCCATCAACTCAGAATAAGCCGATTTTCTATAACAGAAAAGGGAATAATCCTCCACTGCTTGTGCTGCTTCATATATTTTTCTTTTTTTTCTTCATCATCATCACCTTCTTCTACAAAACTTCGTTTCGAGTGTAAGGTGATTTGTCATCTTTAATACCGAAAATATGATATTTTTTTTTTTTTTTTTGCACTCCATTGCATAACTCGCAATGGCCCCCAGGCATTAAGGTTGAAGAAATAAAATTAGGTTGTCACGAAAAATTGAGAATAAGGGAATAAAAAAAAAAAAAAAAAGTAGTAGAGGCAAAGCTTTAAACAGCTCGCTTTGGTGGAAAAGTAAGTGAAATATGAAAGGCATCTAAATTGTGTTGATTGAGTACGCGTGAAATAGGGTAGCAGTTTTTCCCTCTGTAGGGACTTTTATTTTTTAAAGGGCGTCTAAAAGGCTCATTTGAAAATTATTTGTTTTTTAAGTTTGTACTGAAATAATATATAGAAATGCTTTTATTACTATAATAGCTGTTGAGTATATTATGTAAAAAGTAGAATACCAAATGATCTTATTAAAATATTAGTACTTATTTTTTTGTAATTTATGAGTTGATGACATTGTTTAAAATGGTTATTTGTTCACTTTTAAAATTCAAAAGTAATGTTTATTAGTAAGGCAATTATAATGTTATAAGAGACAATTAATTATTGAATGAATTACTAAAAATATTAAATCAATAAACTCGTAATAACTGCCTTACTCATATATGTGACAATGAATCATTTGAGGAGGTTTGATTTGTCACTCTACGGTCATTTTGTGCACACTTTAGGCTAATTAGACTGGGACCTACAGTTTAACGTGGATTCCGAACCACAAACAAACATCCATGGCACCTTCGGGACTCGAACCCTAAACATGTAACACTGACAGCCAGAGCGCTGGTCACATGGCTCATAGGCAATGACAAAAAGAATTTACTTAAAATTTATGTATATGTATAAATAAGAACTTGTATATTTAACAAAAATTATAATAAAGGGAAAATAATAAATGAAGTAACAGAGAGTATGAACAAATGTCTATAATTATTGACTTTTGATTTAGAATTATTTGTATGTTTAAAATATTTATCCATTTGAATTTTTCATTCTTCAATTTCTAAAAGCAAATTTGAATCTCGTGAAAAATACTCTTTGAAAACAAAACTTCAATTGCATACTTCAATAACTCCATTTGCTTAACAGCACATTGAATCACTAAATGACTTCCAATATTCCAAGTTTGGAAAAAAAACCAGGAAAACATTCAGTTCTGCAAATTTAAAATAACACGAAACTCTTTAATTGTCCATTTAAATTCGTCATTTAGAGCAAAAGACGCATTGAAGCCATAAAATCACTGGGCTGAATAAAAGCCATTATTCATCAAGTACCTAAAGATAATACTATAGTACAATTATTTTAAATAAACTATGCCTTACATAAGAGAATACCTACGAGGCAATGAAATATATGCCTTAAAAGAAGAACGTCTATTATACCAGGGTTCCTGAGTTCAATGCAGATATTTACGACCAAACAGAAGACAGAAACTGCTCAGACGTAAACAATTATGTATATCTTCTACACCATCGTTTTAGGCTATTAAATTTTCAAGAGTAGCTGCTGTTAAAGAACCAGAATTCTCCCTTTGTGTTGATTTGTAAGGGAAAGTAATTTTTCATTTGCTTTGTTTGCCATCAACTCAGAATAAGCCGATTTTCTATAACAGAAAAAGGGAATAATCCTCCACTGCCTGTGCTGCATCATATATATTTTTTTTTCTTCATCATCACCTTCTTCTACAAAACTTCGTTTTGAGTGTAAGGTGATTTGTCATCTTTAATACCGAAAACATTATTATTATTATTTTTGCACTCCATTGCATAACTCGCAATGGCCCCCAAGCATTAAGTTTGAAGAAATAAAATTCGGTTGTCACGAAAAATTGAGAATAAGGGGTAAAAAAAAGGGGGAAAGAAGTAGAGGCAAATCTTTAAACTGCTCGCTTTGGTGGAAAAATAAGTGAAATATGAAAGGCATCTAAACTGTGTTGATTGAGTACGTGTGAAATAGGGTAGCAGTTTTTCCCTGTGTAGGGACTTTTTTTTAAAAAAGGCCGTCTAAAAGTCTCCTTTGAAAATTATTTGTTTTTGATATTTGTGCAGAAAGAATATACAGAAATGCTTTTATTGTGATAATTGCTCTTATGTATTTTCAATAAAAAGCAAAATATCAAAGGATTCATTGTATTAAAGTATTATTATTTATTTTTAGTAATTTATGAGTTGATGACATTCTTTAAAACGTTTATTTGCAAACTTTCAAAATTGAAAAGTATGTTATTAAAGGAATTATTACGATATAGTATCATTTGAAAATCGTATCTAACTTTTAAATAAATATATAAAAAATTTTAAAAATTTAACTTCATCACATCGATCTATTAAGTTTTTTGGGCATTTATTTATTGTGATAAATTTTTGAATGATTGCAAGTCTAAATGAATTTAGGAATTATGACACACGGGCAATGAAAAAATAATATAGTTTATAAATATAAGAAAATAATTTTTTACCTTTAACAACTTAATATCTAACGGAAAGTAATAAATGATATACAAATACATTTTTACATTATTGACTTTTGAATTATGATTATTTTATATTTAAAATATTTGTCAGTTTAGATTTATCACTTTTCCATTTCTAAAATGCGAATTAGGAATTACTTGAGAAATACTCTTTGGAAACAAAACTCCAATTGCATACTTCAATAACTCCATTTACTTACAACACCATTGAATCACTCAATGACTTCCACTATTCCAAGTTAAAAAAAAACACTTGAAAACAGTTATGCAATTTTAAAATAACATGGAACTCTTCAATTGTCCATTTAAATTCGTCATTTAGTGCAAAAGACCCATTGAAGAAATAAAATCACTAGGCTAAATAAAAGCCGTTATTCATCAAGTACCTAAAGATAATACTACAGTACACATATTTTAAAAAAAACTGTGCGTTACATAAGAAAATACTTACGAGGCAATGAAATATATGCCCTAATAGAAGAACGTCTATTATACCAGGGTTCCTGAATTCAATGCGATATTTACGACCCGAGAGAAGACAGAAACTGCTCGGACGTAAACAATTATGTGTATCTTCTACACCATCGTTTTAGGCTATTAAATTTTGAAGAATAGCTGCTATTAAAGAACCCAGAATTCTCCCTTTGTGTTGATTTGTAAGAGGAAAGTAATTTTTCATTTGCTTTGTTTGCCATCAACTCTGAATAAGCCGATTTTATATAACAGAAAAGGGAATAATCCTTCATTGCCAGTGCTGCTTCATATATTTTTCTTTTTTCTTCATCATCATCACCTTCTCCTACAAAACTTCGTTTTGAGTGATTTCTCATCTTTAATACGGAAATTATTATTTTTTTTTCACTCCATTGCATAACTCGCAATGGCCCCCCAAGCATTAAGATTCAAGAAATAAAACTCAGTTGTCACGAAAAATTGAGAATAAGGGGCAAAAAAAGAGAAAAGAAATAGAGGCAAACTTTAAACAGCTGGCTTTGGTGGAAAAGTAAGTGAAATATGAAAGGCATCTAAATTGTGTTGATTGAGTATGAGTGAAATAAGGTAGCAGTTTTTCCCTCTGTAGGAACTCTTATTTTTTAAAGGGTGTTCTAAAATGCTGCTTTGAAAATTATTTGCTTAGATGTTTGTGCTGAAATAATATACACTGAAGTGACAAAAGTCATGGGATACCTCTTAATATCGTGTCGGCCCTCCTTTCGCCCGGCGAAGTGCGGCAACTCGACGTGGCATGGACTCAACAAGTCGTTGGAAGTCTTCTGCAGGAATATTGAGCCATGCTGTCTTGATAGACGTCCATAATTGTGAAAGCGTTGATGGTGCAGGATTTTGTGCACGAACAGACCTCTCGATGATGTCCCATAAATGCTCGATGGGATTCATGTCGGGCGATCTAGGTGGCCAGATCATTCGTTGGAATTGTCCAGAATGTTCTTCAAACCAATCGCGAACAGTTGTGGCCCGGTGACATGGCGCATTGTCATCCATAAAAATCCCATCGTTGTTTGGGTACATGAAGTCCATGAATGGCTGCAAGTGATCTCCAAGTAGCTGAACATAAGCATTTCCAGTCAATGTTCGGTCCAGTCGCACCAGAGGACCAAGTCCATGCCATGAAAAAAATTTTTCAGCCCACACCATTACGGAGCCACCACCAGCTTGAACAGTGCCTTGCTGACAGTTTGGGTCCCTGGCTTCGTGGGGTCTGCGCCACACTCGAACCCTACCATCAGCTCTTACTAACTGAAATCGTGACTCATCGGACCAGGCCACGGTTTTCCATTCATCTAGGGACCAACCGATATGCTCACGTGCCCACGAGAGTCGTTGCAAGCGATGTCCTTCTGTCAGTAAAGGCACTCGAGTCCGTCTTCTGATGGAATAGCCCAAGAAAGCCAAATTTCTCCGCACAGTTGTAACAGACAAGTCCCTTGTACGTCCCACATTGATTTCTGCGGTTATTTGACGCAGTGTTGCTTGTCTGTTAGAATTTACGACTCTTTGCAGACGTCGCCGGTCTCGGTCGTTAAGTGCAGGCGGTCGACCACTGCGCTGTCCATGGTGGGATGTTAAGCCTGAAATTTCATACTCTCGGCACACTCTTGACACAGTGGATCTGGGAATGTTGAATTCCCTAACGATTTCCGAAATGTCATGACCCATGCGTCTAGCTCCAACTAACATTCCGCGTTCAAAGTCTGTTAATTCCCGTCGTGCGATCATCATCACGTCAAAACCTCTTCACATGAATAACTTGAACAGAAATGAAAGCTCTGCGCATTTATATCTGTTCTACGCGATGCTACTGCCATCTGAAAATTTGCATATTGCTATCCCATGACTTTTGTCACTTCAGTGTATGGAAACGCTTTTATTGTGAGAATAACTGTTCAGTAAAATGGAGAATGCCAAATCATCCATTGGATTAAAGTAATATTATTTATTTTTAGTAATTTATGAATTGATGATATTTTTTAAAATGATTATTTTTTCACTTTTAAAATTGAAAAGTAATGCTTATCAGTAAGGCAATAATAACGATATTAGAGACAGTGAATCATTGATGATTCATTGATTCATTGATTGCTCAATTAATCAATTACTAAAATGTATCAATTGCTCATTTGAGAATTGTAATTCACCCTTAAATAAATAAATTATTTTTTTTTAAATTTACGTTCATCCCATTGCTTTGATAAACTTACTGGGCATTTATTTATTGTCATAAATATTTGAAAAGATAATAATTTTAATATATTTAGAGATTATCCAAAGATTGAAGCTGTAGAAAAGGAAACATTTAAGCAAGCAATAAAGATAAATGAGCCACGTTCTAATGAAAAAAATGGCTAAAATGATAAAAGAGTCAAATCAAAGCATTAATCCTTTTGAAAATTTAATTCTTTAGAAAAGATGTATTATGTATACACGATTAATTATACAAGGTAGGTTTTGATGAAATGAAAAAAAAAATAATATCTTATTATAAAAAACCCACGTGTTTTGTATTTATAAACACAAATGAATATAGTTAAAATACATAAATAATAAATAAAATAAATAAATAAAATAAATAAATAAATAGTGAATAAAATAAATAAGTAATAAATTTTCTCTTTAACAAAATTAATAACAAAAGGAAAATAGTAACTGAAGTAAAAGAAAAATATAAATTATATTATTAACTTTTCAAATAGGATTATCGGTGTGTTTAAAATACTTGTCCACTTGGAGTTTTGATTCTTCCCTTTTTAAGGTGATTTAGGAATCTCGTGAAAAATACACTTTGGAAACAATTGCATACTTCAATAACCCCATTTGCTTAACAACATCATTGAAAAACTAAATGACTTCCACTGTTCCAAGTTTGAAAAAAAACGAAAAAACCTTGAAAACAGTTTTGCAATTTTAAAATAATACGAAACTCTTTAATTGTTCATTAAAATTCGTCATTTAGAGCAAAAGATCCACTGAAGCCATAAACTCACTGGGCTGAATGAAAGACATTATTCATCAAGTACCCAAAGATAATACTACAGTACACGTATTTTAAAAGAAACTGTGCGTTACATAAGAGAATACCTACGAGGCAATGAAATATATGCCATAAAAGAAGAACGTCTATTATCCAGGGTTCCCGAATTCAATGCGATATTTACGACCCAAGAGAAGACAGAAACTGCTCAGACGTAAACAATTATGCATGTCTTCTACACCATCGTTTTAGGCTATTAAATTTTCAAGAGTAGCTGCTATTAAAGAACCCAGAATTTTCCCTTTGTGTTGATTTGTTAGAGGAAAGTAATTTTTCATTTGATTTGTTTGCCATCAACTCAGAATATGTCGATTTTCTACAACAGAAAAGGGAATACTCCTCCACTGCTTGTGCTGCTTCATATATTTTTCTTTTTTTTTTCTTCATCATCACCTTCTTCTACAAAACTTCGTTTTGAGTGTAAGGTGATTTGTCATCTTTACTACTGAAAATATTATTATTATTATTATTATTATTATTTTGCCCTCCATTGCATAACTCGCAATAGCCCCCGGACATTAAGGTTGAAGAAATAAAATTCGGTTGTCATGAAAAATTGAGTATAAGGGGTAAAAAAAAGGGAAAATAAGTAGAAGCAAAGCTTTAAGCAGCTCGCTTTGCTGCAAAAATAAGTGAAATATGAAAGGCATCTTAATTGCGTTGATTGAGTCCGTGTGAAATAGGGTAGCAGTGTTTCCCTCAGTAGGGACTTTTATTTTTTAAAAGGGCCTCTAAAAGGCTCATTTGTAAATTATTTGTTTTTGATGTTTGCACTGAAAGAATATGTAGAAATGCTTTTATTGCGAGAATGAATCTTGAGTATCTTAGGTAAAAAGTGGAATATCAAATGATCCATTGTATTAAAGTAATACTATTTATTTCTAGTAATTTATGAGTTGATGACATCGCTTAAAATGATTATTTGTTCAGTTTTAAAATTTAAAATTAATTTTTAACAGTAATGCAATTATAATGATATAAGACACAATGTATCATTGAATCAATTACTAAAAATAATAAATCAATAAACTCGTATAATTGCCTTACTGATATATGTGACAATGAATCATTTGAAGTCTTTTGGTTTGCCCCTTCTACGGTCATTTTGTGCATACTTTAGGCCAATTAGACAGGGACCTACTGTTTAACATTGATTACGAACCACGGACAAACATCTAGGCCCCCTCCGGGACTCACGAACATTAAAAATGGGGCACTGATAGCCAGAGCCCTGGTCACACGGCCAATAGTCAATGAAAAAAAGAATATAGTTAAAATTTATATATATATAAATTTATATTTAATAAAATTAATAATAAAGGGAAAATAATAAATAAAGTAAGAAAGTAAAAATAAATGTTCATAATTATTGACTTTTGATTTAGAAATATCTGTATGCTTAAAATATTTTTCCATTTAGATTTTCCATTCTTCCAATTCTAAAAGTGAATCAGAAATCTCGTGAAAAATATTCTTTGGAAACAAAACTCTAATTGCATTCTTCAATATTTCCATTTGCTTAACAGCACCATTGAATCATTAAATGACTTCTACTATTCCAAATTAAAAAAAAAAAACCCGGAAAACAGTTCTGCAATTTTAAAACAACACGAAACTCTATAATTGTCCATTTAAATTCATCATTTAGAGCAAAAGACGCATTGAAGCCATAAAATCACTGGGTGAAATAAAAGCCATTATTCATCAAGTACCTAAAGATAATACTACAGTACACATATTTTAAAAGAAACTGTGCGTTACATAAGAGAATACCTAAGAGGCAATGAAATATAGGCCTTAAAAGAAGAACGTCTATTATACCAGGGTTCCCGAATTCAATGCGATATTTATGACCCAAGAGAAGACAGAAACTGCTCAGACGTAAACAATTATGTATATCTTCTACACCATCGTTTTAGGCTATTAAATTTTCAAGATTAGCTGCTATTGAAGAACCCAGAATTCTCCCTTTGTGTTGATTTGTAAGAGGAAAGTAATTTTTCATTTGCTTTGTTTGCCATCAACTCAGAATAAGCCGATTTTCTATAACAGAAAATGGAATAATCCTCCACTCCTTGCGCCGCTTCATATATTTTTCTTTTTTTTTTTTTTCTTAATCATCACCATCTTCTACAAAACTTCGTTTTGAGTGTAAGGTGATTTGTCATCTTTAATACTGAAAATATTGTTATTATTTTTTTTTTTGCATGCCATTGCATAACTCGCAATAACCCCCGGACATTAAGGTTGAAGAAATAAAAGTTGGTTGTCATGAAAAATTTAGTATAAGGGGTAAAAAAAAAAAAAAGGGAAAAGAAGTAGAAGCAAAGCTTTAAGCAGCTCGCTTTGGTGGAAAAGTAAGTGAAATATGAAAGGCATCTAAATTGTGTTGATTGAGTACGTGTGAAATGGGGTAGCAATTTTTCCCTCTGTAGGAACTTTTATTTGTTAAAAGGGCGTCTAAAAAGCTCCTTTGAAACTTATTTGTTTTTGATGTTTGAGCTGAAATAATATATGCTAGAAATGATTTTAAAAAAAGCAGAATCCGAAATGATCCATTGTATTAAAGTTATATTATTTAATTTTATTGGTGAGTGGATTGTATTCCTTAAAATGGTTATTTGTTCACATTTAAAATTGAAAAGTAAAGTTCATCAGTATGGAAATTATAACGATATTAGAAACAGTGAGTCATAATAGAGAGACAGTCAATGACGATTCAGGTTTGTCCAATGAATCAATTACTAAAATGTATCAATTGCTCATTTGCGAATTGTACTTAATTTTAAATAAATAATTATTTTTTTTAAGTTTACCTTCATTCCATGGGCCTGATAAACTTTTTGGGCATTTAGTTATTGTCATAAATTTTTAAATAGATGGTAAGTTTAATGTATTTAGAAATTATCCAAAGATTGATGATCTAGAAAAGTAAACATTTAAGCAAGCATTGAAGATAAATGAGCCCAGTTCTAATGAAAAATTGTCTAAAATGATAAAAGATTCAATTTAAAGCATTAATCCTTTTGAAAATTTAATCCTTTAGAAAAGATGTATTACTTCTGCACGGTAGTTTTTGATGAAATGAAAAAAAAATTATCATATCTTATTATTAAAATCATGTGGTTTGTCTTTACAAACAGAAAAAAATATACTTAAAATATCTATGTATAAACTTTTATCTTCAAAAAAATTAATAACAAAAGGAAAATAATAAAAAAATAACAGAAAGTATAAATAAATTTTTATATTATTGACTTTTAAATTAGGATTATCTGTACGTTTAAAATATTTGTCCACTTGGATTTTTACTTCTTCTATTTCTAAAAGCGAATAAGGAATCTAGCGAAAAATACTCTTTTGAAACAAAACTCCTATTGCATACTTCAATAACTCCATTTGCATAAAAACACAATTGCATCACTAAATAACATTCAGTATTCCAAGTTTTAAAAAAACCCATTGAAAGCAGTTCTGCAATTTAAAAATAACACAGAACCCTTTAATTGTCCATTTAAGTTCGTCATTTAGAGCAAAAGATCCATTGAAGCCATAAAATCACTGGGCTAAATAAAAGCCATTATTCATCAAGTACTTAAAGATAATACTACAGTTCACATATTTTAAAAGAAACTGTGCGTTACATAAGGGAATACGTACGAGGCAATGCAATATATGCCCTACAATAAGAACATCTATTATACCAGGGTTCCTGAATTCAATGCGATATTTACGACCGAAGAGAAGACAGAAACTGCTCAGACGTAAACAATTATGAATATCTTCTACGCCATCGTTTTAGGCTATTAAATTTTCAAGAGTAGCTGCTATCAAAGAAGCCAGAATTCTCCCTTTGTGTTGATTTGTGAGAGGAAAGTAATTTTTCATTTGCTTTGTTTGCCATCAACTCAGAATAAGCCGATTTTGCTATAACAGACAAGGGAATAATCCTCCTCTGCTTGTGCTGCTTCATATATTTTTCTTTTTTTTCCTTCATCATCATCACCTTCTTCTACAAAACTTCGTTTCGAGTGTAAGGTGATTTGTCATCTTTAATACCGGAAATATTACCTTTTTTTTGCACACTCCATTACAGGCATTAAGGTAGAAGAAATAAAATTCGGTTGTCACGAAAAATTCAGAATAAGGGTTTAAAAAAGGGGGGAAAGGAGTAGAGGCAAAGCTTTAAACAGCTCGCTTTGGTGGAAAAGTTAGTGAAATATGAAAGGCATCTAAATTTTGTTGATTGAGTACGTGTGAAATAGGGTAGCAGTTTTTCCCTGTGTAGGGACTTTTATTTTTTAAAGCCCGTCTAAAAGGCTCCTTTGAAAATTATTTGTTTTTGATGTTTGTGCCGAAATAATATATAGAAATACTTTTATTGTGCAAATAGCTCTTGAGGAACCTATTTAAAAGCAGAATATCAAATGAACCATTGTATTAAAGTATAAAGTATATTTTTAGTAATTTATGAGTTGAATACTTTGTTTATAATAGTTATTTGTAAACTTTTAATATTGGAAAGTAAAATTTATCAGTGAGGCAATTGTACAATATTGAATCAATGTTACCAAAAACATTAAACAATAAATCAATTAATTTCTTAATCAACCAATGATTAATTAATGAATCAACGAATTTCTTAAACTATCAATGATTAATTATTGAATCAATAAATTTATTAATAATTTGCAATAATTGCCTTATCGATATACATGACAACATATCATTTGAGAACTGTATCTGGCTTTTAAATAAATAAATAATTTTTTTTAAATTTATCTTCATCCCATCGGCCTATTCAGTTTGTTGGGCATTTAGTTATTGTCATAAATGTTTGAATGGATGATAACTTTAATATATTATGAAATTATCCAAAGATTGAAGCTGTAGAAAAAGAAACATTTAAGCAAGCATTGAAGATAAATGAGTCAAGTTCTAACGAAAAATATGGTTAAAATGATAAAAGATTCAAATTAAAACAGTAATACTTCTGAAAAATTAATCCTTTAGAAAAGACGTATTACTTATACGCGGTAGGTCAGGTGAAATGAAAAAGGGTAATATCTTATTATAAAAAAATTATGAGTTTTGTCTTTACAAACAGAAAAAGTTAAAATATTTATATACAAACTCTTGTCTTTAACAAAATTAATAACAAAGCGAAAATAATAAATGAATTAACAGAAAGTACAAATAAATTTTTATTTTATTGACTTTTGAATTAGGATTATCTGTCCGTATAAAATATTTGTCCAATTAGATTTTTCATTCTTTTATTTCTAAAAGTAAATTAAGAATCTCCTGAATATACTCTTTGAAAACAAAACTCCAATTGCATACTTCAATAATTCCACTTGCTTAACAACATCACTAAATGACTTCCACTATTCCAAGCTTAAAAAAAAACCTTGAAAACAGTTCTGCAATTTTAAAATAACACGAAACTCTTTAATTGTCCATTTAAATTCGTCATTTAGAGCAACAGATCCACTGAAGCCATAAAATCACTGGACTGAATAAAAGCCATTATTCATCAAGTACCTAAAGAAAATACTGCAGTACACATATTTTAAAAGAAACTGTGCATTACGTAAGAGAATACCTACGAGGCAATGGAATATATGCCCTAAAAGAAGAACGTCTATTATACCGGGTTCCTGAATTCAATGAGATATTTACCACCCAACAGAAGACAGAAACTGCTCAGACGTAAACAATTATGTATATCTTCTACACCATCGTTTTAGGCTATTAAATTTTTGAAGAGTAGCTGCCGTTAAAGAACACAGAATTCTCCCTTTGTGTTGATTTGCAAGAGGAAAGTAATTTTTCATTTGCTTTGTTTGCCATCAACTCAGAATAAGCCGATTTTCTACAACAGAAAAGGAAATACTCCTCCACTGCTTGTGCTGCTTCATATATTTTTCTTTTTTTTTTCTTCATCATCACCTTCTTCTACAAAACTTCGTTTTGAATGTAAGGTGATTTGTCATCTTTAATACCGAAAATATTATGATTATTTTTATTTTTTGTACCGAATTGCATAACTCGCAATGGCCCCCTGGCATTAAGGTTGAAGAAATAAAATTCGGTTTTCACGAAAAATTGAGAATAAGGGACAAAAAAAAAGATAAAAGAAGTCGAGGCAAAGCTTTAAACAGCTCGCTTTGGTGGAAAAGTAAGTGAAATATGAAAGCCATCTGAATTGTTTTGATTGAGTACGTGTGAAATAGGGTAGCAGTTTTCCCCTCTGTAGAGACTTTTATTTTTTAAAGGCCGTCTAGAAGATTCCTTTGAACATTATTTGTTTTTGATGATTGTACTGAAAGAATATATAGAAATGCGTTTATTGTGAGAATAGATCTTGATATCATAATTAAAAGGCAGACTATCAAACGATCTTTTGCATTAAAGTATTATTTATTTTAAGTAATTTCTGAGTTGATGTCTTTCCTTAAAATGGTTATTTGTTCACTTAAAAAATTGAAAAATAAAGATTTTCACTAAGGCAATTATAACTATATAAGAGTCAATGAATCATTGATGATTCATTGATTCTATGATTCATCAATGAATCAGTTACTAAAAATAATAAATAATAAATCAATGAACTCGTAATAATTGCCTTACTGATATACAGGACAATGAATCATTTGAGAATGTTTGGTATGTTACTCTACGGTGATTTTGAGCACACTTTGGACTAATTAGACCGGGGCCTACAGTTTACCGTGGATTCCGAACCACATTTAAATATCTATCCTTCCCCATTATTCGAACTTGAAGCCTCTGATACCAAAGGCCAGAGCGTTAGCCAATTAATCATCAGGTCGCCGAATCATTTGAAAACTGTATCTGGATTTTAAATAAAAATATATATTTTTTTAATTTATCTTTATCACATCGGCCTGTTAGATTTGTTCGACATTTAATTACTGGCGAAAATTTTTCAATAGATTTTAATTTCAAATGCATTTAGAAATTATGCAAAGATTGAAGCTATAGATAAAAAATTTCAGCAAACATTGAAAATAAATAAGTCAAGCTTTAATGGAAGAAAAACCTGGCTAAAATGATAAAAGATTCAAATTAAAATATTAATCCTTTTGAAAATTTAATCCTTTAGAAAAGATGCATTACTTATGCACGCCTAAATCAATGAACGAATCATGAAATGAACCAAATAGAATTACGTATCATTCGTTAATAATAATAAATTTTATAGTCTCTATTTGGGGCCTGATGACTAAATGACTAGTACTCTAGCGCTCGGTGCCATGGTTGTTTGTAGTGGTTCGGAATCCACTTTGATCCTAAGACTAATATGACTGTAGAGCTTAGGGCTGATAACTCTACCCCGCAAAAAGAAAACCATCTCATGTTTCGAAATCTGTCAGTAGATAGACGATCTTGGGCCCACAAGGGGCTTGTTGCGCCAAGGAAGAAGAAGTTTTTTTTTTTGCTATACTATACAAGGAACTTATGCTTAGTATTTAATGTAAAATTTAATCATTTTTCGTGTGAAAATCTGTTGTTTTAATTACGTTAATTTTTTAATTTTTTTAATTAAATTTAATTTTCTTAGAATTGTTCTTAGAATTATTTTTTTCTTTTAATACAAAATTCTATTTTGGTATGATTTTTTAAGTTTATTGTTCCTCTTCCTTAAGTATCTAATGGAGTAAAATAAATATTTCTATATCAAAAGAAATTTCTTTTATAGAGAGGCTTTATTGCAGAAATTTTCAATCAGAAGTTAATTGCTAATTAACTAAAATGAATTAATAAAAAAAATGTGTAATCAAAATAAATATAAATTCTGAAAAGAAATAAAACTGCTGAAGTAGTAATTATATTAAGAATCCTTTAGTTTTTTTATTTGGAATTTCTAAAAAAAATTATTGCTGACGCTTAAATTTAAAAAAAAATATATAATAAATAGCAAATATAATCAATATAAATATGAAAATTTTTCAATTAAAACAAAAACAAAATATTCTATAAGTCTCGATGACATAAGTTATTGTTAAGTGTTTTTTTATTGTATTTTTTTATTGTGAACGAAATAAAATAAAACGTTCCTACTAAAACCTCTACAATGAAATTCAAGAAAATTAAAAACTAAAAACACTTTTTCTAAAAACTTTACAATGAAATTCAATAAAGTAGAATAAAAACGTAAATTTTTAAACTTCTAAATTTTTCAAAAAGGACGTTATAAAGAAGAGAATTTCTATAGAAAAGCGTCTAAGCGTATAACACTATTTGACATAAATTTTTCACTTAAAATCCTTTTTATTCTTTATTTTCTAACATGAAAATATAAATATTTTTTTTATTTTCGTATACTTTTGGACATATTCCTTTTTTATGAGAAAGCCCGCTGAATCCAAATTATCATTCTACTCTAATAGATTCCTTATGATAACATCGATACCATATATAGATGGTAATTTATAGTTTGATGGTAGTTTGCTTAATTTAATTTGTAGTTTAATGAATTATTTTATTGGACCTTACGTAATTTCCAGTATAGATTTAAGCTGGAGTTCCATCAGATATTATATTAACATGTCACAAAAAGTCAGCCAATCAATAGTCTGATAATAGTCTAATTTCTAATAGATAAACTGATCTGTTGAGGTATTGATTGATAGACAATAGACTGATCTCTTGCTTGTTTTGTCTTCTGATTGGCTGACGTTTAGCAATGTGCGATCTTTGTATCTGGTAGAAATACAGCTTTAGAGGGGGAATAAAAACCATCTACAGAAATAAGAATCACATAGGAAATCATGACTGGAAATGCCATTCGCAGGAGAAAGAGACACAAGGACATACTACGGTACAATAATATTGTAAAGTGCTCCATTACAAGCGTATACAAAATAGTAGAATAATAAGCACCAACATAAACGTTATCTCATGAAGAATTCATATATTTCGTCTATTAGCAATGATGTATGCTTGCCATCTATGCTACTTCGGTTAATACACATTTTATAAGATTCCTGAGTCATCATATTTGCGCCAATTTGGTCGATGTCAAAATCTATAGACATTTCATAAGCAATTATATTTAAACCATCTCGTGGGAATAAAATGAATAGGTTAAAATAGTTTATCGAAACGCTATGTGCCAATGCTATACGATGTCTAACCCACCAATTCCTAAATTCTCGGTTCTCAAAAATTTATGTATACACATTTTTTAAAGAACATGCTGAAACAATAATTGGCATTATACGTTTCCAGACATAGACTGATCTGGAATTTCTTGTATAACCACACTGTGGGGCTCCCATTCCCTAATCTAGGTCATACACGAAATAAGCACCAGCCAAAGTTGGTGAAACAACGAATGTTGATCGCACTCAGTCAACGCTTTTCATGCGTAACACTCACTTGCCAACTCGAGAGCTTGCGTGCAACCCAGTGGCCATTTGGTTAGCTGTATGGCCTTCGACACCACAGGTTCCAGGTTTGAATTCTGGTGGTGACATGGATGTTTGTTAGTGGTTCAGAATCCACATTAAACTGTAGGTCCCTGTCTAACTAGCCTAAAGTGTGCACAAAATGACCTTTGAGCAACAAACCAAATCACGAGCTGGCGTGTAGAGCCACCTATCCTTTTCCAGCTATGTTATCCAATGAGATTCTGATTCCTGTACAATCCATTAAGTTCGTGTGTGCAGTATTGGTCCAACCTGTACATTTCTTTCTCTCTGAGCATCTAGAAAAATTGAAATTTTTCTTTGCTCTTTGGGAAAATCAGTATTAATTTAATTTTTATTTAAACAACAAAAGAAGATGAAGCATATATTTGATTTCAATGCTTTTAAATTACGTACCGTGTGTTATAGTCTTTTGTAAAATTGGGAGAAATATTAAAGAAGCTTCTATAATATTCATAATGGTTGCAAAACATTACTATTCTAGTACATACCTTTTATTTAAATCACAATAACAAAACACGAATTCTCAAATTATTGCATTTAAATTTCTTTGGCAAATAACTCTGATTGAAGAACCTCACGACATAGAAAAACCTTAGTTGTAATTTGAGAAAGTTCCCTCTACGAAACTTAGACAACAGAAGTTGAATTCCCACAATCTTCTTCAACTCTTTACATTCTTTAAAGAGTTGGTAAAGCTTTATTCTTATCATGTAAAGATCTTCTAGACGTAAATAACATCCGCCACAAATGAGCACAAACAGGAGATCACTAGTGCATAGATAAACAAAGTGAAAATGATCATCGTTAAAAGGGAAGAAGAATTTTAAAGAAACTGTTCACTGTAGACGAGAAAAATTCTGTTTTAACTTGAAGCATCAAAATGGGAAACGATGGATTTGCAATGTCAAATCGAGAGTTTAGTTAGAAAGGAAAGGATTATACCGAAAGCATTTTAGAAATAGTTCGTTATAAAGTGAATTTAATTTTTGAAGAACTTTCAAACAAAAATATAAAATGTCCAATCGTTATTTTTAAAATTCATCTTGAGATTAAACATTCTAACATTTTTAATGCATTGTTTGCATATTTTTCAAGATATAAGATAGTTCATGTATTTAATAAAAGCTAATGGAATGTTTGCAAATTATAAACGTTATTTAAAGTGTTAGATGCAAATGAAAATTTGTATAACTTAGGATTTAAATAAGTTATAAATAAATATATAAACCAAATAAAAATTCTCTCCGTAAAGGACATATAAAAATTAAGAAACGTTTTTTTTTATAAATTCGAATTATAAAAATAAGTATAAAAGAAAAGAAAAGCAGTAATGAATACTGTTTCACCCATACTATGCGAGCAACCACATTTAAAAAATTCGACGACTATTTTTTTTAACCCCCTAAGGGGCATCAAAGATCAAGTGTGAACAACAACAAAAAAGCCGTTTTCTTTGAAAGTGGTGTAAGACCATTTTTGACAAAGAATTAGTTAATGATAACAATGAATGCAATCTGCTATGAATTTTTTATCTATAAACAGTTCCCCAAAAAATCCTTCAAAATTTTCATTATTTTGTCAATATAAATTTACTTAGTTAAAGAAATTACAAATGTAATTGCTTTGAAAATGGTGTATGTCCACTTACCTCAAAGACATAACATTTAATTCATAAATTATGCTACATAATTTTTCTATTTCATTTTTATAAGTGTGGCTACACTGTTAATGATATACGCATTTTCCTTTCTTCATTGGAATTTTGTTGTTTGCTTCTGAATCATCGTTAGAAGAGTACTCCATAGAGACTAGACTAGAGAAAAGTAATGGTGTGTCATTTTCGTTCACCTAACTTGTAATAAAGGAATACGATTACCACTAAAATAACTAATTTTTAATTTTAAGTGTGCATTTTATAATATATAATATTCGAAATTCAATTAAGGATTCAATTGAAATCCCATATTTAATATTTCATTAATGTATGATCTTCCCATTTTGTTGACTTTGAAAGTAGTGTAAAGCCATTTGAGGACATCAAAAGTATAAATATTTTGTAAGTAATACTTTAAAAACGATCACATTATAAACTTAAATCAAATTGATAGTTGAAAAATATAAAGTGAACGTATTAACATATACTAATATTTTCAAATACTAACTCTCAAAAATCTTCAAATAGTATAAAATGGATTTATACCACTTTAAAAAAAAGGCACAATTGTTTTATTATCAGGAGTCAAATACAATCAGTGCTACTTTTCATTTAGTCACCATGAATGTTAAAACATTTGTCATACCGGAGGACGAGTTTTCCCAATACAATTTTTATAAAGTTAACCATGGCGCCTTGAAGTTATCTCCAAGCCTTTCGTCAACTCTTCAAAAAGGTAAATGCCATTTAGTGCTAGACTTGGGCTGTAGATTTGGAGATTGAACGCTCCCACTGAAATTGAGGAAAAAGCTGTTTGGATTGCAATACGCGGTCGTGAACAGGTATGGACCAAAACAATTCCAGCTGAAGCCCTTTCTATGATGAATTTTTGCTGGGAAATTCGCTTCTGCCTGTAGAAAAGGAATGATGGTGTAAATCGCACTTGGCTGGAGAATCAATCCTGGAGACCAAGTGAAAGGCCCTGAATCTCAGCTCGTCTATACCAAAGAGGGTATAAACGAACTGATACGAAATTTATAAAAAAATGGGTTTAAAAATGTGAACAAGTGCACATTTCTACCTACGGACATTCATTACAGTAGAAGATTCCTACCCTTTCTTCCAGGAGAACACAAGGGGTCATGGATTTAGTCTAGATATTGCTTTTGACAAAGTGGGATAAGAAACAACAACAAAGCAGCAAATACAAATGGATGCAACAAAAATGCCCCCTCCTTCCTTGGGAACATGCGAGTTCTTGGACTTGGTCTGTATTTTGCTTTTGACCATGTGGGATAAGAAGCAACAACAAATAAAAATGGATGCCACAAAAATGTCCTCTGCCTTCTCTCCTTCCGTGAGAACACGCGAGTGCATGGACTTGGTCTAGATATTGTTTTTGACATTGAATGAAAAACAACAAATACAAATGGATACAAGAAATATGTAACAAATTTCCTAATTTGATTGAAAAAAATGTAGCGAAATGCAATATGAGAATCGCTAATATATTACGGAAACACCAATTCGATATTAAAATTGCAATTTGCATTGAATTGTATGAAAACTTGAGTTTCAGAATTATATCAGATAATATGCTGAAATATTATTTTACTGAAATTCCATTTGCTTAAAATTTTGTAGTGTGAAATGTTAATAAGAATTATGATGATGATAACGTATTCATGCAAGTTAGAGTCAAGCCCGCCATAGTTGCTTGGCACCACCAAATTTTAAAGGGAACCCTTAGAAGAAAATAACTTAGGGAATCGATCGCGGTGTCTGGCGTACGAATTTCTCATGCTCATCTAAGACATAGAAAAGCTCTTTTTTTTTTTTTTTTTTTTTGATATCATTATTGGATTTCGGGAATTGTTCCCTGGTATTACAATTGGAATTCGAAAAATAAAAAAAAAAAACCTTACCACAATTTTTCAACGAGCTTCGTGTCATCTTTCGGAAGGTATTAAAATCTTTTAAAAATAATTAACTAAAAATCGATACTAATCCGAGCCGTAATTCTGCTTCCAAAACGGTGGCAAATAAAGTCGTATGCGTGCAGCGACGTCTTTGATATACGTTCAAAACTTTGGCGGGCTAACACAAACTGGCTCGCATACGTGCCACGACTTAGGCAAGCAGAAACTGTATCCCCTTCCATGTTTTTGGAATGCATGTAAGTCTACTATTTTAAGTATTCCAGCTAAATTGATGCGATTAAAATCCATAATTTCATCTTTTAATAAATCACTACTTCACGTATTGATGATCTAACAAAGGTATTGGAGGGCAAAAATATTAAAATAAAAAAAAAAGAATCCCAAGAATATACTATAAATCATTTGCATAAATCATCTCTTGCAAGCATTTTTTCAGTTAAGTGACATTTGCACATAGTTTTAAATAGCGAACAGCTTATAATAAATGATGATGTCAAAGATTCCAAAAGATATGCATGATGTCAAAAATAATTACATTATATAATTTTTCATGTAACGTTTATAATCAATATATGTGTTAAAGATTGTAGGAAGCTTTAAAACTACCGTGAAAATAATTGAATCTTTAAATTTTTATGACAGCCATTTGAAATTTTATGAAGTTCATAAACTTATTAAATTTCAATTTAGGTCACGCAAAAAATCACACGCTAGAAGAACTATTGTTAACGATAGAAATAGCTGAATCCTAAAATTTATCACAAGCTAATTAACAATTTAATATTCAATTTATAACGTAACTTAAAAAAATTCTGTGGCTATGCAACAATTTTAGTGTTTGGATAAGAGTGAGTATATCGCTAAGAAAATAAAATGCACCCTTTTATTATTTGATGAAAACTTTCAGGTTTTATAGGTCAGCAAAGTAAGATAATTAAGCGCTTACTTAGGTTTTAAAATCAATTCGATTGATTAGTATGCAACCTAATCTAAGTTCGATTAATTTTTGAAAAGTTTAAATCGTAAAATAATTAAAGTTTTTTTTCTTGTGGGTTAATGATTCTGGTTAAATTAGACAATCAATCTTCTTTAAAATGTTTAATTTTAACTAAAAAAAAGAATGGAAAAACATTGGAAATAAACAGAATAGAGTTAAAATTATACAGTTTGAATCCAATGAAACACTATATTAGTCTATATAATAGAAAAGTCTTTTCATAAAATTTCGGTCCTCAAAGAAACATTTCTTTTCTTCTTCTTTCTAATGCAGCTGGCAAACACTTAGACAGCTTGGTCTTGGATGCCTTAAGGCAAGCGCTGCACAGACGTACTCACTTTGCATTACCCAGGGGGAGCGTGTAACTTGAAGAGAAGCCACGGACGCGGAGTAACAATACCCCCTCAACGCTCTACGATCCTATTAGACCGGGACCTACTTTTTAAAGTGGATTCCGAACCACTACACACAACCATGGCACCGCCGGGACTCGAACCCGAAACCTGTGACACCGAGCGCCAGAGCGCTAGCCACTCGGGCATTCAGGCCCTCAAAAGAAACATCAATTTTTAAAAATTTATAAAAAAATTCAATGAAGTAATTTTTTAAGTAAACTTTAGATAAAAATTTATTCAAAATGCAATGGAAACCATACAAATTCTATTGAATATACCTTCCGTTGACAATCTCGCTTCTACTCATGATGTGAGTCATGTCTCAGTCGTCAATCACGCGCTCGAGCGGGAAGAGCTGCGCTTCAACATTTTGCCATAGCTTCAAACAGGAATATACATTAGGCGTGTCTGCTGGTATTGGCAAGGAGCAAACTTTTAAATGCATGTCATTTTGAAGTTATAATCTTGTAATATGAGTTGTAGTCTCAATTTAATAAGCCTCTAAGTATTAATAATTTTAGAGGAAATATTCTCTCTCTGGTTCGTAATTTTTGGTTCCGTATCAGGAAAAAACCTCAGTGCGAATTTTTATAATGTTCAAATTGTTTCTTCTTCAAATTTCCTGGTAACATTTCAATAAGAATATAAATATAAACTCGGAATTACAGAAATATGGTTTATTTTTGTTGCATTTCGGGATCAAGTACTTTTGATCGAATATTCGAAATATGTGTTTTTTACTTATTTAATAAAATTTTTATTTTAATTTAATTTAATTATTTAATTTCTTTTTGAAATGCAAATATATACATTTTTAAAACATCATTAATTTTCGATGATATGTTCGGATGTCGTACTAGGTCCTGGCCTGCTTGACTTTTTTGCTCTGGGTCCAAAAGGCTGCTTTGTGTCCATGAGCCATCTTAACGATTCAGCAGGCATCATAGGACGCCAAAATTACTTCTGTGATATAATCATCTGCTTCTATCTGACACAAGACGCTCCTGACAACCAATTGTGGGTCTCCTGCTGTCAATACAATGAGAGAATAACTGTATATAGCGTACACAGTGTTAACTGATATGTTAACTTTTTTGTGTTAATTATGTCTTTTAACCATTAAACATTTAAATAAAAACTATTAATTAAAATGGAACAAAAAAACTTGTTCAATGTCCTTTTATTACAATATTCAAATTTTTGTTTTAGAAAGTCTAAACGAAAAATTTAAAATTCTTAAATTGTTAATCAAATCCTCATCGAACGTTTGTATACAGGAAATACATTGTTTAATTATTGTAAAATCTGAGTACTACTAATATTAAATTATCTGTAAAACGTATTCTAACATATCATAACATATCATTTCGGATTAAGATTAATGCAGCTGACATATCGTATCTAGCATAGTTAACGTTATGAAATCTACTAATTGTACTAAATAATACAAACACATTAGTATACAGATTGAATTTGGTATAAATTGTACATATAAAAATAAGAAAAATGCTACAAAAATTGACCTGAATCATCTCCTAATTAATTATAATAAAAAGTTGAAATTAACAGACAGATAATAAGCATAACAAAATAATGTAAAAGATAACTCTTTTGCCAATCAAAGAATTATTTTTAAAATATTCAAAATTCTGTTTTTAAATACTTTGGACAAAAAATACTCATCAGTTTTGAAAAACAGATTCTTACCCATTTTAATGTCACCCACTAATTATTCACCTTACACTTCTTTTTATAGTAAAAAAAAAAGATTTCTTATATTTTATTCTGAAGGAATATTGAAATAATTGACTGAATAGCAGGTTAAATATGTCTAGAGATTTCATTTTGTGCTTCAACTTTATTTTGAAAGCTCAGTTAAATCAAATTTGCGTTATAGTGTCGTACATCCCACGCATTCGAAATACTTTCTTTATGGAAAAAAAATCCGTTGAAAGTGAAAGGACATTTCAGAATAAGTTTTTCCAGAATAAATATCAATCACATTAATTTCTAATTATATTCTGGAATTTAATTCAAATAATATATATACATTTTTTAAATTTATATTATTATTTTCGCCATATTTAATCCAAATAGGTAGTAAATGAATAGCAAACACGGTGTCCTTTTAAATTTGCAAGTAATATATTTTACGAGTATATAGGCACCACATATTCCATTTATTTAAATGTTAACTTTATTTTGAAACTTTAATTTAAACACAATTTAGAGAATCCCAGGATTCAAGTTATTTCATACAGTCTTGGGGTTTATTCTGCTCTTACAAAAAAGTTTTGCACGTACTTTAGCCGTAATTAAATTTCTGCTTATTTATGTGGGTAGTGTAGCATTTTTTTTCACGAGAACACAGAAAATTTATTTGGCTGTTTTTCGCCGAAAGAGATTTTGGCATTTCATTCTCAGGAGAGAGGAATGTATGTTATTTGACAAATATATAATTAACCCATCACTCAAATTTGACAGCAGACGAGCTTTATTGCAGTAGTTATATTACATGCAATTAGAGATTTGTACTAATGATAATAATCTGTCACTCAAATGTGATACCAGATATTCGGTATCATGTATAATGGGGAAATTAGAGAATGTCTGTGCGACCTTCACAGGTCGAAACAACCACAGATTGAATATGAACTATACTAAGAGTTGTTCCATCATGATTAGTGACAGACCCCGAGACGCAAAATGTCTACTCTAGTGAGAAGAGAGGGAAATTGTTCACTCCCATCCCCCCCGCTATTGGATTGTTTTAAAAGGGGTTTTTTTTGGTGAAGAAGAAGAGAGAGAGAGAGAGATAGTTCTGCGATGAGTCTATCAAAAGTGTTGTCTTTCTTTTTTTTCTCTGAAGTGACTGAATAGGCCGGATTAAGGTATGCCGCAGACCAGAGCATTAGAATCGTCGTAGACTCGAGAAGTCTGAAAATCTCCGCCGTTGGAGTGGACTGCACTTGTGAATCAAATTATCTTCATTTTTCATTTTTTGAAAATACAGTTCTGTATATATGTATATAATGCTTGTAAATAAAAATTAAATTGTTTCCGTGAACCTGAAAGTGGCCTTCTTCATGAAGCTGTTATAAGTCTAATATAGGCCGAGATGTCACAGTAGAAACAGACTCTTATGATAGCAAATAGAACAAAAATGTAAATAAATTTTATTTCATAAATCAAAGATTTTTTTAGAACAATGTTCAATGTGATTATGGTTGAGCAACCAAAAATAACATGAGTAATCCAATATAGATTATTCACTTTTTTATAGAAGCAAGGACAGATAAAGAGTGCCAAAAAAACATAATTTATATGTGATCCAATAATTATTTTAATATTTTTAATTTATGTAATAGGCAAGTATAAGATAATTTTAAATTTACATTAATGAGGTCAAATGTTTTATATTATTTCATCTGTAAATATCATTAGTATTCATGGTATATCCTGACTATTATTTATTATTATGTAAAAACAAACTCGTATATTTATAGATTTTATAAAATTTATTGCAGGACTTACTTATATCATAAAGGAATTTTAGAGAAGAAATAAATAAGCCTATTCTATTATTAAAATGATGCATTTGATTTGAGTTTAATTTTGATTAAATGAAATAGGTAAATTAATATCTCATAGCTATCATGAGTTTGAACAAATCTTATAATCCCAGAATTTATTACAGAACATCTGCTTTTGTTGCTATTGAACAACAACAAAACAACAAGGCCAGTGACTCATGGTGCCTTTTGTAAAAACATTTCAGTATTTGCAAATAAAATAAAACAAACGCAAAAAAAAATCTATGCAGAAGTTTAATCAGTAAAATAAAGATGTAGTGTTTTTAAAACAGAGACTTTCCGATTCGCCGTAGACAAAACAAGCACCTTTCTGGGAAAGAAAAAAAAAAAAAAAAAAAACTGCTGCAAGATTTTTTTTTTCTTCATACTAGTATGAATTCGACAATCGACTTTAACGGTTAACAGACGCACCTGATTTTCGGAACGGCAAAAAGAAAAATAGCAGCAATAGAAAACACAATTTCCTGAACTTTATGTCAGATATCACTCGGATATTGTTTACTTGCGGACAGAAAAGATGTCGCTACAGCTGTCTCCATTACCTTTACATAAAACTCAAGGACTATTGTAGACAGTTTTCGAAACTCTGGCTGGGTTTTTTTTATGTGTGTGCTTTTTCCGGTGTAACGGATGCAAGAAAATGTCGTCTCAGTTGCATGTCGGACGATTTAACGATGCTAATAAAATTGGTTATTTCATGCGTGTTTGTGTAGAGTTTTAAATGATGCTTGTTTCTGAAGATTTAGGTAAAATAAAGAGCTCCATTGTTGTTGGGTTTTTTTGTTCACTATAACTATAAAAATTTTCAGTACATGGAATTTCGTATTATTAAAAATTGTTCTTTTTTTTATCGATGGTTTTAGCGTGATATATTAGTATAAAAATTTGCTCAATTGTTTAATACTTACATCGATTTATTTAATAAGAATCATAATTTATTTAATCACTTTTGGGTTAAATTTGTTGTAAAGGGAAAAAAAAAAAAAATGACTTGTTTTTTTATTTGATTTCTTACAATTTATTTATTTTACATGCGAGTTCAAAGAACCAGAAAAAGAAATTTAGGAAAAAAATAAATAATAATAAACAATAATAATATTTACAATGTACCGCTCAGCATAATAATTTGGAAAAAAAACTATTTCTTAAAAGGATTCATATATTTCTTTAATGAGTTTATATACTACTTTTTAATTATGGAGAATTTATTCGTTTTATTATTATTATTTTTTTTTTAGTATTATGATTTATGCAATCTAGAATTATGTTGTTGTTATTTCTTATCCCACTTAGTAGACATTTACAACAAGCCTAGGAACCCGTATGGACTCACGGTTGAAGGTAAAGGAGGCAGCTTCTATTGTGATGGAGCACCCGTAGGTAGGAGTATGACTTGGCTCCGTGACGTTCTACAATCATACGAGAACGGGACCTTCGGCTTAAAGTGGATTCCGAACCACTCCAAACATTCATGGCTCGAACCCGAAACATGTGGCACCGAGCGCTACATACTCGAACATTCAGGCCCTCTAGCATTAGAATATTTATAAATCAATGATAATAAGTAGAATGTAATACTATGAGATCAGACATTTAATTATTATTTTGTTTCAGACGCTGAAGAATATTGTAATAAAAAAAAATTTCTACAGAGCTTAATTTATTAAAAGTGGAATAATTTAAATTTAAAATAAAATATCGTACACATATGTGCCGAAACAGGTTAATGAAATATTATTAAAAATAATGTGGGGTAACGTAAAATAGTGTTACAAATATTAATAACTTTGTAAACAAGTGAAAATGATTACAAATCTTTAAAATTCCTGCATGACGCTTGAAAATTTGTATCAATTCTATTTATTATAGGAATGGTAAATGGGACCTCAGTTGTTATCAAACTAGGTCATGCAGAATTGTTTATTGCATATAGTCTTTCCAGATTTACTTCTTAAAATAAATCTTTGGAGAATCTGTTTTAGCACTGCATATTTTATTTTATTTGGGAAACATAGCACAAATATTGCATGGAATATAAGTAATACATTAAATATACAAACATTTGTAAAAATAGTTTCCCATCAAAAGAAATGTTCTTATTTCTTTATACATAAGCAGAACCAATTTCTTGTAATTCTTGAGACACTTGTATCATTTTGTATCCAAATAATTTTTTTTTTTTTTTTGTTTTAAAGAAAAAGAAAAAAAAAAAAAATGCAAGCAAATTCAAATGCAAGGAAAAATATATTGTTTAAAAACTTATATTTTTTAATAACATTTTACCTATTAATAAAGAACTTAATCAAAATGATTAGGTTATCATCAAGACATTTAAAAATTAATGAAACTGATAGATTTTGTAAACTCCAATTAAGATTATATGGTTTTTACATAAACATTATTTGTATTTATTTATTCTTTCAGTATAAATAAATGCAAACAACTGTTACTCAAATTATTTCCAAATCACTCAAATCCTCAAATATACAATGTCCTGATGGCAGAGTGTCTGGCACTAGGTTCTACAGGTTTAGGGTTCGAAAATCAGCCTTGTCATGGATGTTTGTATTGGTTCAGAATCCACTTGAAGCCGTAGGTCCTGGTCTAATGTGACTGTTAGGGTTAGGACTGACAACTCTACTTCATAAAAAAAAATATCATGTTTTAGAATCTGCAGTAGACAGACAGACTTGGCCTACCATGGGGCTGTTGCGATTGAAGGTTTAGTTTGATTTGTCGATCTACGTTCATCTAGTGCAGGAGAGGACTAAGCAGACTGGGACCTACAGTTTAAAGCGGATTTCGAACCACTAACAAACATCCATTCCACCGCCAGTATTCGAATCTGAAGCCTGATAGATCTAGTCACTTGGTCACCAGGCCGCTGCGTCATTGAAGAAGAAAAAGAATACATACTAGTTTACAGAAGATGATAATTTGCACAAGATTTAATAGAGTGTGCTACAAATACTACTTTGAAAGGAACTCGATGGAATTTATTAATGAGCACCTCGTACTACCACTCATACTGCTTGAGTTAACTGGTTTTCTTAAATACAACACATGACTAAAGAGCAGCAACTTTCAAATGTCCTCTACGAATGCCTTAATTATAGCACCTATATAATTTTATGAAACACAGTTAATTATCTGATATGGTGGTCAATAAATTTCCATGGAACCTTGAGATAAACTGCAGAAGTTTAAGTATTCCGGCATTAGAATAATAAATTATCCTCTAAAAATGACTCATAATCTGTATCCAATCTACTTCTAGATAAAAAATAAAGATTAAAGAATATTTTAAGGAACAGAAGACAAACTGCAGTTATGTTTAAATAAATGAAAGTATGAATACAGATTAGATTTTAACACGAAAGTCGCGGATTACTTAAACACAAATTATCAAGATTAAGCCATTAAAAATGGTCTTTTTTTTAAACAGAAAAACTATGTCATGCTGAACCGGAAGAATTTAAGGATTACTTTCGCATTTAAAAACGAAACTCTTGCAATCTGTCAAGCATTTTAACTCTTTGTTAGGCATCAGTTAAATATTCATTTAAGATTTATTATACGCTGAAACAGATCTTACCTTTAAAAAGAAGTTTTCGAAAATGGTTTGAAAAAGATGGTTCTTTGGAAGTTTTCTTGTAAGAAACTGGCTGTGAGTAAAATTTAGATGAGGATGATACTTTTTAAATAAATATAAAAATGGTATGCAATGTTGCACTTTTGTTTATTCACAGTACTTTGAAGATTAATGATGGAAATAGCTTCAAATATATAATTAATAATTAAGAAATTAAAAAATAATAAAGTAATAATAAATAAATAATATAAGTATTAAATAATATAAGTATTGAGAAAATATAACTAAAAAAAGTAAGGAAAAAAAGTGTGAAAGTGGAGATCAAGAATTAAGTTATCGTTATTTTATACATTGCGTTTTGAATTCAAAAAATAATTTCATGCATTTATTCATAAACAATAATAAATATGTTTAATCCTTATACAATTTATAGTTCGATAATGGATAGCACGGAATGATAAACATCCTGTTTTACGGCGGAAATGGATAGATCCATTATTTGTTCGGGCTACTAGTCAGTTATTATCGATGCAATGCTCCTTCAAAGCATGCTTGCTTTGAAAGGAAAAAAATATAATGCTCAATGTGAAATGTTTTTCATCTATTTTTCTTTTAACATTATGCTATCTAAAATTTAAACTCTTAAAAAAAAATTATTGCAATTAAAATCCCTTTTAAATGGCATTCCCTTCCCTATGGCGTCACTCGTTCTGAATCTATCCGACTTGGCCGATTTCCGATTTTTCACGCGATCGGCCATCGCGGTAGTTATCTTAAGTAGTTTGATAGTTATTCCACGCGATAGTTGCTGATATATAATTCATGATTTAAAATTTTAAAAATATGTTTTGGTTGTAAATTGAAAAACTTTTGTTTCCATCTGTTCTAGTTTCGGTTATGGAGCATGATATTTTATAACATAAATTTATTTGAAAAAGGAACAGAAAAGTTCCTGGTGTCCAGTCCCTCTTGACTCTTTTAGAAGAATTATACTGGATGAAATTAAGTCATCTTATATTAATGAATTATTATCTAACACCAAAGGCAATGTCTGGGAGACAATCGGGGATGACTGGAAAAAATTGAGTGAAAAACTTCGTAAAGAGGTTGTTGCCAATTTTAGATTAAGAACTGGACAAGACTTCCTGGCACAACATCTGGCCAAAAATAGGGATTATGAATTCTGATATATGCGTTTTATGTAAGACAGAGAAAATGAATAAGGTACATCTACTTGTTTGCTCAGGACTGGTCTGTAACTTACAACAGAATGGTAATTTGCGTACTCTTTACTGGAGGGCCAGAGAAAACGTGTCCTGATCACATGGACTTTTATTCTGATGCTTCTAGATTTTTAAATTTTTATCCCTAGAACATTTAACTTGTTTTCAGGGCCTTTTGGACGCTTTTTGTTAATAATCTCTGGTCTTTTCTCTTTGTAATTTTGATTTTTTTATATATTCTTTTTGTTTCTACAGTAAGTGACCAAATTTGAATGGATTGAGTTCTAATAAAGCCATAGGTAAGAACAACATATTTAAAAATTACTATTATTTTTTAAATTTTCAAAGTTATTTTAGTGTATTTATCTTTGAAATTAGTTTTATTAACAGAAAAAATATTTCTACAAATACATTTTTTCCCTTAAAATTCCAGAAATGGTTTCTAGAAATAAAATCCCAAATTTGAAAAATATTCTCAATTCTAATTAGCAAGATTTGAAAATTGATGTGAAAAATAATTATATCCTTCTTAGTTATTAGTTTCTTGAAAAAAAACCCTAAAATAGTTGGTTTTTCTGTTCTTCCTGTCTTAACATTATGTATTGTTTCATTTCAAATGTTGAATGGGGAGAAAAACAATCATAGTTTGAAGTTGTGTAACAAAGTAATTAATATCTTTTTTTTTTCGAACTGAACAAAAGGAGCTTTTGTTTCTTATCCCCTTTGCCTATCATCTTACCAGCCAATGGCGCGTTATTATCACTGAGTTTCATTTTATTATTTTCCTTTTATTTATTAGAATTGTTTGTACAAATCTATCATATCCCATCTTAAGTAAAAGAAGCCAATCATGCTCCGTTCTTGCTTCCAATTCGAGATTTGAACAAAAACAATATGCGATTGATTTTTGTGGTCTTGATTAAAACTTATGTTTCCTCAGATTGGATATTTGTGAGGGTTTTTTTTTTTTTTTTTTGGTAGGGGTCTTTATATACTTCTGTATATTTTATGTTAAATGTAAACTAACTTTACCAAACAAAGTAGGCAACGACTATTTAGCTAATTCTAGGAAATTAAATTAACAAGGTGCCTAAACAAGGGGTAGTTTTACTGACTGGCGAAACTCTAACTTGCGTAGTAGTTCTGACATTAGTAATTGCCGACAAGAGTTTCTAACGTGTTTTTGTTGCCGACGTCAGGCTCTTTACTGTTAGGCAGTTTCCCCCGTAGAACCTGGGGAAAGAGTCACAATTTGGTGTGGACCAGATAGACACGTTCCTGTTATTGTATGGCGGCCGTGACATGGCTCCACAGAATAATAATGATATTTTTGGCTTGTGTTTTTTATTTTTATTTATTTATTTATTTATTGTAAATAACGTAGATGTGTCCATTACGTCGTAAATAAATTTTATGTTTAAAATACTAAGCTGTGATCGAATGTTTGATGTATGACTGATATTACAGAAGTCAATCTTTTTTCATCTACCGCCCACATTTGTGTCTCTGTTAGGAATAAAATTTACTAACCTTCCACAAGTTCCACAGTTGATAAAGTAGGGAAGTATATTTACTTTACTTTATAAAACTTATAAACCAGAGTGACAACAAGTTAAAGCAACTAATATTAATTTCTTACTATATATTTTATGCCGAACTTTCACTAAGATTGGCAGATTAAATATTTATAAAACAACTTACAGTAATTAAATATATCTTTTATTTATGCGTGCATATAATCATGAAGTCCCTGAAGCTGTGAATCTAAATATTGGGTATCTGGTCATTTTTTGTAAGGGATAATCAAAGGTCTCTTCTTTTGGAAATATTCAAGTAACTACCTGAATCTTTCTTTGATTATAATATCATTAATTGTTAGGTTATAATATCATTAATATCAGGTTATAATATCATTAATTATTTGGTTTTAATATCATTAATTATCTTATGATTGATTTCCCAATATCAGAAGTAGGGAAATGTATCAATATAATTTTCCACATATTTGGCTATGACAGGCATTTTTAAACAATATTTGAAATTTCTTCTATTTCAAACATTTTGAAAAACTCAAATTTTGAACTCAAATTTTGATTTACTTTGGTAACCGATAGAATCTCTATCTTTCACGATGAAAGCTGGAACGCCCACTTATGGGCGGTAGGGACCATATCCAACTATACCCCCAGACACTGGGCACCCATTTTAGTCGCACACATGGGCTACGTTGGGACTATTCTACTCCACTCACCACAAGGCGAATACTAACATATATCCGAAGATTTTAATAAAAAGGAGTGAATGACAAAAAATCCTTGTTATAGCCCAAACATCTGCTACTTTTCAACACGACCATTCTTATTTTTAATCCTCAGTTTTGACAACTCTTGCTTTGTGCGGTTAATGTCTTAATAATAATAACTTTTTTTCCTTAGAATTTGTTATTAGATTTTTGCCCACGTGTAACTTATTGGGAGGCCCACTGCTTTAAACTATCAAAGAAGTCTCCTTTTGTAAAAATAGTTTACTATAACAGTCATACTGGAATTACAGGCTAATTTGTTCATAATGTTTTTAGGTTATTTTGTTCATAAAAAAACGCTAACTAAATATAAGCAACTTGCTCATACCCTACATTTTAAAAAGCGAATCTCTGCAAGACAGATTGCAGTTGAGGACACTTGTACCATCCATTTCCTATGAACAATTTCAATGTTGCTAAATCATCTCGTCTTCGATTTTCAAAAACGATTTTCCGATTTAAAAGAATATATGAATGGTAGAAAAAGCTATTAAGAAATAGTTACCAGTAGAAACATGAATAAGAAATAAAGACTGACATCGACTAATGTAAATTTATGTTTTCCAAAGTATTGTTTAATGACATTTACATCTGGTTAAAAAAAAATGCCCAAATGCTGACTCACGTAAATGGAAGTTTAATCAACGCAAAGACAAGAAAATATGAAACCGATTTATATGAAACATTGTTATAAATGTTTTATGATTGAGGATATTTTCGATAAAATTGTTTTATTTTATCAATATTTTTTTTTTTTTTTTTTTTTTTTTTGCAAGAGTCATTGTAACAATTTGACATTTTCGATTATTTTTGAAAGGACAAAAACTGCAAAAATGAAAGTAATACTGATAGAAATTAAAATCTGTTCTCTTCTAAAATCTAAAGGCTGTATTTGATATATCCCTGTATCCTTTCTTTTAAAATAGAATTATTATATGATTTAAAACAAAAATTAATATTTTTTTTTATATAAAGAGCAGTAGAATATTTGAAAGAGTTTTTTTTTATTAAATAGAGTAAAACTTAAACATGAAAAATAATATAATATTTTTTTATGTAGTATGTATGTAATAACAAATCTTATATCGACAATAATCTTGGGCAATTTGAATTGCCCACATAATATAAATGTATTAATTCGTACTTAAAAATAATAAAAGAAATAAATTAAAATTATTTTCATACTAAAATTATGATTCTGTTTTGAACATTCATAAATAGATTTTCGATGGGAAAATAATTGATTTATTGTTGATTCAAGTTAAAATAATAATTATTAATTCATTAGGTAAATTTTGCAATGAGAGCAATTAATTTTATGCAATGTAATTCACAACAAATCATAGTTGTTGCATAACTATTAATTTAAATCAATCAAAATTTGAAATTTTAATAATAGCATAATTATTTTTTTAAATATTAATTGTAAAGCAGCATACAAATAAGTAAATAAATACATTAAGCATTAGATACAAATAACTCAATCACAATATTTGAACAAATTTTATGATTTTTTTTTTATTTTGTCAAATTTTTATACAAACATATATACGGCAACATATACACAATTCAAATAGATAAAATGTTTCACAAAAGTAAAATTTTATTCCTTTTCTGTCTAGGATTTAAGCTCGCTTAGCAAAGATTTTTAGTTTAGAGTAGATGTGTTTTTTTTTTAAAACAAACCTTTAAAGTTTCTTGTAAAGTAAATAAATGTTTTCACTGTAAGTAGGAATTTGCATATTTAAAATGGCACGAACAAACAGTAAATTTATAATGTTTATGGTTAAGACAGATAATGTAAAACTTACCATGATGCCGCGCTATATTTACATATTACTTCAAAGGATGTCAAAATTTCTTACTGCTTTATCACTTTAAAAATGTTTTAGACGTATTAGAAGTAATTTAAAAATGCCTGTAAATATATATGGAACTTATATGGCCCATGGTAGAAAAATATGAAATATTTTAACGCGTTTGAAGAAATGAAATATTAAATGGTGTATATAAATAGCAAATTTATTTGAGTAGCATATATATAATAATCATGGATTATCAAGTCATAATTTCCATTATTCTAAGGACAAAAGTTGAACAACTAGATATCGAGGAGCAGCCAGATTAATTCTTAAACCAAATGAAAGATATAAGAGGAAATGATCGGAATGTACAAGATCACTAATAAAATTTTAAAATATAAAAAATGGCAATATAATGCATGGAATTTGGATTTCTATTAAATATTTAGGTGCATGTCAAATTAGATTTTTTCAATCAAAGCACCTAAAGAAGTTTGGTAGATATCCTTGGTAGATTCCTTGCATAAGTACATTATTTCATTAATATACATTAGTTCTCTCTCTTTAAACATATAATAAATAAGACATATACTGAAAGAAAGAAGAAATGCGTACATAAATTAAAACTTACCAAATTTAATTTTATATTTTATCTATTTGCTTCGTGTTAATAAGTATCACAAGATTTGAAATTTATTAGCCGATCGTTAATGACCAGCACGTTTGAAGTTTGCAAAAAATCTTTCAGAGAACTTTGTCTGTGACTTCTTCTTGGGATGTTTGGAAAAGGAGCCATTATATGGACTTTTTGGGGATGATACTTCTCTGCAAAGGTTTTGACATCTATTCATTCGTCAAATATTTTGACGCATATTAATCATATTCTGTATAAAAGTCATGTAACAAGCAAACTTCTTCGAGTCCAAACAAGACGCATATGAAGTCGTTTTTATGCCAAAATATTCGTATCACTGCATTACTACAACACAGAACCACACAGTTTACATAATTGTGGAGAGAAGTGACTTTGGCCACCCCGTTTTTGGACGACTACTTAAAACCTCTCCCTCAAGCACTAGGGGTGTTTAATCTTCCTCAACGACATTACTGTCTCCGATTTTATTATGCCCATCCTAGGCATAGGCAACCGTGGCTTAGAAATGCAAAGCACTATTTGTTCTTCTGCCCTAAGATTTTCTGAGCAAATGAGCCAGACTGAAAATTTCAATGCCTACACCCAGAATGGGCAATTTAATTATATCGACTGGAAAGTCCCTCAATAAATTTTAAGTAGTATGTTTCCAGGATTGCTATAGTATACAGCTCTTGGAGGAATTCGTTTCGTATTATGGTGCTCCAAAACCAAGAATGAGCCATCAAATTTATTGTAAACGTTCGGGGTCATGGACAGACACTTTAATGATTAAGTGCCGCTATTAAAGATGTGAAGATATTCCAAATGGAAATTCTTAAAAAAATCATAAATATTGGGGGATTTTTTGCAATGTTAAAGTATTGAATTTAGAATCATTTTTTCAAATTTCTTTTTGGTATTGATATATTATTGTAAGGAAAAATATAAATCAGCATTATTTTGCCCTTTAAAGTCTTCTGAGAAAATATGTAGGGGAAAGAGAGGTAGGCAGAATTTATTGTTGACTTACATATGAAATAAGACCAATCATTCATGCCAAACAGTGTACTGCAGATTCCCGTCCGGAAAAAAAGATTTTTTGCAATAAATACGTAATTTTGAAAAAGTGAAAAATATTTGTAAGACGACCCAATCAACTACTGAAACAAAGTATTCAAACTACTTAAACAAGGTTGCCGCACTACTTATTAAAAGTAAGTAACATTTTGTTTAATGAAGTTATTCTGTCCACTTTCATGAAATCTGTAACTTTCTCTCGTTTCAGTTCACGTTATGTATAGCATGACTAGTCCAGGGGTTCCAAACTGTATGTCCAGTGGTGCAAAATAGGCTGATACCGGTCTTATTCTACCACATATCATGGAAAGGAAGCTCGTAGATGGATGATTAGCAACATAGATTTGGAAATCTCCATTTACGAAAAGACTCAGACTTTTAAAAATGTTGTTCGTCTGTGCAGCAATTATGTAAGCGGTCCTCAAACGATTTCTTGAATCCTTTAGAAAGAATTAATCCTTTTAATAGGGATGCCACTCTTGATCATTTTTAAGCTCTTTACAAGACAAGGCATATCAACAAAGTAGGATTGAGCTCCACAAGTTAAAATGTTTGTCAGAAATTATCAGAATCAGTGCGTCAGCTTGATCTTCATTCATCAACATCATCATCGTGGGAGTTCATCAGTTGCTCAATGCAGAAAGTCAGGGTGACAAATCTCCAGCAACACTTAAAATTGTCACTTTCAGATCAAACAGTAGTTAATCTTCATTTTAGTTCTCCAAGAAGCTATTTGACATACTCCGAAGAAAAGCAATAGAAGCAGTGTTTCTGCAATCATTTTGACGGCATTCTCCCTACAAATCTAAAATTAAATTACCATCATGGAAAATTCTATCAGAAGAAATCAGATCCTAATGAAATATAAAATCAAAATATTGGGAAACCAGGAAGATCACAAGGGAAGAAGCACAAGAAAAGGAAGATCGCAGAGAATTTGTCCTTTGTAGGCCAGACAGAAGACTGGATGCTTTGGACAGACGATGCTGAAGATGGTGGTGAATCACTATTGCAGGTGAAGATCGTGTTGTATTAAAGAGAGTGTTTAAATTGGTGATAGCATTGCAACCGTGTCCGGCATGTTAACTACAGATAGATGGTCGTTTTGCACTATGTGGCAAGACTGTACCCGCAATACCTGCGGTGGAGTTGACTCGTTTGGGAATTCGTTTGCGAGACATGCAAGAGACTGACTCCCAAAATTTGTATTTAGGTGCCCGGTTTTACGTGCTTCTACCTCCACACTTTTGATTTTTTGGACTTAACTGGTTTGTCAGGAAATTCTAAATTTTATTTCATGCATAAAATTTTTCAATACCTTTCGTGTGTACAATTATCACTATGTCTTGTTAGGTATGCATTTTATGTCTGGTTGGATATAATTACTTATCAGCTAAATTACGGCAACAGTCTTACTTCACTTTCTTCCTTATTCACGTAGGGAAAGAGAAAATTATCTTTGTAAAACAAAATGCGATTCTCAAATTCAAATTAAATTTGCCCTTTAAATTTCGTAAATTTGCTTCGTATGAATCTGCAAAAATATTCGGTGCACTAAGCCTGATTAGAATTCACAAAATATCTCACAGAAGTAAACATTTTTTTAGAAGCAGAAGAACAAATCAGATTACTGGAACCTTTTGTTGAAGGAAAACTGAAAAGTAACAAATAAAATATCAAAATGTTTACTTAAAAAAATGAGAAAAATGGGAGAAAAGCCATCGTTTATTTCTAATCAGTAGTAAAACTATGATTTATCGCCATCATTTTCGCAAAAGGAAGATGCAAACTCTGAAAACTAAAAATAAAAATACCGTTCTTGCATTTCACATCTAATTTGATATTTACCGAAGGATTATGAAATTACATTTGAATCGGTGCCAGAATTCAGAGATGGAAGTTGTAACTTAATCCAATTTTAATGCAAGTCTGATCTGAAATGATTCTATAAACGAAAAAAACAAACAAAGACCTAATTTTGTCGAATCTTTTCGTTTATCTGTTTCATATTAGTTTAAGATATCAGACATAGACAATTCCTAAGCAGGTTATTTATCTATTACAGTAATTCCGCCGACATAAAAACTAAACAGAATTACTTCTAAACAACTGCATTAAAAGAGATGATATACATGGAAAACTAAATCTATTTTTGAATATCAAACAGCAGGGTGCCTATTTTGAATTTAATAAACCTATATTAACAAGTTTAAAATTCAATTTTAAGACATACAATAAAGTTTTTCTTTCGAATAATTCAATGATAATAGTTATTTTTAAATTTCATTAAATGTATTTTGGAAAATTTGAAGCATTACAGAACTACCTGAAATATTTAGAAATACGATCCTCATAGTGTAAAATCTTGTTTATTAAATTGTAATTTATATATAATTATGTTATATTTTAACATTTATATTTAAAGAACAATTTAAAAAATTAAAACTTTCGACTATTTAAATTTCAAGATATTATTTTTCACATATAACTTTAATTCTTGTAAAATTTAGATTTAGATAAATTTAAATAGATTTAAAAAAGATTTAGGTTTTAGATAACATTTATTTAAATTATATTAAGAGAATATCGAGAAAATAATGGCAATTAACATTAAACGTCTTATGAAATCAAAATTTGCTTAATAACTATGTAGCAAAAATGCATTTTTATATGAAATTAATTAATATGAATGTGTTGTAATTCTAATATTAATAATTATAATAAGTGTAGAACTAATGAATGCTAAAAATAAATAATAATCAATCATTGTACAGTTATTAAATGTGCTTTTATAAGATTTTCAGAAGTTTCTATTTATGTGCAAAAAAAAATACACACACACACATATATATATATATATATATTTACTACATGTATGTTACGATTTAAGTAAAAAAATATATTGAATGCATACAATTTCACCAGCAGCAATAATAGCAGCTTCCAGTTCAAAATTCCATATTTCTGGGAACTGACATTTAAAATGAAGATACTAGTAAGTGTTGGCAGTGACACTAGTAAGTATTTGGTGAGTACTGCAATGGCACTAGTAAACCTCTGACATATCAGTGACAATATGATAACTGTATCCTATCATCTAAAGGTACTTCATCATCCTGGCGTCAAAATGCCATTCTCTACAAAGGTTCCCTTGTCATATACTATTAAATAAATAAATATAATACAGAAATATAATAATATATAAATTTAGATATTTTAATATTAGTTACCAACATTAAAATGATGACGAATTGAAAATATCGTTATTTTGCAATTAAATGTTTTTGTCAATTTACAATATAATATGACTTTAAAAAGCATTCGGATAAATAAATCGAAAATATAATTTAAAGGATTGCTTTATTTCCTTCCTTGAAAAAAATTGTTCATTTGTTCATTTTAGTCATTCTTTGCTGTGGTTTTATTCAAAAACTTGAACTTAATTCCTTCATACGCAGGGTGCGTAATAAAAATATGTATTTATATTTCTGCTCATGTAAAGGCATCACAGATTTTGTTCTATATTTCACCAAAATGAATGCCGTTTTTTATGAGTGCAGTTGCCTGTTCAAATACATCTAGATTACAAACGTTTGTCGAACACCTTATTTTTTATGAATAAAATTTTGTTGAATAAACATAGGAATTGTTTTCCATTTATGTAAGCCACTAACAATTAAACGATGGGTAATGAGGAAAGAACATATCCTTTTAAGTGTAACTGCCTGTTATTTTTGTGTTGTAGGGATGGTAAAAAGGAAAACTTCATCCAATCGGCTTGACTATCCATGAGAGACACGTTCACACACGTTGTTTACAATCCTTATTGAATCTCCTAGTTTCTGGAAGCATTGACAACAGTAAGCATCGTCAGTCGATTCTAACCTGAGTATAAAGTACATTATTATATAAGATAGTGTTAGATGTTTCCCGTACCTTTGTTTGATGCAATATATCCTGAACATAATCCCATAATGTGAATGATATTTGGGATATGAAGTACAAAGGTTACGTTAAAATTATCATGTATTGAGAAAAGGGGCTAGATAAGACAATCTAAAGCAGTCAATCACTAAGTACATTTCTACCATTAATAAGGTATCCGCCATAAGGGAGCGTTTGTACGAAAATGCGGAGCTGCAATGTAAGTTTTATATAGCAAGGTCGCAGCAACACTGGCATGAGGCTAAACAGTGTCTTGTAAATTCTACAGTGGCACTAGTAAATGGCCAGTATAGTGAATAAGTTACTTGTACTTATTGGAGTGAAGAAGTCAAGCTAGTAAATGACTGGTAAGTATTGAAAGAAGACATTAGTAAATTTAAAAAGTGATAGTAAGTGATATTAATTTAGCAAAAACATTTCACATCGAAGAATAATATTACAAAAACTGATCTTTAACCTGCCAAAAGTTTTTACTAAGTTTTAGAAATGAAAATAACCCAATTAAAAAAAAGGATTTTTTTTATAACAAATAATGATAAGGGGAAACTGTAAACTTGTCAAAATAAACGGCACATATTTATTTAGAGAGAACATTTACTGCGATGTTATATTGGCGATTTTTTTTAAGGAAATGTCACATAAAATGCTAAATAAAAGTTAATATTTATTTTGATAACAATTACATTTAACTTAGAAGAATTCATTTAAGAACTGAAAATAATATTTAAATGTCAACTGTTATAAAAATTGAACATTTATTATGAAATAGAATGTAGTTTATGGTCTCATAGGTACTATAAATTCTGGCATTCGCTAAAATGAACCGGCAGCAACTGTTTTCGCATCGACTTATTAGTATTTAATCTTCTTTCACCATTAAAAAATACCACTCTTTACACATTAAAACTGTGCTAAAATTTTAAATCAATGTTTAATATACATACATTGATGAATATGAGTAAAGTTCAGAGAAACATAACAATGTTGTAGGTTTCAGCTATGAATTTTACGATGAAAATTTACATTTTGTTGGACAAAACATCTCCAAGTTAACATTCCCCTCTTTGCTAAAACAGAAGTGCATTGCTATAGTTACTTTTCATCATTAACGCGATAGAAACTGATTGCATGTTATCAGAGAAACAATACAAAGACACTGCACATGGACCGATAATATTTTAAGGGGGACATTGTGCAACGAGAACTGGTGAATAAGCGACATCGTTTAAGTTTTCAGTGACGAGTTTATAAACCGTTGAAAGGATGTTTGACTGAAAGAAGAGCTCTTTCAAAATCTGTTGAGTGACTTTGAGGTGGAAAATAAGTAGTTCCTTTAAGCAGTTTCGGTTGCAAATGTAGAAGAGCTATCAGTTCATGGAAGGTATTCATTAGTGCTTTGAGAGATTAGGTTCCGCTACTTTTAGGCCTTGTTAGTTGTCTCAGTTGCGGTTGGTTTATTCGGACATCTTGTAAGATTTGTATGACAGTTGGATATAATACTCACATTTACAAAGTAACATCAAACAAATGCTAAAATAAATTTAATAATTATTTTATGAATTGGTAGATTTGATTAAGAAGCCGACAATTAAATTTAAATGTGTGTTTCAATAAAATACTACTCTTTCCACTTTAACACTGTGTTAAAATTTAAAATCCACGATTATTGTACAGACACTGATAGAAGTTAACAAAGTTCAGAGAAACATAACAATGATACAAGTTTCGGCTATGTATTTTACAATGAAAATTTATATTTTGTTGAACAAATCATCTCCAAGTTAACATTCCCCTCTTTGCTTGACAGAAGTGCGTTGCTATAGTTACTTTTCATCATTAACGCGATAGAAACTGATTGCATGTTATCAGAGAAACAATACAAAGACGCTGCACATGGACCGATAATATTTTAAGGGGGACATTGTGCAACGAGAACTGGTGAATAAGCGACATCGCTTAAGTTTTCAGTGACGAGTTTGAAAAATGTAACTGAATTCATAACCGTTAAAAGGATGTTTGACTGAAAGAAGGGGTCTTCCAAAATCTGTTTAATGTCTTTGAGGTGGAAAATGAGTAGTTTCTATAAGCAGTGTCGGTCGCAAATGAGTTACTCTTACGTCTTGTTAGTTGTCTTAGTTGCGGTTGGTTTATTCGGTCATCTTGTTAAGATTCGAATGACAATTTGGTAAAATACTCGTATTTACAAAGTAACATCAAATAAATGTTAACATCAATTTAATTATTATTTTATGAATCAGTAGATTTGATTTAGAAACCGACCCTTAAATTTAAATGTGTGTTTCAATAGAAAAATTGATTATTCATTGCGAAGGACAACGTTGTCTATGACCTCTTAAACCCACTGTAAATTCTGGTATTCGCTGAAATGAATTGAATATTCCTAAAAGGATGTTATTCTGAAAGAAGGACCTTTTAAATGTTTGCTTAGTATCTCTGTGGTGCAAATAAGCAGTTTCTATTAGAAGTTTTGGTCGTAAATGCAGAAAACGCATCAGTTGATGGAAGTTATTGCAATAGACATAGGGTTCCGCCACTCTTACTTCTTATAATTGTGATTAGTTCATTCGTTGAGAATTGAAGTTCAATTCTTCTTGTTGAGAATTGAATGACAGATTGACATAAAATTAATTAGAATCTCCAAGTTTGTTTTCAAAGTTGTCATTTATTTTGTAATTATTATAATGCATCTTGTACCTTTTTCAGATATCTTTATGAATTTTACGTGTTCATGAGAAATATCTCCTTTGCAGTTTTCAGTGCTTTTGATAAATGATTCTGTGGATTGAATTTTTGATGAGATTTTTAAAATGTTTACTTTAAAAGCTTCGGCTTATAATGTTTGGTAAAGTAATTCCTTTTTAAGGTAGAAATATATTTCAGCAAAATGAGATTTAAAAAAAATACAAATATGTTTCTCATATTTGAGATTTATTTTATTATTACTTTCTTATAATCAATGAAACAGATTATGAAATGCTGTATTGTATAATGCTCAATTATTATTAATAATAGAAAAAAAAGCAAATACCAGATGATTCTTTTTTTTTTTTTCCTTTTTTAAAAAATGTTCAGAGTAGGGGGGAGTCAACAGTATAACTCATACAAGTCATATAGTGCATTTCTATCGATGACTCTGTTAGCATGCCCTTGCACCTGCTGTATAGTAATGTTTAATGCTTATTGTATTATTGATACAGCTGTGCATTTATAACCATAAGTTTTTTTGCATGTCTTAGTTGCGATAGTGTAGTTCTGTCAATCTCTATTTAGGAATGTCCCTTTTCGTCCAAGGGTATAATTTTGTCCAGGGACATGTTAGCATACACTTATTGTAGTATTGTGATTCTGTTCATGCTTGTATGTTGTTGTTGTAGCTGTGTTAACATACAGGGTCATTCAAGGGTCGTGAAATAAACTGTAGAGGTGGTGCACATTACCAAAACACACATAATTTTTATACAAATGTAATGTCAGAAGGGACACGTTGAGTAACTTTAAATGAATTTCTTACAATAGCCAGGCACAATGGAGCAGCTGATACCTGTCGAATCACGAGTTTCCTGGCAAACTCGATGAGCACCGTATTTTATTCTTATTTTATGTTTTCCACTGTGGTTTCATTTACGACACTGCAGGTGACTCAATTCAGGACCTCACTGTCTAGTTATCCATTGTGGCTGTAAGAGTTCGCGAAATGCCGAGCATCTTTGGAACAGTTAACCAGTCCCTTTTCGACACTATCAGGCACTTATTACAATAATTGACGCAATTTTAAGCATATTTTAAATTTTTATTCAAATAAACACTTTGCAATGATGGTGTCTATAAACAATGTTTTTCTTTTAATGTCTCATCATTTGCATTCGTGCCTGTTCCGACCATACGTTCCTTTAGAAAATGTACGTTTTAGTAAGCTATACCATCTCTCAGAGTTTGTCCTATTACCGTTGAATCTTACCTACCTTTATAACCTAATCTTAATGTTCTTCAAAATATTGTAGCGTAAATATGGTTTTGAAAATTCTCTATAGGTAGCATGGATATAGCATATCTCGGATTATTCAATAAACTTAGATGAATTGATAATATGAAAAAACTTTTGAATGGAATAATTATATCTCAAAAAATTAAATATTAATGCCCAAAATCCTTTAAAATTGTTTTTATAAACATTAGTTGCCTAATTTTCAAAGAAAAAATAAAACATAAAGATAAAAATTGTAGACTAGACAAAATAAACCACAAATTTTTGTTTAAAGAGGAAATTTCCTCCTACGTAATGCTCTTATTTCCAAAGGAACGTCAAATAAAATGTTAAAATGTCTTAAATAACTACTTCATGAATCGGAAGATTTGATTTAGAAACTGAACCTTAAATTTAAATGTGAGTTTCTGGTAGAAAACTTGAATATTCATTGCTAAGGAAAACGTAGTTTACGATCTCATAGAGGCACTCTAAATTCTGGCATTCGCTAAAATGAGCCGGCTAGAATTATTATAAAATCGATTTATTTCATCGTTTTCACCATAAAAATTCCTCTCTTCCACGTTAACGTCATGCTGAAATTTAAAATTCAGGATTATTAGACAGGCATTAAAGGATGTGGGTAAAGCTCAGGGAAACTTAATAATTATGGTGAAGATTTCAGCTATGAATAATACATTTTACGGTGAGCATTCCGCATTTTGTTGGACAAATCATCCCCACGTTAATGTTTCCCCTCCATGCTTGGATGTTGTGCGTTGCCATAGCAACCCTTTATCATTAACGTGATAGAAACTGAGTGGTTGTGGTTATCGGAACAACAATACAAAGACACTGAATGTGGACCGATAATATTTTAAGGGGAACATTGTCCATGGGGAACTTTCGAATAAGGAACGCCATTTACATTTTGAGCGACGAGTCTGGAGCATGTAACTGAATCCGTAACTGTTAAAACGATATTAGCCTGAAAGAAGGGCCTTTTAAAAGTTGGAATGGTGTCGTTGCGGAGGAAATAATTTCATTTCTACGGGCAGTTTCGGATCGCCAGATTGTCTCGTCAGTCGATGGAAGTTGCGAAACTACATGGTAAAATTGAGTTCTGCCACTCTTGCGCCTTGTAGTTGAATTACGTTTATTCGGATATCTTGTAAAGATTTTGAATGACAGTTTGACAGTATACGGATCCCAATCTGCAGATTTGCAGTTTAGGTTCCAGTTTTTGGTTTGTAATTGCAGTTACTTATTAGAAATTTTTCCATGTGCTAGTCTAGTGCAATTTAAGAATATCTTTATGGACTATGACAGTGACAATTTGTAATACTCTTTATTTGAAATAATGTTAATGTTGTATTACATTGTAGTTTCTGAAGATGGAATGCACTTTTGCAACAAAATTTTGAAGAAATGGTTATTTCCCATGATTCTCAAGCATTGACAATCTATGCATTATTTTTTTATTGTAGGTAATATAATCAATTTTGATGGCTCCATTGTTCAAGTTGATTAGGAAAAGTAATTTCAATTACTTGATTCATGCTTTCAGAAACTAATGATATGGTTTGCTGTATTTCAGAATTTAAAAGAATTCATTTTATCATCATGAAAAATACTGATGATATTGTGAATAAATGAATTTCAAAAATATTTTTTGGGGTAAGAAATAAATTTCAGTAAATGATACTTTTTATAAAATTAAACAAATTTCTACCATTTCATAAAAATCTGAATTTTATACAAGGCTACAACTAAGCATTAAACTTCTTCAATGGCACCATAATCCCCGCGATGGGAAGAACATCAGATGCTATTTTTTCCTTCATTTTACGGGGTAAGGTTGTCAGCCCTAAGCCCCACGTTCTAGAGTCTTATTACAATGGGATCTAAGGTTTAATGTGGATTACGAATCATTACAAACATTCAAAGAGGGACTCGATCCCGAAGCCTGCGGTAGCGAGCGTCAGTCACTTGGTCATCATTCCCCACTAAATATTAATTTGAAAAACAAAAATTAATAAGTTTTATTAAAATTTTTAGTAAATGAATGAGCTACTTTTATAGTAAATGAAAAAAAAATTTGTAGAATTCTACTTTCATCACACTTTACAAATGTTTTATTACGGGTGTTATATATATATATATATATATATATATGATATTATATATATATATATATATATATAATATCTACCTCAGCAGCTATTCGAAAAGCAAAACTCTTCTTCATTATCAGACATCAGAATACATGAATCAATATAAATTCACAATTAAATACACCGAATCTGTTTTATTTCTTTCATTCCCAAGTCACCCTTTTATGTAACTTATAATCAAAATTCTTAATTAGAACGCCCGACATCCAACTCAAGTATCTGTTACAACTAATTCTTCACATTACAACGAAAAGGAAAAAACACTCTGGGACGAGGCAGACATGAAACGCGAACACTCAAAGAAAAATCGGCTTTTAATTATGAATAAGTTTGCTTTCATAAACTTCGCCAAGCGGAGATGAAAGATGCTGCTTGGCTCGAAAAGCTTCGCATATCCTTTTGTCTGTCTAGCAACTGAGAGTTCGCTGCAGCAGAGAAAGGGGAGGGTTTAACTCGGGCAGATGAAAGGGCCGAAACGGACGTTCCATCCAGTAATCATCGATACTGCAGTAATTGACATGTTCGTAATGAATACTGACAAGGGTGGTACACGCGGGAATTTCTCGATGCTGTAGTACATGTTTTCCATTCGATGCCCTGTGTGGGAAGCAAGTGTAGATTTAAATACGCGTCTACAAGGATTTGAGTATGGCTTCATGGCTTCCTGTTAAGTTACGAGTGCGAGTTATTATGAAATGAACTCTGTGTGCTGTGCATGTTGGGTGGAATTGATAATGTAGGTCATCTGAAGAGTTGTAAAGCAATTACATTCAGTTCATAATCACTCTATTCAGTGCATGCTTTTTAATCAAAATAAATAACATTTTTGTTGCAAATTGGCATTGGCATTTGGATTTCTAAATAAAAATTACAGTACCTAAGATGCAGAATTTAAATTGAACAAATTTTTGTTTACTTGAAATTCCTCGACTACTGCACAAAAAAGTTGATCTAAGTTCTCTAAGAAACATTGCAAAACCACAACTCAATGAAACAATAACAAAAATCAAATATCCGATTTCTTAAAATACTAAGTTTTAATTTTGGTAGCTATCACGGGGTAACTCAGTTTCACATCAACTGGGGGCATCCGTTGCAGTGGCTGAAATCAGAAACAAGAAGATTAGATGAAGATTCAGAATGCATTGAACGCTTTTCCAGGGTTTCTACAAAGTGACAAATAAAATGCGAGGAAATTATTCTTCAAATGTCCTCTCTTTTCCATCGTAGTTCGGTTGCTTGCAACACACATAAATGGAACACTAGATTCACCAATGTACAGAAGAAAAAAGTATTAAACAAGTTTCTTATTTCACTTATAAACACACAATGAGAACTACTTTTAACAGAAAAAAACAGAAATGAAAATTCGAAAACATTTCAAATTCTGCTTTATTACCAAAAATAATAGGACAATTTCACAAAAGTGGCCAATATGTAAGTTTTAATTTGTTTTTTATAACACCTTCATGTACTTAGATTTCATCAACAATGAGACAGATTATATATATATATATATATGTATTATTATTCTTATCTATCAATTAGAGAGACAATCTAATATTTTATGTATGTATGCATCTCTGCATATGTATCTCTCTGCATCAAATATTCAGATTTCTAAGCAAAAATTATAGCTGCTAAAATGTAGAACTTAATTTTCTAACATAAATATCAACAAATATTTTTTCTCTTAAAATTCATCAACTACTGCACAAAATAGCGGTTCTAAGTTCTCATTGCAAAACCACAACTCAATAAAACAATAAAAAAAATCAAATATCCTACTTCTTAAAAGGCCAAGGTTTAATTTTGGTAAACTTTTAGGCAAAAGCCCTGAACAAACAAAATTAATCTTTGAGAAATGTTACAGAAAAGGAAATATCTCAGCATTTAAAGAGAAAGCAATTAATTATTAATTGAACAATATGCCCTTTTCCTCCTTTAAAACCACAGAAAGAAAAGTCCTCCTAGATAATCTAAGGCAACCCCTTTCTCCTCTAAACTATAATTACCTTTTAAAAATTTATCCTCCACTCTGGCCTCCATTAAGGCAATATTTCTTAAATAATATTTTAAAATTACTTGCTGCCGGAAAATTTTTGTTTCTTTCAGAAGGAAACGCTACGGACAAACATTTATCATCATCGAAAACCAATTGTTCGTTCTAATATCCACTTGCATGCGTTCTAATGCATTCGAAACTTAGAATAAACAGAGTCGATGTACTTCTTTTAGAACGTATTAAATTATACTTACTTTGGAAAACCGTGATGCGACCCATTTAAAATGGTTGCAGGTTTTGCGTCTAAATTTTTATAGATATTTCTGTTTGAAGAAGATTCATCGAATTAAATTCTGCTCAGAAGAGCGATAGAATATGTAAAGAGCGAGGAAAATGCCCGATTTACAGCTTTCCAGTTTGTCAATTTGGTTGAAACTAGTTTACAGAGAAATGCGATTTGAACATTGAGTTGGAATTGTAAACAGACTTTTATTCTCGAAATGCATTGCGAAGGAAGATGGGAAATGGCAACATTTAAATAGCGAAGTCGTTCTGGAATTAATTGGAAAATTGCTGCGATTGATTATCTGTTTTAGTTTTCAATAAATTTAACTTATAAAATACTAATAAATATTTTATAATTTAAACTTAATAAAAATATATTTATAAATGTTTATTAATAAAATATTTATTTTGTAAATTATACTTAATAAAAATTTATTGATAAATATTTTATTAATGCATATATATATATAGTTATAAATGAAATATAATATTTATGAATAAAAATAATTTATAAGAAATATTTTTAAAAATTAATATATATTTTATAAAATAAACTTAATAAAAATTTAATTATAATAAATATTTATAATTATTAATAAAATTATAAATTAATAAAATGTGTTTTATAATAAATATTATAAAAGTTAAAGTTAATTAAATTTATTTTAGGATAAATATTATAAACTATATATATCTACCTCAAGTAGCTCTTCGAAAGGCAGAACACTTTTTCATTATCAGACATCAAAATACATGTATCAATATAAATTTACAATTAATTACACCAAATTTGCTTCATTTCTTTCAATCCCAAATGACGAGACACCCTTTTATGTGACTCATAATTAAAATTCTTAATTAGAACGCCCCGACTTCCAACTCAAGCATCTGTTACAACTCATTCTTCACATTACAACGAAAAGGAATCACTCTGGGACGAGGCAGACATGAAACGCGAACACTCAAAGGAAAATCGGCTTTTAATTATGAATGAGTTTGCTTTTATAAACTTCGCCAAGCGGAGATGAAAGATGCTGCTTTGCTCGAAAAGCTTCACATATCTTTTGTCTGTCTAACAACTGAGAGTTCGCTGCTGCAGAGGAGGGGGAGGGTTTAACTCGGGCAGATGAAAGAGCCGAAACGGACGTTCCATCCAATCATCATCGATAATGCAGTAATTGACATGTTCGTAATGAATACTGGCAAGGGTGGTGTTACGTCGAAAGCCAACTTCTCCCGTCTGGGGGAGGTCAACGCCCTATGCCCGGAAAACATCCTGTTTGTGGGGGTGTCTGGCAGGGGGTGAGGGCCAGGGAGAGAAAGAAGGAATGTAAGTAAAACGAGTTGAAACTTAGCGACCGAAGGAAAAGGTTGGTGTTAGCGGTCCATCCATGAGTTGCGGTGGCTGCATAATTCATTGAGTTCAACCCCAGTGAAAGGTTATGTGGGCAGTTCCATCTTCGAGTTTGATGACTGCCAAAAGTAAAGGAGTTTTATTTACATACAGTCCACTGTGTCGAGTATTATTTCCATTAATTGAGTATGTGTCATTATTGGAGTATGCTTCTTGAGTCCGAGCTATCGAACATTTGGTCCAGTCTCGCGGAGAATGATTAGTTCGAACATTTGGTCCAGTCTCCCGGAGACGGATTTGTTGTGATTAGCATTGAGATAGAGTGATCCATTGGATTTCCACGAATCGTTGGCTGCATTCTACCATGAGTTCGGTAGGTGAAGTTTAATAATTCTAAAGTATTGGACATTTAGCTTGATTTAGTATATAGTATAGTGTGTCTATTACTAAAGTATAATGTCTTTGATTGTGAATATTGCCTAAATTGCCTTTGGTTGTTGTGTTAACTTAGGTTAATTAAGGTTGAATTAAAGTGTTTAATTTGACAGGTTTGTTAAATTCTGCAGTGCATTGTATTAGTGAAACCATAGTTTGAGTTTATGTGTTAGTTGCCTTTGTTTGTTGTGTTAATTTAGGTTAATTAAGGTGTTGCATTAGAGTGTTTAGTGTGACAGGTTTGTTAAGTTCTATAGTGCATTGTTTAGTGAAGCCTTTAGTTTGAGTTTATGTGTTAGTTGCCTTTGTTTGTTGTTAACTTAGGTTAATTAAGGTGTTGCATTAGAGTGTTGAGTGTGACAGGTTTTGTTAAGTTCTGTAGTGCATTGTTTAGTGAGTTTAAGTGAATAAACAATGTCTGTTACTTTAAATCTAAAGAAAGATGAGCTAAAAGAGGTAGCTGAAGAGTTGGGCTTAACCATTCCGGTCAATGCAACAAAAATAGCTTTGATCAAACTAATTGAATCCAGTGAAATATACAAAAACAGAATTGAAATAGTGCGCAATTTTGTAGATGATGTTTTGGAAGAAAAGAAACGAGTTTCGGAAGAAAAGAAACGAGTTTTGGAAGAAAAGGAACGAGAATGGGAAATAAAAATAGAGATAGAGAAAATTCATTTGGCCAAACTTGAAAAAGAGTTGGAACTTGCAAAATGGAAAAGGGATTCAGCTAAAACTTTCCAATTTAGCTATAATAAAGGAGTGAGTGATGACTCTTTGTCTTCCTCAACTGAAGATGAGTCATGGCCCAATAGTTTAGATTCTTCAACTTCTAATAAGAAAAATGTTAATCCATTATCAGTTGTGAAGCCAACATCAAACGTGTGTAATCTTACTTCCCGACAATTTTCCAATGTTTATAATTCAAGTTGTTTTGCGTCAAAGAGTTCTGCACAGCAAAACAGTGCAAAAACTGACAATGTTCCAGAAAAAGGTGTTTATAACAAAGTCAGTACAAAAGAGAATTTGAACGAATCTAAGAAATCAAGTGATTCAAACAACAACACTTCTCTCCACCAAACTCGAACCCCTCATATTCTCTCAACATCATCATCTGTGTTAGAAGCAAGTAAAGAGAAACCTAAATCTATTGAGTATCGCTGTGTAGAACCTGTAGTTCCTTCTAGGCCTGCATTACCTGTAATGCCTATGATTGCTAACCGACCACGTACTTCTGTGAAAGAAAATGAAATTGAGGAGAGAGAAATAGAAAATTCAAATCTTGTTCTTCAGAATACTATGTTTGGCTTTGTGGTGTCTGGGTGCGGCACCACAGGAAATGTAAATAGAGAGCATTGTGGACTATCCACAGATAGAGTTGATTTTCCAGTGAGAAAAATTTACCCAATAGAAGGGTTTGAGAAATTGGAATTAACAGGTGATAGTGAAAATTCTACATGCGAAAAAATAATTGAGGAAAAGGTACCAGTTGATACTCATGCAATTCAACATGGCGTTTACTGGCCTGAGAAATTACGAGTATTTGATTGTTCCTCAAAGACCTTGAATGGAGCTACTATCAACGGATCAGAGATAAGAGTGGACCCATCCCGAGGTGGTGGAGCTAAACGAGGAGACCGTGCTGATGGAGACATCCGTGGCAGTAAAGATGGTGGCTATTCCAGTGGAGATAAACGAGGAGACTGTGGAGGAGGAGAATACCGTGAGTCAGAGGAGATGCTTTCCGTTATGGAGGAGATAGAGGAAGCAGATATGGTAAACCATCATATGGATGTGGCGGAGTCTATAGGAGTTCAAGCTACAGGAGCCGTTCAACTATGGGACCGTCGAAGAAACAGAGGTGGCTGGTAAGGGAATATGCCCTGAACCGCAAGTGCCATTGCCGAACCTCAACTGTTCGTGTGAGAGTATAACATCTGTTACAGTTGGTGTTTAATATGCTTCAATGGTCCTCAGTGTTTTAATTTTGAGAATTCATCAACTTCTTTTGTGAATGTGCCTTGAAGCTTAAAACATCTAAGTAGTTTATTGGAGTGATTCGAAATCAAGTGATCAAGTGATTAAATGACTTTCGTGCTCAAAAGAGTTGCTACAATTCATCGATTGTCATCTGATTTCCAGTGATACCACATTAGGTGAGACTAGAGTTCCTGGCTGGAGAAACTATTTATTGAGTTTAAGTAATAATTATAAAAAAGTTTAAGTATCTAAGTTACATATTTAGATTTATTAAAAATACTAAGTGTTTGTCATTTAAATTAAATTATTCAATTGATAATTTATTTATATTGATAATTTATATATTATTATTCTTAGTTATTCATGCATGATAGAAATTAATGTTGCTGAGATATTTCTAGTAAAATCTATTCAACAAGAAAAGTTTTCAAAAGTCTATTGAAAGATAAGAAACTTATGTCGAAGAGTAACTTAAAATGTTTAAATCCCCTTTTAGATTTAGATGGAATCTTAAGAGTAGGTGGACATTTGAGTAATGCGGAATGTAGTTGTGATAATATACACCGCATAATGTTGCCTAAAAAATCATGCATTTACTAAGATGTTAATTTCTAATTACCATAAAATATTATCATGTAGGATTATCTGCTCTTTTGTGTCATGTACGTGAGAAATTCTGCCCTAAAGGTGGAAAATCTATTTGTAGAAAAATAGTGCATAAATGTGTTATTTGTTTAAAGTAAAACCTATAGTGTCAACACAACTAATGGGTAGTTTACCAAAAGATAGAGTTACCTTGAGTATCTATTTAGTGTTTCAGGAGTAGATGTCTGTGGACCATTTTGGTTAAAATTGGTAAGCAAAGAAAGAGTATTGTGTGTAAAATGTATGCATTTTTATTTGCTTGGTTTGTGTTTAATGCAGTGTATATTGAGAGTGTTTCTGATTTATCATCCGAAGCCTTTATAGCTGCTTTAAAAAGATTTATTGCACGTAGAGACAAATGTGCTAAATTATACTCTGATAATGCAAAGAATTTTGTAGGTGCAAACAGAGAAATTCAAAAGTTTCATGAGTTAGTTATTAATCCTGAGTTTAAGTTATTTTCATATTTGTGTGAAAAAGGTTTGAATGGAAATTTATTCCCCCTCGAGCCCCAAATTTTGGTGGTCTCTGGGAACCTAAGTTTCTTTTTAGAAGAGTAGTTAACGGTGCTAGTTTAAATTATGGAGTTTAACTGTGTGTATACAAACTGAAGCAATTTTGAATTCTAGACCATTGAGTCCAACTTCTACTGATAGTGATAACTTCGATGTTTAACTTCAGCCCAATTTTTGATCAATCGATCAATGAACGCTATTTTAGAGCCTAATTTAATTGATTTAAAAGATAATAATCTCAATAAGAGGCAAAGAGTAACTAAAATAGTTCAATTAGTGTGGAGAAAATGGCACCGTAGCTATTTAAGTGAATTGCATCAAAGAAATAAATGGGTCTTTGAAAAAGACAATGTACACATTGGTGATTTAGTGCTATAGGTTGATGATAATTTACCTAATTACAAATGGTCTCTAGGCAGTATAATTGATATTTATTATGGTGTTGATAATAAAATCAGAGTACTTATTAAAAACCCAGAGTGGAATTTTAAGAGAACAGTATCAAAAGTGTGTGTTTTGCCTATGCCAGAGTAATTTCCTTTAGAGTGCTTTTATTGTATTCATGGTGTTATGTTTGTAATTTGTTTAAATTTAGTACAATGTATACATATATATTCATTTTTTCAATGATTTATTGTATGTTTAGAGTCGTCAATTTTGTATGTTAGAATGTATTGTATATTATTGAATGTTTAGAAAACATATCAATGGGTGGCGGTATGTTACGTCGAAACCCAACTTCTCCCGTCTGAGGGAGGTCAACGCCCTATGCCCGGAAAACATCCTGTTTGTGGGGGTGTCTGGCCAGGGAGAGAAAGAAGGAATGTAAGTAAAACGAGTTGAAACTTAGCGACCGAAGGAAAAGGTTGGTGTTAGTCGTCCATCCATGAGTTGCGATGGCTGCATAATTCAATGAGTTCAACCCCAGCGATCATCAAGAAAAGTTGCTTGTGGCAGTCCATCCATGAGCGCGATGACTGCATAAATAATTGAGTGTAACCCCAGTGAAAGGTTATGTGGGCAGTTCCATCTTCGAGTTTGATGACTGCCAAAAATAAAGGAGTTTAAAATACAGTCCACTGAGTCGAGTATTATTTCCATTAACTGAGTATGTGTCATTTTTGGAATTTGTTTCTTGAGTCCGAGCTATCGAACAGGTGGTACACGCGGGAATTTCTCGATGCTGTAGTACATGTTTTCCATTCGATGCCCTGTGTGAGAAGCAAGTGTAGATGTAAATACGCGTCAACAAGGATTAGGGTCTGGCTTGGCTTCCTTTTAAGGGATGAGTAAGAGTTATTATTATGAAATGAACGCTGTGTGTTGTGTATGTAGCGTGGAATTGATAATGTAGGTCATCGGAAGAGTTGTAAAGCGATTACATTCAATTCATAATCACTCTATTCAGTGTATGCTTTTTAATCAGATTAAATAAATTTTTGTTGCAAATTGGCGTTATAATATAATTTAATACAGAGAAAATTATATACTGATACATTTTAAAAAAGTAAAAATTAATTTATAGTATTTTTATTTACTATATTTTGCTTTTAAAAAATTAGAAGAAAATAAATAAATGAATTCAAGAATCAGTTCCTAAGAAAACTATATTAGGATGTTAAACATATGAATTAGAAGTTAAAAGCTGTTAAACGTATTCAAATCTTCTTGTATCTTAAAATTCAGTTGCATGAATATAAAAGCAAGAATTATTCATTAACCTTTATTCAACTTGCTAAATTAGCAGATGATAATTTAAATATAGAGAATGTGATTACAAACGATATCGAATTAGAAACTTTGTGCGTATGTAATTTTGAACTATTGAAGTTTATTCAAATTTTTATCAGGAAGGTGTACTTCAGATTTTATAATTCCATGTTAAAATTTATTAAAATGTGTAACCGTACTTTCTACTATACACTGGCAAGAGCGCTTCTCAGGGGCGTTCAAGAGATATGGCCAATAGGCCTCGATACTCTCACTCAAGAGGAAATAGAGCACAAACTGTGCTAAAGCTGAGAAATGTTTAGTTTATATTCTCTCATCCCACGAAGAAGTATATTTAGTGCATCCCAGCTCATTCTTTGGCCTACTGAATTTCTCTCGGAAAGGAAGTATATTTCGCACACCCTGCGGTTATCCGAGTTAGTCGGCTTAGTCGTAGAATCCTTCCACGAATCTATAATTATCTCTCTTGAAATGTATTAAATATTGCATGTCTGTGGTGTGTGTGCGTGTGTCAATAAAGTTCAGAATTGTCCAACCTGTGTAACAAGTATCTCAACCCAATTACACCCAGTTGCAATCTGGTTGCCCAACCTGCACACTACAAATGTCAAACAGGAATTTTTTTTGTTTAGGACCATAATTTACATTGTGAAGTAAATTCCGTTTTCCTTTGTTTGGAATTTTATAGATAATGTATTCAAAATGTTCGATTCACAACTCAATGGTATCGTATGTAGTTATTATACCGAGGAGGAGGGGGAGATCGGGTTCTAACCCACTGCGGGCATCAGTTGCGGTCACTGCTGTCAAAATCAAGACAAGTCCTCTCTTTATCGCCGTAAGTGGGTGGCCGTTAAAACGCAGAAATGGAACACTAAATTCAACAATAGTAGAACAAACAAAAAAATATTCAACATATTTCCTTATTTTACTTATAAACAAACAACCAGAACTAATTTTAACAGAAAGAATAGAAAAAAAAATAAATTTGAAATTACACGTTATTAACAAAAAAGAATACTAAAATTTTTCAAAAAATTATCAAAGTGTACGTGATAGTGTGTTATTCTCTATAATACAATAGAATACTTGGATTTAATTATCATCTATAAAAGTTTGACTCAAACAAAAACATTCCTCAGATGTAGAATTTAATTTTCTAACATAAATTTCAACAAATTTTTGTTTACTTGAAATTCGTCAACTACTGCACGCTCTCTAAGAAACATTGCAAAACCACAACAATAACAAAAATCAAATATCCTATTTTGTAAAAGACCAATATTTAATTTTGGTACACTTTTAGGCAGAAATCCTGAACAAACAAAATTAAACTTTGAGAAAGGCTACAGAAAAGGAAATATCTTAGCATTTAAGAAGAAAACAATTAATTATTAATTGGACATTATGCCCTTTTCCTCCTTTAAAACCACAGAAAGAAAAATCCTCCTAGATTATCTAATTCAACCCTTTCTCCTCTAAACTATAATTACCTTTTAAAAATTTATCATCAACTCTGGCCTCCATTAAGGCAAGATTTCTTAAATAAGCTTTTAAAATTACTTGCTGCCGGAAAACTTTTGTTTCTTTTAGAAAAAAACGTTATGGACACCATTTATCATCATCGAAAACCAATTGTTCGTTCTAATATCCACTTGCATGCGTTCTAATGCATTCGAAACTTAGAATAAACAGAATCGATGGACTTCTTTTGAAACGTATTAAATTATATTTACTTTGCAAAACCGTGATGCGACACATTTAAAATGGTTTGCAGCTTTTGCGTCTGAATTTTTATAGTTATTTCTGTTTGAAGAAGATTCATCGAATCGAATGCCTGATTTACAGCTTTCCAGTTTGTCAATTTGGCTGAAACTAGTTTACAGTGAAATGCGATTTCAAAATTGAGTTGAAATTGTAAACACATTTTTATTCTTGAAATGCATTGGAAAGGAAGATAGGAAATGGCAACAGTTAAATTGAGAAGTCGTTCTGGAATTAATTGGAAAATTGCATCGATTGATTATGTATTTTAGTTTTCAATATTCTTTCTTACATTAAATACCTATTAAATAAATTATTTAGTAATCGATATTTTTAAAAAGGTTTTAATAAAATAAAATGCAGATATAAAATTTCATTATGTTGTTATATGCGTAACATTCCTCTTATATTTTTTTTAATATAGAGTGAAATCAATTAACCGTTTATTTGAGGTATGATTTAAATTGAAATTTAAAACAAAACCTTTTATCATGTGAGTAAAACTGCAATATTTTTGTTTGGGATTTGAGCGGAAGGGTCACTACAGTAGTTTTCAGAGCGGTGGGACAGAGTTTTCCAGGGTGACTATTAAGGATGATTGACCCCTGTTTGCATTGAAGATAACTCCAGTTAATGTGAAGTAAAGGGCGGCCATAAAATAATTTTCCCTATTTGACGGCATCTGCAGCTAAAACTAGTAAACAGAATGGAACCAACTTTTATATACGTACTGTGGAAGAGATGGTTTCCTCAAAAAATAAAGTCTTCAATAGCAGGAGAGTTTGTGTCGTTTTATATCTAATAATCAAAATTTTTATTAGCATGTCTAATATCTACTTGAAATATCTATTCGAAAAACAAAACTCTTTTTCATTTTCAGACATCAAAATACATGAATCAAAAAAAATTTACAATTAAATACACCAAATTTGTTTCATTTCTTTCAATTCCAAAAAAGAAGGTGTCTTTTTTTATACCTAATAATCAAAATTGTTATTAGCAAGTGAAATATCTACCTCAAGCAGCTATTCGAAAAACAAAATTCTTTTTCAATACCAGACATCAATATACATGAATCAATATAAATTTACAATTATATCCCAAATTTTTTTTTTTTTTTTTTTTTTTTTTTTTTTGTGACTCAAATGAGAAAGTGTGTTTTTTTTTTATACCTAATAATCAAAATAGTTATTAGAATGACTAACATCTATCTCAAGCAGCTATTCGAAAAGTAGAACTCTTTTTCATTATCAGACATTAAAATAAATGAATCAATATAAATTTACAATTAAATACACCATATCTGTTTTACTTCTTTCAATTCCAAAAAAGAAGCTATCTTTTTTATACCTAATAATCAAAATTGTTAATGGCATGTTTAATATGTACCTCAAGCAGCTATTTGAAAAATAGAACCCTTTTACATTATCAGATATCAAAATACATCAATTAATATAAATTTACTATTAAATAACACCTAATCTGTTTTATTTCTTTCAATCCGAAATGATAAGACACCCTTTTATGTAACTTATAATCAAAATTCTTAATTAGAACGCCCCGACTTCCAACTCAAGCATCTGTTACAACTAATTCTTCACATTAGAACGAAGAAAAATTTATTTAAAAATAGTTTTAAAAATTTCATTGCATCACTGTTAAAACTCTGAATATGAATTATTTTATTGAATAATTAAGAATAAACAGTTTACTATCAGCAACAGCATATCCAAAAAAGTATTTAATGATAATAGTTGGTGCGTAAGAACTCATGCTCTGTCACATTCTTACATTGAGATTGATCTGAAGCGAAAAAAGTGAATTACGTTATTAGCACGTCTAATATCTACAAGTAGCTATTCGAAAAAGAGAACTCTTTTACATTATCAGACATCAAAATACACGAATCAATATAAATTTACAATTGAATACACCAAATTAATTTTCTTTCAATCCCAAATGATAAGACACCCTTTTATGTAACTTATAATCAAAATTCTTAATTAGAACGCCCGCTGACTTCTAATTCAAGCATCTGTTACAACTAATTCTTGTCACTACAAGGAAAAGGAAACACTCAGGGACGAGGCAGACATGAAACGCGAACACTCAAAGGAAAATCGGCTTTTAATTATGAATAAGTTTGCTTTTATAAACTTCGCCAAGCGGAGATGAAAGATGCTGCTTGGCTCGAAAAGCTTCACATAACCTTTTGTCTCTGTCGCAACTGAGAGTTCGCTGCAGCAGAGAAGGGGGAGGGTTTAACTGGGGCAGATGAAAGAGCCGAAACGGACGTTCTATCCAATCATCATCGATAATGCAGTAATTGAAATGTTCATAATGAATACTGACAATGATGGACACGCTGCGGTACATTTTTTCCTTTCGATGGCTGTGTGAGAAGCAAGTGTAGATGTAAATACGCGTCAACAAGGATTTGGGTCTGGCTTGGCTTCCTTTTAAGTTATGAGTGTGATTATTATTATGAAATTAATGCCGTGTGTTGTGTATGTAGGGTGGAATGGATAATGTAGGTCATCGGAAGAGTTGTAAAGCGATTACATTCAGTTTATAAACACTCTATTTAGTGCAGGCTTTTTAATCAAATTAAATTACAATTTTGTTGCATATTGGCTTAATGATATAATTTAATGCAGAGAAAATTAGATCTTGGTCTAAAAATTATTGATAGAATTTTTATCTATTATATTGTGCATTTAAAAATTTACATTTAAATTAAGAAGAAAATAAACTGAATTCTGAAATCAGTTGCTAAGAAAATTATATTAGGATGTTGAATTTAAACATGTGAAAAAACATGTGAGTTAAAAGCTATTAAAAATTTTCAAATCTTCCCGTTTCGTAAAATTCAGTTACGTGAATATAAAATGAGAAATATTCATTAAACTTTATTCAACTTGCTATATTTTCTGATAGTGATTTAATTGTAAAGAATTTGTTTGCAAACGATGTCCAAAGACTGCATCCACAACGCCTGCAGTGGAGTTTCAGTTTTGATTTTTTTACACTTAACTGGTCATCAGGAAATGCTAAATTTTAATTCATGAATAAAATATTTTAACAACTTCGTGTGTATAATTCCTATAATGTCATTTTTTACTGGTAGGACATATTTAGTGGTAGGATATAATTACTTATCAGCTAATTTATGACAATAGTCTTACTTCACTTTCTCCCTTATTCACGTAGAGTAAGAGAGAGAGAAAATCCTTTTTGTAAAACAAAATGTCCTTCTCAAATTCAAATTAAATTTGCCCTTTAAATTTCGTAAACTTTTTGTACGAATCTGCAAAAATGCTGGGTGCACTAAGCCTGATTAGAATTCACACAATATCTCGCAGAAGTAAACATTTTTAGGAGCAGAAGAACAAATCAGATTACTGGAACCTTTTGTTAAAGTAAAACTGAAAAGTGACAAACAAAATATCAAAATGTTTACTTAAAAAAATGAGAAAAATGGGAGAAAAGCCATCGTTTATTTCTAATCAATAGTAAAGTTATGATTTATCGCCATTATTTTCGCAAAAGGAAGATGCAAACTCTGAAAACTAAAAATAAAAATACCGTTCTTGCATTTCACATCTAATTTGATATTTACCGAAGGATTATGAAATTACATTTGAATCGGTGCCAGAATTCAGAGATGGAAGTTGTAACTTAATCCAATTTTAATGCAAGTCTGATCTGAAATGATTCTATAAATAAAAGAAACAAACAAAGACCTAATTTTGTCGAATCTTTTCGTTTATCTGTTTCATATTAGTTTAAGATATCAGACATAGACAATTCCTAAGCAGGTTATTTATCTATTACAATAATTCCGCTGACATAAAATCTAAACAGAATTATTTCTAAACAACTGCATTAAAAGAGATGATATACATGGAAAACTAAATCTATTTTTGAATATCAAATAGCATGGTGCTTATTTTGAATTTAATAAACCTATATTAACAAGTTTAAAATTCAATTTTAAGACATGAAATAAAGTTTTTGTTTCGAATAATTCAATGATAATAATTATTTTTAGTTTTATTAAATGTATTTTGGAAAATTTGATGCATTACAGAACTACCTGAAATATTTTGAAATACGATCATCATAGTGTAAAATCTTGTTTATTAAATTGTAATTTATATATAATTATGTTATATTTTAACATTTATATTTAAAGAACAAATTAAAATATTTAAATTTTCGACTATTTAAATTTTGAGACATTATTTTTCACATATAACTTTAATTCTTGTAAAATTTAGATTTAGATAAATTTAAATAGATTTTAAAAAGATTTAGGTTTTAGATAACGTTTGTTTAAATTATATTAAGAGAATATCGTGAAAAAAATGACAATTAACATTAAAAGTCTTATGAAATCAAAATTTGTTTAATAATTATGTAGCAAAAATGCATTTTTATATAAAATTAATTAATATGAATATGTTGTAATTCGAATATTAATAATGATAATAAGTGCAGAACTAATGAATGTTAAAAATAAATAACAATCAATCATTGTACAATTATTAACTGTGCTTTTATAAGATTTTCAGAAGTTTCTATTTATGTGCAAAAAAAATACATACATATATATTTACTACATGTATGTTACGATTTAAGTAAAAAAATATATTGAATACATACAATTTCAATAGCAGCAGCATTAATAGCAGCTTCCAGTTCAAAATACCATATTTCTGGGAACTGAGATTTAAAACGAAGATACTAGTAAGTGTTGGCAGGAACAATAGTAACAGCAGTGACACTAGTAAGTGTTTGGTGAGTACTGCAATGGCACTAGTAAACCTCTGACATATCAGTGACAATATGATAACTGTATCTTATCATCTAAAGGTACTTCATCATCCTGGCGTCAAAATGTCATTCTCTACAAAGGTTCCCTTGTCATATACTCTTAAATAAATAAATATAAACAGAAATATAATGATATATATAAATTTAAATATTTTAATATTAGTTATCAACATTGAAATGATGACGAATTGTAAATATCATTATTTTGCAATTAAATGTTTCTGTCAATTTCCAGTATAATCTAAGTTTAAAAAGCATTCAAGTAAATAAATAGAAAATATGATTTAAAGAATTACTTTATTTCCTTCCATGAAAAAATGTGTTCATTTGTTCATTTTAGTCATTCTTTGCTGCAGTTTTATTCAAAAACTTGAACTGAATTCCTTCATACGCAGGGTGCGTACTAAAAAATATGTATTTATCTGTCGATTCATGTAAAGGCTTCATAGATTTTGTTCTATATTTCACCAAAATATATGCCGTTTTTTATGAATGCAGTTGCCTGTTCAAATACATCTAGATTACAAACTTTTGTCAAACACCTTCTTTTTATGAATAAATTTTGTTGAATAAACATAGCCCTCGTTTTCCATTTATGCATACCACTAACAATGAAACGATGGGTGAGAAGGAAAGAGCATATATTTTTAAGCGTAATTGCCTGTTATTTTTGTGTTGTAGGGAAGGTAAAAAGGAAAACTTCATCCAATTGGCTTGACTATCCATGAGAGACACGTTCACACACGTTGTTTACAATCATCATTGAATCGCCTAGTTTCTGGAAGCATTGACTACATTAAGCATCGCCAGTCGATTCTAAAGTAAATTATTATATAAGATAGTGTTAGATGTAGCCCGTACCTTTGTTTGATGCAATATATCCTGAACATAATCCCATAATGTGAATGATATTTGGGATATGAAGTACAAAGGTCACGATAAAATTATCATGTATTGAGCAAAGGGGCTAGACATGACAATCTAAAGCAGTCAATCACTAAGTACATTTCTACCATTAATAAGGTATCCGCCATAAGGGAGTGTTTGTACGAAAATGCGGAGCTGCAATGTAAGTTTTATATAGCAAGGTCCCAGCAGCACTGGCATGAAGCTAAACAGTGTCTTGTAAATTCTACAGTGGCACTAGTAAATGACCAGTATAGAGTAAAGAAGTCAAGCTAGTAAGTGACTGGTAAGTATTGAAAGAAGACATTAGTAAATTTAATAAGTGATATTAATTTAGTACTAGTAAGTGATATTAATTTAGCAAAAATATTTCACATCGAAGAATAATATTACAAAAACTGATCTTTAACCTGCCAAAAGTTTTATTAATTTTTAGAAATGAAAATAACCCAATAAAAAAAAGATTTTTTTATAACAAATAATGATAAGAGAAAACTGTAAACTTGTCAAAATAAACGGCACATAATTATTTAGGGAGAATATTTATTGCGATGTTATATTGGCGATTGTTTTTAAGGAAATGTTCACGTAAAATGCTAAATAAAAGTTAATATTTATTTTGCTAACAATTACATTTAACTTAGAAGAATTCATTTAAGAACTGAAAATAATATTTAAATGTCAACTGTTATAAAAATTAAACATTTATTATGAAAAAGAATGAAGTTTATGGTCTCATAGGTACTCTAAATTCTGGCATTCGCTAAAATGAACCGGCAATAATTATTTTGAACATCGATTTATTTAAGCTTTCCATAATCCACCATAAGAAATACCACTCTTTGCATGTTAAAACTGTTCTAAAGTTTAAAATCCACGATTATTGTACAGACGCTGATAGATGTGAGTAAAGTTCAGAGAAACATAACAATGATGCAGGCTTCAGCTATGAATTTTACGATGAAAATTTACATTTTGTTGGACAAACCATCTCCAAGTTAACATTCCCCTGTTTGTGTGGCAGAAGTGCGTTGCTATAGTTACTTTTCATCATTAACGCGATAGAAACTGATTGCATTTAGTTATCGGTTCAACAATACAAAGACACTGCACATGGAACGCTAATATTTTAAGGGGGACATTGTGAAACGAGAACTGGGGAATAAGCGACATCGTTTAAGTTTTCAGTGACGAGTTTGGAAAAAGTAACTGAATTCATAACCGTTAAAAGGATGTTTAACTGAAAGAAGGGCTCCTTCAAAATCTGTTTAGTGTCTTTGAGGTGGAAAATGAATAGTTTCTATAAGCAGTTTCGGTCTCAAATGAAGAAGAGGTATCAGTTCATGGAAGGTATTCATTAGTGCTTTGAGAGATTAGGTTCCGCTACTTTTACGTCTTCTTAGTTGTCTTAGTTGAGGTTGGTTTATTCGGACATCTTGTTAAGATTCGAATGACAATTTGATATAATACTCACATTTACAAAGTAACATCAAATAAATGTTAAAATAAATTGAATAATTATTGTATGAATCGGTACATTTGATTTAGAAACCGACCCTTAAATTGAATATTCATTGCAAAGGAAAATGTTGTTACCTCTTAGAGGCACTGTTAATTCTGGCATTCGCTAAAATGAGTTGAATATTCCTAAAAGGATGTTATTCTGAAAGAAGGACCTTTTAAAAGTTTGCTTAGTATCGCTGTGGCGCAAATAAGCAGTTTCTGTGAGAAGTTTTGGCCGTGAATGCGGAAAACGCATCAGTTGATGGAAATTATTGCAATAGTACATTGAGACATAGGGTTCCGCCACTCTTATGTCTTATAGTTGTGATTAGTTTATACTTACTGAAAATTGAATGACAGCTGGACAGAAAAGTAACTAGAATCTCCAAGTTTGCATTCTAAGTTTTTATTTAATTTGTAATTTTATTGGAATATTTTACGATGAAAATTTACATTTTGTTGGACAAATCATCTGCAAGGTTGCATTCCCCTCTCTGTTTGGCAGAAGTGCGTTGCTATAGTTACTTTTCATCATTAACGCGATAGAAACTGATTGCATTTAGTTATCGGTGCGACAATACAAAGACACTGCACATGGACCGATAACATTTTAAGGGGGACATTGTGCAACGAGAACTGGTGAATAAGCGACATCGTTTAAGTTTTCAGTGACGAGTTCGGAAAATGTAACTGAATTCATAACCGTTAAAAGGATGTTTGACTGAAAGAAGAGCTCTTCCAAAATCTGTTTAATGTCTTTGAGGTGGAAAATGAGTAGTTTCTATAAGCAGTTTCGGTCGCAAACGCGTTACTCTTACGTCTTGTTAGTTGCCTTAGTTGCGGCTGGTTTATTCGGTCATCTTGTTAAGATTCGAATGACAATTGGATAAAATACTCGTATTTACAAAGTAACATCAAATAAATGTTAAAATAAATTTAATTATTATTTTATGAATCGGTATATTTGATTTAGAAACCGACCCTGAAATTTAAATGTGTCTTTCAATAGAAAAATTGATTATTCATTGCGAAGGACAACGTTGTCTATGACCTCTTAAACCAAATGTAAATTCTGGTATTCGCTGAAATGAATTGAATATTCCTAAAAGGATGTTATTCTGATAGAAGGACCTTTTAAAAGTTTGCTTAGTATATCTGTGGTGCAAATAAGCAGTTTATATTAGAAGTTTTGGTCGTAAATGCAGAAAACGCATCAGTTGATGGAACTTATTGCAATAGACATAGGGTTCCGCCACTCTTACTTCTTCTGTTGTGATTAGTTCATTCGTTGAGAATTGAAGTTCAGTTCTTCTTGTTGAGAATTGAATGACAGATTGACAGAAAAGTATTTAGAATCTCCAAGTCTGTTCTTAAAGTTTTCATTTATTTTGTAATTATTATAATGCATCTTGCACCTTTTACAGATATCTTTATGAATTTTACGTGCTGATAAGAAATATCTCCTTTGCAGGTTTCAGTGCTTTTGATAAATGATTCTGTGGATTGAATTTTTGATGAGATTTTTAAAATGTTTACTTTAAAAGCTTCGGCTTATAATGTTTGGTAAAGTAATTCCTTTTTAAGGTAGAAATATATTTCAGCAAAATGAGATTTAAAAAAAAATACAAATATGATTCTCCTATTTGAGATTTATTTTACTATTACTTTCTTATAATCAATGAAACAGATTTTGGAATGCTGTACTGTATAATGCTCAATTATTATTAATAATAGAAAAATAAGCAAAAACCAGACGATTCTTTTTTCCCCTTTTTTTAACAAATGTTCAGAGTAAGGGGGAGTCAACAGTATAACTCATACAAGTTATATAGTGTTTTTCTATCGATTACTCTGTTAGCATGCCCTTGCACCTGCTGTATAGTAATGTTTAATGCTTATTGTATTATTGATACAGCTGTGCATTTATAACCATAAGTGTTTTTGCATGTCTTAGTTGCAATAGTGTAGTTCTGTCAATCTCTATTTAGGAATGTCCCTTTTCGTCCAAGGACATAGTTTTGTCCAGGGACATGTTAGCATACACTTATTGTAGTATTGTGATTCTGTTCATGCTTGTATGTTGTTGTTGTAGCTGTGTTGATATACAGGAATGACCCTGTATATCAACACAGCTACAACAACAACATACAAGCATTCATCAAGTGTCGTGAAATAAACTGTAGAGGTGGTGCAGATTAGCAAAACACACATTATTTTTATACAAATGTAAGGTCAGAAGGGAAACGTTGAGTAACTTCAAATGAATTTCTTACAACAGCCATGCACAATGGAGCAACTGATACCTGTCGAATCACGAGTTTCCTGGCAAACTCGATGAGTACCGTATTTTATTCTTATTTTATGTTTTCCACTGTGGTTTCATTTACGACACTCCAGGGGACTCAATTCAGGACCTCACTGTCTAGTTATCCATTGTGGCTGTAAGAGTTCGCGAAATGCCTAGCATCTTTGGAACTGTTAACCAGTCCCTCTTCGACACTACCAGGCACTTATTACAATAATTGACGCAATTTTAAGCATATATTGTAAATTTTTATTCAAAGGAGCACTTTGCAATGATGGTGTCTATAAACAATGTTTTTCTTTTAATGTCTCTTCTTTTGTATTCGTGCCTGTTCCGACCATACGTTCCTTTAGAAAATGTATGTTTTCGTAAGCTATACCATCCCTCAGAGTTTGTCCTATTACTGTTGAATCTTACCTACCTTTATTACCTAATCTCAATGTTTTTCAAAATAATGTAACGTAAATATGGTTTTGAAAATTCTCTAAAGGTATAAGTAGCATGGATATAACATATCTCGGATTATTCAATAAACTTAGATGAATTGATAATATGAAAATACTTTTGATTGCAATAATTATATCTCAGAAAATTAAATATTAATGCCCAAAATCCTTTAAAATCGTTTTTATAAACATTAGTAGCCTAATTTTGAAAGAAAAAATAAAATATAAAGATAAAAATTGTAGACTAGACAAAATAAACCACAAATTTTTGTTTAAAGAGGAAATTTCCTTCTACGTAATGCTGTTATTTCGAAAGGAACGTCAAATAAAATGTTAAAATGTCTTTAATAACTATTTCATGAATCGGAAGATTTGATTTAGAAACTGAACCTTAAATTTAAATGTGAATTTCTGGTAGAAAAATTGAATATTCATTGCTAAGGAAAACGTAGTTTACGATCTCATAGAGGCATTCTAAATTCTGGCATTCGCTAAAATGAGCCGGTAAGAATTATTATAAAATCGATTTATTTCATCGTTTTCTCCATAAAAATTCCTCTCTTTCCACGTTAACGCCATGCTGAAATTTAAAATTCAGGATTATTAGACAGACATTAAAGGATGTGGGTAAAGCTCAGGGAAACTTAATAATTATGGTGAAGGTTTCAGCTATGAATAATACATTTTACGGTGAACATTCCGCATTTTGTTGGACAAATCATCCCCACGTAAATGTTTCCCCTCCGTGTTTGGATGTTGTGCGTTGCTATAGCAACCTTTTATCATTAACGTGATAGAAACTGATTGGATGTGGTTATCGGAACAACAATACAAAGACACTGAATATGGACCGATAATATTTTAAGGGGGACATTGTCCATGGGGAACCGGCGAATAAGGAACGTCATTTAAATTTTGAGTGACGAGTCTGGAACATGTAACTGAATCCGCAACTGGTAAAACGCTATTAGCCTGAAAGAAGGGCCTTTTAAAAGTTTGAATGGTGTCGTTGCGGTGGAAATAATTTCATTTCTACGGGCAGTTTCGGATTGCCAGATTGACTCGTCAGTCGATGGAAGTTGCAGAACTGCATGGTGATATTGAGTTCTGCCACTCTCTCACGCCTTGTAGTTGTGATACGTTAATTCGGATATCTTGTAAAGATTTTGAATGACAGTTTGACAGAAAACGGATCCCAATCTGCAGATTTGCCGTATAGGTTCCTGTTTTTAGTTTGTAATTGCAGTTGGTTATTAGAAATATTTCATGTGTAAGTCTAGTGCAATTTAAGTATATCTTTATGGACTACGAGGGTGACGATTTGTGATAGCCTTTATTTGAAATAATGTTAACGCTGCAATACATAGCAGTTTCTGAAGATGGAATGCACTGTGCAACAGAAGTTTAAAGAAATGATTACTTCTCAAGCATTGACAATCTATGCATTTCTTTTACTGTGTGTAATATAATCTATTTCGATGGCATCCTTGTAAAGTTGATTAGGAGAAATAAATTCATTCATTTGATTCATTTCTTCAGAATTTAATGGTATGGTTTGCATTATTTCAGAATTTAATGGTATGGTTTGCATTATTTCAGAATTTAATGGTATGGTTTGCATTATTTCAGAATTTAATGGTATGGTTTGCATTTTTCAGAATTTAATGGTATAATTTGCATTATTTCAGAATTTAAATGATTTGATTTTATCATCATGAACAATGCTGATGATGTTGTGAATAAATACATTTCAATGGACTTTTTTTGTGTAAGAAATATACTTCAATAAAAGATAATTTGCTTTAATTTATTAAAAATTAATTTATTGCAAATTAAGATTCTATTAATTTATCATTTATTTTATGCTTGCTTTAATACAAAAGATTTAGCTATATACGTACTAGCATCAAAATTTTAGCCATCTATAAATTATTATTATTCTCCCTAAAAGTTTGTTCCCCTTTTAAAGATATGTCAACAAAATAGCTGAAGTAGTTGTTAGTTAATGAATATAAATGTGAAAGTCTACTTGAATCAATACATATTTGTATATAAGCTTCTTCGAGCTGATGCCTGAGTGAGTAACGCTCTGGCACTATGTGACATAGGTATCAGGCTTGAGTACTAGCGGTATCATGGAAGTTTGTCAGTAGTTCGGAATCCAATTTAAACTGTAGGCCCTGGTCTAATATACTTGTTGGGCGTAGGGCTGATATCCCGACCCCGTAAACATCTCCTATTTCGAAATCTGCAAGTTGGCAATTGGTCATGGTCAGGCCAGGGAGTTACCTAAATAAATATTTTTATTCAAGAATATTAAAAAATAAAAAATATATTTGATAAATGCTTGACAGGTCAATTTCTATAAAAATTGAACCGAATACTGAATCACTTGTTAAAACATTTTAAAAAACACGACTGAAAATTTTAATTTTTTAATATACTATATTTATATATTAAGTCATTTATTTCTCTTTATATAGGTTGTCTCAAAAGTATCTGTCTAAAATGTAAAGGTAAGTAGAGGTAATTGAAATAATAAGTATATTTTATAATGAAATGTATGGGCTGAAATAGCGCATGTGAATGCTAAAGGGGAATGTGTACGACAGGTAAGTGAAAAAGGCACGTAAAGTCAAAAGAAATAAACTTTTAATGGCTATATTTTTTACAATAGGTATTTGAAATAGGTTATCGAAGATTCGAAAGAGTCACTTCTTTTGATTAGGTTCTTTGAAATAAACTGTAAACATGTCTATCATTTGAAATTCCTATTAAATTTATGATTAGATTATCTATGAGAATGAATATGTAAGTTTTATTTTGCTTACAGATGAACTTACAAATCCATAAGTTCATTAAACGATGAAGAAATGATAAATCATACAAGAAATGAATCAAACAAAATAAATTCAAGAAATGATAAATCATTTCTTGTCCCTTTACTACATATGCACGTTATTCTGCAAGAACAGATACTACAATATAAGGGTGATTACTTTTGCTCAGTAACGTATAATATTTCTTGATTTCTCACGAGGAAAAGGGTTGCCATTGTCTAGAGAGGTCGGATTTCTACCTGTTGGTTAATGGAAGGTATTTTATTTCCCTCCTACCACCCAACGGAAAAACCGAAGGAGGTATTCCCCAATCCGCCACTCGGGGGTGCGCCTTGTATGGGTTAAATGCATCTCCTAGGGAAGTACCCTTCAGGGGATACGACAACTACGACAATCTATAATATTCGCTACATATTGAAAAGGCAAATTTTAATTTATTTACTACATTGCCTATATCGTGTATGAGTTTTTAACTCAATTTCTTTAAACTCTGATTAGTTTAAAGAAACTGAGTTTAAACGTAAGAACAGTAATTATTTCAAATTTCATTAAATGCTATAATGTTTTCATACTTTATAATTCTTCTAATAAACATAAATGTTGAGTTACTTTTTGCATTTTTTTTTTGTGATTCACTATTTTATCAAAAAGAAAAAAAAAATTTAATAAATATCTTTCAGATCATGTAGATGTAAGTGTATTAATAGAAAGATATTATAATTTTTAGCTGCTGTTATTATTAAGATATATTCGTAGCAAGAAATATTTTTCAGTATTTGTATCTATAAACATGCAATTAAAATTAAATGCACCAAGTTTATTTTATTTCAATTACAAATGAAAAGTCTCCCTTATTGTATATTCAATCAAAATTCTTATTAGTTCGCCGCCCAACGTGTAAATCATCGGTTCAAAAAAAAAAGAACAATGTTTTTTCATTATAACATATCATAATATATGTAAACTTATACGTTTGAAATCAAATCATAAAATTTGTTTTCTTTCTTTCAATCACAAATGAAAAAGCACCGTTCTTGTAACTAATAATTAAAATTCTTACTAGCACACGAATAGCACTGGTAATATCTGATTAAAAAATAAAATTATCAGGCATATCAGACATCATAATACATAAATATACTTATATATCTATATTTAAATAAACTAAATTTGTTTAACTTTCTTGAAGTCAATTCGAATGAGAAGGCATCATTTTGGTACCTAACACACACACACACACAAACATATATATATATATATGGGATTTTGGATATTACACTACTGTAATTCATATATATATGTATATACTAATGTGTCCAAAAAGTAAGACCAATTTTCAAATTAAAATTCCCGGGTCTTTTGGAGTTTCAATTTATTTTCCGTTTTAGATTGCTGACACTGTCCTTGACATCTGTGAGAAATTTGACGTCAAAATATTCATTAGCGTTTGAGTTACTCTTGGCGTTGTGAGACGGTAAAAATGATTCCGGTGAGTTTTGAAATGTCTGAATTAATTGAGCAAAGAATGTTTCAGAAGGCATTCGGTGAGGCAACCGACGAAGCTCACGTCCAAACATTAAAGATTTGGTGCTTGCAAACCGTCGATTTACAATTAGAGACCTTGCTGATGATGTTGGAATATCAAAAGGATCGGCCAATTTCACTTTGGGCCTCAAACACGTCAAATCTCGATTGCCATAGAAAACACTGAATGTACCAGCTCACACTACATTGGCCCTTCGTGACTTTTTCGCCCAAAACCCATATCGTTGCACAACATCGTATTCACTTGATTTAGCCCCGTCCAATTCTGGCTATTCCTTAAACTCAAAAGACCACTCCGGGGACACCGTTTTGAGTCGACTGAAGAAATTCAGCTTGAATCGGCGCGCGCTTTGAAGGCCATCCCTGCCGATGACTTTTTAGCATGCATTGAGGATTGAAAAAAACGTTGGCATAAGTGCATTGTGTCCGGAGGGGATTACTTTGAAGGAAATGAAATAAATTTGCGAGAATAAATAAAGAGTTTAAGAACAAAAAATTGGTCTTGCAATTGGCACAGTAGTATATATATATATAATATCTACCTCAGCAGTTGTGTGGAAGACATAACTCTTTAGCATTATCAGACATCAAAACACATAAATTAATATAAATTTACAACTAAATACACCAAATTTGTTTCATTCCTTTCAATCCCAAATGATGGCACACCCTTTTATACAACTTATAATCAAAATTCTTAATTAGAACGCCTGACTTCTAACTGAAGCATCTGTTACAACTAATTCTTATCACTACAACGAAAAGGAAACACTCTGGGACGAAGCAGACATGAAACGCTAACACTCAAAGGAAAATCGGCTTTTAATTATGAATGAGTTTGCTTTTATAAACTTCGCCAAGCGGACATGAAAGATGCTGCTTTGCAAAAGCTGTATGCTTTTGTCTCTGTCGCAACTGAGAGTTCGCTGCAGCAGAGAAGGGGGGTTTACCGGGGCAGATGAAAGAGCCGAAACGGACGTTCCATCCAATCATCATCGATAATGCAGTAATTGACAGCTTCGTAATGAATACTGACAATGATGGACACGCTGTAGTACATGTTTTCCCATTCGATGCCTGTGTGAGAAGCAAGTGTACATGTAAATACGCGTCGACAAGGATTTGGGTCTGGCTTGGCTTCCTTTTAAGTTAAGAGTGTGAGTTATTATGAAGTGAATGCTGGGTGTTGTGTATAAAGAGTGGAATGGATAACGTAGGTCATCGGAAAAGAGGTAATTGTAAAGCGATTATATTCAGTTCATAATCAGTCTATTCAGTGCGTGCTTTTTAATCAAACTAAATAACATTATTGCTGCAAATTGGCATGATATAATATATATATGTATATATATAATATATATATACACACACATATATATATATATATATATTTATTTATACGCGTTATTTATTTATAACATACACGTTATGTGCCACTCTATATATTATCAGACATCAAAATACATGAATCAATATAAATTTACAGTTATATATCCCCAAATGTGTTTCATTTTTTTCAATCCAAAATGAAGAAGTGTTTTTTTCATACTCGATAATCGTAACTTTTAATAGCATGTATAATATATGTCTCAAGCTGCAGTTCAAAGACAGTACTCCTTTTCATTATAAGACATCGAAAAACATGAATCAATAAAAATTTATAATTAACTTCCCCAAATTTGTTTAATTCCTTTCAAACCTAAATGATGAAGGGTCTTTTTATGTCTAATAACCAAAATTTTTATCAGCATGTCTAATACTTACCTCAAATAAATGTTTGAAAAACAGAAATCTTTTTCATAAAGAGACATCAAAATACATAAATCGATACAAATTTACAACTAAATACACGAAATATGCTTCATTTCTTTCAATCCCAAGTGATGAGACACCCTTATAATCAAAATTCTTAATTAGAAAGTCCCGATTTCCAACACAAGCATCTGTTACAACTAATTCTTATCACTATAAAGAAAAGGAAACACTCTGGGACGAGGCAGACATGAAACGCGAACACTCAAAGGAAAATCGGCTTTTAATTATGAATGAGTTTGCTTTTATAAACTTCGCCAAGTGGACATGAAAGATGCTGCTTTGCTCGAAAAGCTTCGCATATGCTTTTGTTTCTCTCGCAACTGAGAGTTCGCTGCAGCAGAGAAGGGGGAGGGTTTAACTGCGGCAGATGAAAGAGCCGAAACGGACGTTCCATCCAATCATCATCGATAATGCAGTAATTGACAGCTTCGTAATGAATACTGACAATGATGGACACGCTGTAGTACATGTTTTCCATTCGATGGCTGTGTGAGAAGCAAGTGTAGATGTAAATACGCGTCAACACGGATTTGGGTCTGGCTTGGATTCCTTTTAAGTTATGAGTGTGGGTTATTGTGAAATGAATGCTGTGTGTGTATGTAGGGTGGAATGGATAATGTAGATCATCGGAAAAAATCTAATTGTAAAGTGATTACATTCAGTTTATAATCACTCTATTCAGTACATGCTTTTTAATTAAATTAAATAACATTTTTGTTTCAAATTGGAAATATGATATAATTTAATACAAATGGAGTTATATTTTGATAAACCACAAGTCTTAGGATAGGGATAATGGATAGAATATTTTATCTACTATATTGTGATTTAAAAAAAATTACATTTAGAAAAGAATAAGTAACCGAATTCAGGAATCAATTCATAAGAAAATTATATTAGAATGTTGAATTGAACATATGAATTAGAAGTTTAAAGCTATTAAACGTTTTTAAATGTTCAGGTTTCTTAAAATTCAGTTACTTAAAATAATATAAGATGATAATTATTCATTAACTTTTATTCATTTTAGTAGATTTGCAGATGATGATTTAAATGTAGATTAATGTGTTTACAAATGATGACAAATCTGGAGAAATTAGGCGTAAATAATTGTATAAAAATATCAATTAACTGTTGAAGTTTCATCCTTTTTTTATTACGAAATGTTAATTTCAGTTTCATGTTAAAAATTATTAAAATGTGAAACCATTCTTCCTCCTACCCATTGGCAAGAGAGCTCCTCTATGGTATTCGGGAGAAATAGTAGATCTTGGGACTCTCGTCCGAGAGATAGTACAGCGCAACTTGAGCTCACAGCTGAGAAACGTTTAGCTTATACTTTCTCATCCCGAAAGAAAGTATATAAGCGCATCCCACCCCATTAGTTGGCTTACAAACTCTCACTCGGAGAGGAAGTATATTTCGCACACGCTGCGCTGATCCGAGATAAGGGTTTTCGGCTTAGAAGTGGAGTATTTCCACGAATTTATAACAATATGTCTTTAAATGTGTGGATATAGTATGTCTGTAACTGTATGTGTGTGGTGTTTCTGCGTGTACCAAAAAAGCTGTGAGTTCTCCTACCTGTGCTTCAAGATATCAGACCAATCACACCCATTTATAATCTGGTTACAACCTGCACACTACAAATGTCAAAAAGGATATTTTTTGCTTAGGACCATAATTTATATTGTGAATTAAATTTGGCTTTTTCTTTGTTTGGGATAATGTAGATAATATATTCAAGATCTCGATTTGTGTCTCAATGGGTTGTGTGTAGCTATTATACCGGGGGGGAAGGTCGGTTCAAAACCACTGCGGGCAGCAGTTTCACCAATATGCAGGAGAAATAAAAAAATATTCAACATTTGTCCTTATTTCGCTTATAAACAAACAACGAGAATTACTTTTAACAGAACGAATAGAAAAAAATACGAAAGAAATTTCAAATTCTGCATTATTACCAAAAAAGAATGCTACCATTTATCAAAATATGACCAAAGTGTAAGTGATAGCTTGTTATTCTCCATAATACCATAAAATACTTGTATTTAATTGTAACTTATAAAAGTTTGACTCAAAGAAAAACATTTTTTTTGCCAAATATTAGAATTTCTAAATATAAATAATAGTTCCTAAGAAATAGAATTTAATTTTCTAACACAAATTTAAAAAAAAAAAAATTCTCTTAAAATTCATCAACTACTGCACAAAAAAGCTCATATACGTTCTCAAAGAAACATTGCAAAACCACAACTCAATGAAGCAATAACAAAAATCAAATACTTAATTTCTTAAAAGACCAAGGTTTACACTGAAGTGACAAAAGTCATGGGATACCTCTTAATATCGTGTCGGCCCTCCTTTCGCCCGGCGAAGTGCAGCAACTCGACGTGGCATGGACTCAACAAGTCGTTGGAAGTCTTCTGCAGGAATATTGAGCCATGCTGTCTCGATAGACGTCCATAATTGTGAAAGCGTTGATGGTACAGGATTTTGGGCATGAACAGACCTCTCGATGATATCCCATAAATGCTCGATGGGATTCATGTCGGGCGATCTAGGTGGCCAGATCATTCGTTGGAATTGTCCAGAATGTTCTTCAAACCAATCGCGAACAGTTGTGGCCCGGTGACATGGCGCATTGTCATCCATAAAAATCCCATCGTTATTTGGGTACATGAAGTCCATGAATGGCTGCAAGTGATCTCCAAGTAGCTGAACATAAGCATTTCCAGTCAATGTTCGGTCCAGTCGCACCAGAGGACCAAGTCCATGCCATGAAAAAACAGCCCACACCATTACGGAGCCACCACCAGCTTGAACAGTGCCTTGCTGACAGTTTGGGCCCATGGCTTCGTGTGGTCTGCGCCACACTCGAACCCTACCATCAGCTCTTACCAACTGAAATCGTGACTCATCGGACCAGGCCACGGTTTTCCATTCATCTAGGGACCAACCTATATGCTCACGTGCCCACGAGAGTCGCTGCAAGCGATGTCGTTCTGTCTGTAAAGGCACTCGTGTCGGTCTTCTGCTGGAATAGCCCAAGAAAGCCAAATTTCTCCGCACAGTTCTAACAGACAAGTCCCTTGTACGCCCCACATTGATTTCTGCGGTTATTTGACGCAGTGTTGCTTGTCTGTTAGAATTTACGACTCTTTGCAGACGTCGCCGGTCTCGGTCGTTAAGTGCAGGCGGTCGACCACTGCGCTGTCCACGGTGGGATGTTATGCCTGAAATTTCATACTCTCGGCACTCTCTTGACACGGTGAACTCTGGCACGTGGCAGACATAAAACGCGAACACTCAAAGGAAAATCGGCTTTTAATTATGAATAAGTTTGCTTTTATAAACTTCTCCAAGCGGAAATGAAAGATGCTGCTTTGCTGGAAAAGCTTCGCATATCCTTTTGTCTCTCTTGCAACTGAGAGTTCGCTGCAGCAGAGAAGGGGGAGGCACTGGGGCAGATGAAAGAGCCGTAACGGACGTTCCATCCAATCATCATCGATAATGCAGTAATTGACATGTTCGTAATGAATACTGACAAGGGTGGTACACTCGGGAATTTCTCGATGCTGCAGTACATGTTTTCCATTCGATGTCCTGTGTGAGAAGCAAGTGTAGATGTAAATACGCGTCAACTTGGGGTTGGCTTCATGATTTAGTTTTAAGTTATGAGTGTGAGTTATTATGAAATGAATATTGTGCGTTGTGTATATATGGTGGAATTGATAATGTAGGTCATCAGAAGAGTTGTAAAGTGATTACATTCAGTTCATAATCACTCTATTCAGCGCATGCTTTTTAATTAAATTGAATATCATATTTGTTGCTAGTGGGCTTTATGATATAATTTAATACATAGAAAATTAAATCTTGGTAAATTGTAATAAAAATTAATTCGTAGAACTTTTTATCTACTATATTTTGCATTTTAAAATTACATTTCATTTAAGAAGAAAATAAGTAACTGAATTCTGGAATTAGTTCGTAAGAAAATTCAGAAATGAAATGTTGTTAAACTTTCCCAAACCTTTACGTTTATTAAAATTCAGTTACTTGAATATGATATGACAATCATTCATCAGCTTTTATTTAGCTTGTTAGATTTGTAGATGATCATTTAAATGTAGAAAATTTGCTTTGAAATGATGTAAAATTAAATTGTAAGTAAATAATTTAAAAAAAAATATCAGTTAGCTATTGAAATTTCATCAATTTTTTCTTATTAAGAAATGCGAAAATTTAAAAATTAATCAAATGTGTAATCGCACTTCCTCGTACACATTAGCAAGAGCGCCCTCTATGGAGTTCAGGAGAAAGGTTCAGTAGGTCTCGAGACTCTGTACAGCGCAACCTATGCTCCGGCTGAGAACCGTTTAATATATAGTCTCTTATCCTGATAGAAATGTATTTAACGCAACACTACGTATTAGTTGACTACAGACTGGAAAGAGTATATTTCACGCATCCTGCGCGTATCCGAGTATCGGTATTTTGACTTAGACGTGGAGTCCTACGAATTTAGAATTATCTTCCTTCAAATGCGTTAAATATTGTATGTCTCTAAGTGTAGGTGTGGTGTTTGTGAGCGGTCCAATAAAGTTGTGAGTTTTTCAACTTGTGTGTCAAGTATCTCAAACCAACCACACCCAATTGGTTTCGCAACCTGAACACTATAAATGTCAAAAAGATAATTTTTCGTATAGGGTCATTTCGTTTTCCTTTGCGTGGTATTTTATAGATAATATATTCAAGAAGCCCAATTCATCCCTCAGTGGTATCATGTGTAGCTATTATATCGAGGGGGGAAAGGAGACTCAGGTTTGAATACACTGGGTGCATACGTTGCAGTCACTGCTGTCAAGATAAGTCAACAAGACAAGTCCTCTCTTTATCGTCGTAAGTGGGTTGATCGTAAAACACATAAATGGAACATTAGATTCACCAATATGCAGAAGAAACAAAAATTATTTAGCATCTTTCCTTACTTCGCTTACTAACAAACAATGAGAACTGCTTTTAACAGAAACAATACAAAAAAATAGGAATGGAATTTCAAATTCTGCTTTATTAGCAAAAAAGAGTAGGATTTTTCAAATTAATGGGCAAAGTATAAATTTTAACGTGTTTTCCATAATACCTTAGAATATTTGGATTCCCAAAATAATTTATACAAGTTCGTATCAAAGATAATTTCTCTCGTCAAATAGTCAGATTTCTATACAAAAAAATTATAGTACCTAAGATGCAGAATTTAATTTAAATTTCCTTTTTGTTCACTTGAAATTCATCGACTAAGCTCTTCTAAGTTCTCTAAGAAACATTGCAAAACCACAAATATAACAAAAATCAAATATCCTATTTCTAAAAGCAACGAGGTTTAATTTCGGTACACTTTTAGTCAGAAATTCTGAACAAACAAAATTAATCTTTGAGAAATGCTACGGAAAAGGAAATATCTCAGCATTTAAGGAGAAGACGATTAATTATTAATTGAACAATATGCCCTTTTCCTCCTTTAAAACCACAGAAAGAAAAATTCCTTCTAGATTATCTCAGGCAACCCTTTCTCCTCTAAACTATAAATACCTTTTAAAAATTTATCATCAACTCTAACCTCCATTAAGGCACGATTTCTTAAATAAGCTTTTAAAATTACTTGCTGCCGGAAAACTTTTGTTTCTTTAAAAAAAAAAACGTTATGGACAACATTTATCATCATCGAAAACCAATTGTTCGTTCTAATATCCACTTGCATGCGTTCTAATGCATTCGAAACTTAGAATAAACAGAGTCGATGGACTTCTTTTGAAAGGCATTAAATTATATTTACTTTGCAAAACCGTGATGCGACGCATTTAAAATGGTTGCCTCTTAATTTTTATAGATATTTGTGTTTGAAGAAGATTCATCGAATTGAATTCTGCTCAGAAGAGCGACAGAATATGTAAAGAGCGAGGAAAATACCCGATTTACAGCTTTCCAGTTTGTCAATTTGGCTGAAACTAGTTTACGGTGAAATGCGATTTGAAAATTGAGTTGGAATTGTAAAAAAACTTTTATTCTTGAAATGCATTGGAAAGGAAGATGGGAATTGGCATCGGTTAAATTGAGAAGTCGTTCCGGAATTAATTAGAAAATTGCTACCATTGATTATCTATTTTAGTTTTCAATAAATTTTTTATAAAATACTAATAAATATTTTATTAATAAACATTTATATTAAATAATTAATAATAATTATTATTACTAAAATATTTGATAATAAATATTTTTAAAAAATTAAGAAATATTTTATAAATTAAACTTAATAGAAATTTATTTATAATAAATATTTAAAAAAAAAATATTTTATAAATTAAAATTAATAAAAATATCTTATAATTAATTTTTTTTTTTAAATGAATATCTTACAAATTAAATTTAGTAAAATTTTATTTATAAGAAATTTAGTATTAATAAATATTTAAATTTATTAATAAAAATTTGTGTTCAGCCTTGTCATGAACTAAGTAATTTCGTTTAATTAAGTGCGCATGTGCGATTATTATTTATCTAATAGATATATCATTTGACATAATTCATTGTAGTCACTGCTTGAAGAAGAGTGGAAATACAGCTGCAATTGTGACAATTTGCATAAGGATTTCTCATCGAGAGGCATGCTGCCTGGTGGGAGTTATCTGGGTTTTCTCTCATCGACACGTAAATGCGAAATAACTTTCTCCACAGCAGTGCCCTGCCACCACTTTTCGTCAATGGTATATATAAATGAAAATCGATAATCAATCATTTTTTAAAATTGATCATAAATAAATCATAAATTATAATAAGTGGAAATCGATCACTTTTCGTCAATGGTTGGACATGGCATTTATAAATGGAAATCGATATCCATCGACATTCAGCACTAAAAAACAAAAAATAAAGCATATGTGTTTGTTCTAGATATTGTTGTATCATGTATAATATATAACACTGTAAACAGATCTAACAAATATACCTTCACTCCTAGAAAGAGTTCAATTTGTCAATGAAATGACAATTAAAACCCGACACTGCCCAGTACACCGAAAGTATCACAAATGAGTCATTTAAATTAAATTCCACTTTAAGTATTAGACTACACCCAATAGAATTAGTAGATAATTTGTTTGGCCAAGCAATGACGTTTGATGCTGCTCAGCAATTAACATTATTAGACAGATTTGGCCCGTCTTATAACTGCTTCTGCTCTGCCGTGGCAATTCGTTTCGGACCATAATGGATAGAAATTTACCGCCATTTGATAACGGAATTTCTCTGTTGCAGGCTGAGTGATGGTAATTACAAATTAAGTAGGATAAGCCCCTGTATCTTTCTGGAGCAGCGGCGCATTTTGTTTAAAAGCTCTTAGTTTCAAGGTGGATTAAAGCGGAAGTATTTCATTCCAAAGATGATAGCGGAAACGTAGCGAAATTTTAGAATTCTGCTCGAATTAAATATTAATAAGCAATTGTGCTATGATTTAGTTGTCCCATATTAAAATATTTCATTTAAACACGTTTCGGACACTAACTCATGGGTCAGTGATAATGTGTACTACTACTACACTGGAAATGCATGTCCAAATTCGCTGCTAGTATCTGATTTCTTTAACGAGAATATTCAGTGATAGTAAGAGCACTTTTAAAGAATCGTGCATCTCTGCTCAGGCTTCCTATTGAATTTTTTTTCTGATAGGACTCGCAGATGTGATTCAAATATCACTAAAAGTCATCAAGAAAAGCAATGTCCTCCTCTTATTACAGGACGGTTGATTATTTCCGATATAGATACTATAGTGCTGAAAATACTCCTTCAAATCTACTGCTGGCCTCTAATTTCATAACCGGGGAGACTAAGTGACGATTGTGAGAGTATTTATAAAGTTTCTCGCATCGATAGTCAGGCTTTCTGTTGAAGTTTTTCTGATACGACACGCAAATGTGGATCAAATATCCCTTAAAGTCATCAAGAAAAGTAATGTCCTTTTCTAATTAAATGATGGTGGATTGTTTCCAACATACAATAATGTTGACCAAAATATTATTAATAAAATAAAAAATAATAATGAATAATAGTTTTCAATGGCCGGATGATATCAATAAGATGTGGATTAAGTTCATTCAGATCAAAAAACAATTCTGCAATTTTTGAGTTACATTTTAACAATAAAAGAAAATGAAAATTAAATTTTCGGAAGAAAATGTTATGATACAAATCATATTTATACTAATATGCTAACAAAAATATATATTTTTTCTTTTTTCAAAATATTTCAGTTTTTAAGTATTTTGCTTTATATCTATCAAAAAATACATTAGATTATTAATAAAAAAAGTATTAATAAAAGATGGACCATTTTATTTTAGAAAAACCATAAAGAAAGGTACATCATTAACATTTTAACTTTTTTTTTTACTCAATTAAATAATAATTGGAAATAAAATCAAAATTTTTAAATGTGAGAAACATCCAATCTAGATAAAACACGTTTATTTTTTATTATTGAAGTTTTGTTTGAAATACTTATCGAGAAACGTATCATTTTCACTTAAAAATATCTTTTTCTTTGTTAATTTTCTTTTGTTAAGTTACTAACTAGCATAATCTGTGAGCCAATTATTTTAGTTGTGAGATCTCGTTAGCACTGTCTGGTGTAGCTAAAATTTAGCAAACACTGATTATGCTGTTGTTGTTATCGTGTCCATGGATTTAAAATATAATTATTAAAGTTAGATCAAGTCAAAATAAAATATTTTAATAATACAGTAAAATATTTTTCAGATAAATACCTTATTAATGAGAAAACAATAACTTTCACACTCTTTATTTTAATTTCGTATCCCTTCAATAAATCTTTTCTACCTGCTCTCACTTTTGCTTTTGAAGTGTTAGAATTATTGGTTGCATTTCAGATTATATACCCAGTTCTTCAACACTATGTGCTTTCAAAGGTCTTTTCGTAATCCTTTTTAATATATTATTTATTATTATACGCATTATTATGAAAGAGTGCAAAAAACGAATGTTTTTTTAAATCCTGGTCACATCTATCTGAGATGTCACTCGAATGAAAGATGTATAGAAGATTCAGCGTCACCTAGGATACACTAAGAAGTTAACTGTTCCATTGCGTTCATTTACGGCTACCATAATTTAGAATCCCCTGAGCCCTACTCGTGACACAGTGGTAACATGTGCCTTTGATGAGAGTTAGTTTCAATCCGTTTGCGTCATTGTTGTTGACAAAGTTTCAAAAACGAGGATATCAGATGGCGTTTGGGAATTTCAATATCTTGCCTTTTTAGTCATACTACTTGATGAGATTTTCTTGGGTTTCCTCCCATACGATACGCAAGTGCAGTGTAGTTACCCTTAAAAATCCTCATGGAAGACACTGCTGTCCTACTTCAGCGACACGGTGCAACGAGCCCTCTTCTCCACTTCCGTGACAGTCTGCTTAAATATTACATCTTTTCTTAGGTTTTCCTCTCCGTTATATTTGTGTGGCTCATACTACATTGACACTAATTCTTCTAATTCAATGGCGCAACAGCTCCATGGTGGACCAAGGCCGTGTGCCTTCTGGCAAATTTCGAGATAGGAGAGGATTTCTTTTTACAGGGTAGTAATGTCAGCCCTACGCCCTACAAAATATTAGACTTGGACCTACGGTTTAAAGGGGATTCCTAACCACTATAAACATAAATTGTACCATCCGTATTCGCACAGAAACCTGTACCGCCAGATACTCGATTATCAGACTCCTCATTAATGCTATACTATAATAATTAATACTTCTTGATTTTTTTCTTTATTATTTTATCATAAAAATAAAAAATTTTATCTCAATTTTCGGCTCAGATATGCAGGTACTGGCATTTATTTATTCTAGTTCCTCGCGCAGTACGCGTTTTAATCAGAACATTTCAATTGAGCTCCAGGTTAAGTGTCCTCCCTGAGACAATCCTTGTCTGAAACAATCTCCCTGATACCATCCCTGAGAGCCATCTAGTCCACTATTCCTATTCCAACAATTAATTTCGTTAACAATTCAAAATGTGCAACGAAAATAAATTTTTATAATATAGTGTGGGCAAGTGGTGAGTGCATTTGATTTCCCAACCACGACAGTTGGGTTCAAAACTCGGCAAAGCGAAATTGTACTGATATTCATGTATCTACTATAGGCTGTAATTCACATGTGCCAGAAAGAATGCCATGCCGATTCAAGACTCACTCGCCTATAACTTCTCTGGGACTGTTTATTTAAATTATGATGACACAATGTAGTTGTAGGACTGCATATCTTCGAACTCCTCACTCTCAATAACTCTGAATACTATGCTTTTGCATTGCCAAATGTTCACCAATTAAGTGTCTGAAATTTTAAAGCAACCAAATGTTTCTATATTTTCAAATGTCAGCCGATATTAATTTATATTTTTGATTAAATTAATTTTCTTATAAACTTTCCTTAATTTCCTTAAAACAGATTTTTTGAAATCATGTTTTATATATTTTCATACATGCATAACTGATATTTGTTTAACATCTTTCTAAAACAGGAAACTTGAAGAGAGATATAATTAACAACAAAAAAAAAAGGCTCAAGATTACAGATTTCTTCATTAGTAACATTACATATATTTGCCAAGACTTGGTAACTTTACACAGCAATTTAGATCTTTTATCTATAGACACGACTCGATAAAACTGGGGAAAAAACTATTCACTCTCATAATAACCCCTGTTTCTAAAATCCAGTTCATTATCTTTTCTCTTCTTTTAATTAATTTACAGCTTTATTTCATCACGCAAGAGAAGACCGAATCAGTTTCTGTTCTTTTCTGCTACAGCGAGTATCGTAATGATGCGCGTTAATGAAGTATGAAATTCGAACTCCATTCAAAATTATGAGAATCATTTTGTGTCTTGCGCGATAATAAGCTTGTTAATGCAATCAGAGGAAACTTTCTCATGAGACGCCAGTTCAAAGTGTGTGTTTTTTTTTACGTGATGTTATATAAAATTAAGCTGATAAGTAAAAGATACATAGATTTCTTCTTTCAATTTGAAAAGAAGCCGATTCTTAATTTATGTCACACTATTTACATAATGTGAACGAATTCATTTGTAAAGATATACTACTGTGCCCAAAAAGTAAGACAAATTATTTTTTTTTCAAATACTCTTTATTTATTCCTCCAAATTTATTTCATCGCCTTCAAAGTAATCCCCTCCGGACACAATGCATTTATGCCAACTTTTTTTCCAATGCTCAATGCATGTTAAAAAGTCATCGGCAGGGATGGCCTTCAAAACGCTCGCCGATTCACGTTGAATCTCTTCAATCGACTCAAAACGATGTCCCCGGAGTGGTCTTTTGAGTTTAGGGAATATAAAGAAGTCGCACGGTGTGAATACGTTAGTTGTGGAAATATATGGGTTTCACTTTTGGTGAAAACGTCACGAAGAATCAATGAAATGTGGGCTGGCGCATTCAGTGTTTTCGTACCAATCGAGATTTGACGCGTTTGTGGGCCCAAAATGGAATTGACCGATGCTTTTGAAATTTCAACATAATCAGGAAGGTCTCTAATTGTAAATCGACGGTTTACAAGCACCAAATCTTTAATATTTTGGACGTGAGCTTCGTCAGTTGAGGTTGATGGTCGACTAGAGGGCTCTTCGTCTTCAACGCGTTCTCTGCCTCCTCTGAACTGTTTATATCACATCTAAACATTTCTTTCCGAAATGGGAATGCTCACCGACTTCCTTCTGCAACATTTTATATGTTTCCGCAAACAAAATTGAATGCAAGTTCTTTGCCCAATTAATTCAGACATTTCAAATATCGCCTGAATCAGTTTTAGCGTCTCACAAAGCCAAGCGTAACTCAAACACTAATGAATATTTTGATGTCAAATTTCCCACAGATGTCAAGGACAGTGTCAGGCTACCTAAAAAAGAAGAAATAATTTAATTCCTTAAGCTCTGGGAATTCTTAATTGAAAAAGGGTCTTACTTTTTGAACACAGTAGTATATAAAATTAAGCTGACGAGTAAAATATATATAGATTTCTTCTTTCAAATTGAAAAGAAGGCGATTCTTAATTTATGTCACACTATTTACATAACGTGAAAGAATTAATTCGCAAAGATATATATTTGTACTTCAATCATAAAAGAAATGTAAAGACTTGATGTATTTTTTCATTTCAGTTGAATGCCAAAGTAATCATAAATAAACTAAAACTGGTGACTCAAAATATGAGATGTTATGTTAATCAATAGCATATTGAGCACATCAAATATGACAATGCAATTAACATAAACTTATAAGCTTCGTTTTACAAAAGCTTTAACATAAGCTTTGTTTTACATACGCTTTAACATACGCTTTGTTTCACACGATAAAGAATACAATTTTGCCATTATTCCTTATTTTTAAATTAGCTGGTTAATATTCTACATGTTATAATTATTTTCCATAAAAATTTATTTAAAAATAGTTTAAAAATTTCATTGAATCACTGTTAAAACTCTGAATATGAATTATTTTATTGAATAATTAAGAATAAACAGTTTACTATCAGCAACAGCATATCCAAAAAAAGTATTTAATGGTCATAGTTGGCGCATAAGAGCTCATGCTCTGTCACAATCTTACATTGAGATTGATTTGAAACGAAAAAAAGTGAATTACGTTATTTGCACGTCTAATATCTACAAGTAGCTATTCGAAAAACAGAACTCTTTTACATTATCAGACAACAAAATACATGAATCAATATAAATTTACAATTGAATACAAATTAATTTTCTTTCAATCCCAAATGATAAGACACCCTTTTATGTAACTTATAATCAAAATTCTTAATTAGAACGCCCCGACTTCAAACTCAAGCATCTGTTACAACTCATTCTTCACATTACAACGAAAAGGAAACACTTTGGAACGAAGCAGACATGAAACGCGAACACTCAAAGGAAAATCGGCTTTTAATTATGAATGAGTTTGCTTTCATAAACTTCTCCAGCGGAGATGAAAGATGCTGCTCGAAACGCGTCACATGTCCTTTTGTCTGTCTCGCAACTGAGAGTTCGCTGCAGCAGAGAAGGGGGAGGGTTTAACTCGGGCAGATGAAAGAGCCGAAACGGACGTTCCATCCAATCATCATCGATAATGCAGTAATTGACATGTTCGTAATGAATACTGACAATGGTGGTACAATCGGGAATTTCTCGATGCTGTAGTACATGTTTTCCATTCGATGCCTGTGTGAGAAGCAAGTGTAGATGTAAATACGCGTCAACAAGGATTTGGCCTTGGCTTGCCTTCGTTTTTAAGTTATGAGTGTGAGTTATTATTATGAAATGAATGCTGTGTGATGTGTATGTAGGGTGGAATGGATAATGTAGATCATCGGAAAAGAGATAATTGTAAAGCGATTGCTTCAGTTCATTGTCACTCTATTCAGTGCATGCGTTTTAATTAAATTAAATAGCATTTTTCTTGTAAATTGGCATCATGATATAATTTAATACAGATGAAATTATATTTTGATAAACAGCAAGTCTTAGTAAAAATTAATTGATAGAATTTTTTCTATTATATTTTGTTTTTAAAGAATTAGAAGAAAATAAGTAACTGAATTCAGGAATCAGTTCCTAAGGAAATTACATTAAAATGTTGAATAGAATATATTAATTAGATGTTAAAAGTTTTTAAATGTTTTAAAATCTTCACATTTTTTTAAAACAAATTCAGTCACTTGAATATGAAAGGGGAATTAATAATTCACTTTTATTTAGCTCGCTATATTTGCAGTTGATCATTTAAATGTAGAAAATTGTCTTACAATCAATGTAAAATTAGAAAAATTGTACTTAAATAATTTTTGAATAATGTCAGTTACCTGTTGAAATTTCATCCTTTCTTTAATTATGAAGTGTGAACTTCAACTTTTATGTGTTAATCTAAAGCTGTGTGTTCAGCTAAAATGTGTAATCATACTCCCACCTGCACACTGGCAAGAGTGCCATCTGTGGAGTTCAGCAGAAATGGTCAGTTGGTCTCGAGACGCTCACCGGAGAGGAAGTGCAGCACAACTTGATCTCCTACTGAGAAATGTTTAGTTTATAGTATCTCATGCCGAGGGGAAGTACAGCATTCCACCGCATTAATTGACTTACAGAATAATCATGCGCTTATCCGAGTTAAAAGTTTTCTGCTTAGAAGTGGAGTGCTTCTACAATTCTATAATTATCTTCTTTAAGTGTGTTACATATTGTATGTCTCTAAACTATATGTGTGGGGTGTTTGTGCATGTGTCAATGAAGCTGTGAGTTCTCCAATCTGTGCCTCAAGTATCTCAACCGAACCACAGGCATTTACAATCTCGTTGCCCAACCAGCACACTACAAATGCCAAGAATGATATTTTATCTTACTGTCATAATTTACATTGTCAATTAAATTTGGTTTTCCCTAGTTTGGGATTTATTAGATAATGTATTCAAGAGGTTCGATTCGCGACTCAATGGTATCGTATGTAGTTATTATATTGAGGGGCATGGTGAGATAGGGTTCAAATCCACTGCTGACATCCGTTGCAGTCACTGCTGTCAACAGTCCTCTCTTTATCGTCGCAGGTGGGTTGCTCGTAAAACACATAAATGGAACACTAGATTCAGCAATGTGCAGAAGAAACAAAAAATATATTCAAGATGTTTCCTTATTTCGCTTTAACAAGAGAACTACTTTTAACAGAAAGAATAGAAAAAAAGTAGGAAAGAAATTTCAAATCCTGCTTATTAACAAAAAAGAATACTACAATTTTTCATAAAATATCCAAATTGTAAATTATGGCGGGTTATTCTCCATAATACCACAGAATACTCAGATTTAACTATAATTTATAAAAGTCTGACTCAAAGAAAAACATCCTCCGCGAAATATTAGAATTTCTAAATAAAAATTATAGTTCCTAAGATGTAGAATTTAATTTCAAACATAAACTCCATAAAAGTTTTGCTTTTTTTTTTGTTTTGATTCTTTGCTTGCAAAAACTTTTACACGAAAATACCGTTCTAAGATCTCTAATAAGCAATGCAAAACCACAACTCAATGAAACAATAACAAAAATCTAATACTATATTTCTTAAAAGACCAAGGTTTAATTTTCCGCCTTATTTCGCTTACTAACAGAAATACAATAGAAAAAAAAATAGGAAAGATTTTCAAATTCTAATTTATTAGCAAAAAAAAAAAAAAAAAAAAAATAGGACAAAAAAATAGCCAAACCATAAATTTTAACGTGTTTTCCATAATGCCTGAGAATATTTGGATTTCAACAATTGCCTCAAAGATAATCGCTCTTAGCCAAATATTCGGATTTGTAAATAAAAATTATAATACCTAAGATGCAGAATTTAATTTGAACAAATTTTTAATCACTTAAAATTCATCAACTATTGCACAAAAAATTTGTTCAAAGTTCTCTAAGAAACATTGCAAAAACATAACAATAACAAAAATCAAATATCCTATTTCTTAAAAGTCCATGGTTTAATGTTGGTACACTTTTAGGCAGAAATCCTGAACAAACAAAATTAATCCTTCAGAAATGCTGGAGAAAAGGAAATATCTCAGCATTTAAGGAGAAAACAACTAATTATTAATTGGACAATATGCCCTTTCCTTCCTTTAAAACCACAGAAAGAAAAATCCCCTAAGATTATAAAAGGCAACCCTTTCTCCTCTAAACTATAATTACCTTTTAAAAATTTTCATCAACTCTGGCCTCCATTAAGGCAAGATTTCTTAAATAAGCTTTTAAAATTACTTGCTGCCGGAAACTTTTGTTTCTTTTGGAAGAAAATGCTGCGGACAACATTTATCATCATCGAAAACCAATTGTTCGTTCTAATATCCACTTGCATGCGTTCTAATGCATTCGAAACTTAGAGCAAACAGAGTCGATGGACTTCTTTTGAAACATATTAAATTATATTTACTTTTCAAAACCGTGATGTGACATATTTGGAATGGTTGCGTCTGAATTTTTATAGATATTTCTGTTTGAAGAAGATTCATCGCATTGAATTCTGCTCAGAAGAGCGATAGAATATGGAAAGAACGAGCAAAATGCCCGATTTACTGCTTTCCAGTTTGTCAATTTGGCTGAAACTAGTTTACAGTGAAATGCGATTTGAAAATTGAGTTGGAATTGTAAACGGACTTTTATTCTCGAAATGCATTGGAAAGGAAGATGGGAAATGGCAACATTTAAATACAGAAGTCGTTCCGGAATTAATTGGAGAATTGCTGCGATTGATTATCTATTTTAGTTTTCAACAATTTTAACTCACAAGAGGCTAATATATATTTTATAAGAATTTAATAAGGTTTTATTTATAATAAATATTTATTAATATAATATTTATTTTATAAAGTATACTTCATGAAAATTTATTTATAATAAATATTTATTAATGAAATATATATTTTATTACTTATACTTCATAAATAATTCACATAAATTCATAATTACTAAATTAATAATTCACGTAAATAATTAAAAAAATATTTTATTTTGAATATTTTTTAAAAATAAATATTGTATAAAATAAATTTAAGAAGATTTTATTCATCATAAATTTATTATTAATAAATATTTATATTTATTAATTTAGAGTGAGATATTTTTTTTTAATTTAAAAACTACTTTGGAATTGTAAGTGGATTTTTAGTTTTTAATTCACTATGTTTTAAAGATGATACCTTCGAATTTTGAACAAATTAAATTGCAAATTTCAGGAGATTAATCGTTATTTCAATTTAAATAGTGACTTGTGGCAAATAAAGGAAACTAGATTTATTCTACAAGGAAGATTTTAATGGTAAGCGGTTTCAAATTACGTAGGAAGTAAGGTTTATTGTACACTTTAAAATGTGAAATTATACATTAAATGTTTAATGTATATTCTGAAAAGTAACAAATAGTTAAATTTATTTTAAACAAATTATTTTATCACATTAAATTATAAATATTATACATTTTATTTTATTTTTTGTTTTATCTTTATCTATTTATTTTTTTGTGGAATTTTATAGAAAATGAAAAATCGTTTAATCAAGAAGTTTAAATTTAAAATCTTATTAAAATTTTTACTTAAAAGGAAACTTTTCGCACTAATAAAAAATGTTCAGAAAGTATCAAAGGCTGAAATAACGGGAAAAAATTTTTTTAAATTATTAAATTTTTAAATACCCTTTTTAAAGTATTTAGTTGTTAAATTCAATAATATTATTTATTACATTCAAAACCAATTGAATAAATTATTTCATAATCGATATTTGTAAAAAGCGTAAATATAAAATTTTGATACATTTTTTTTTACATGTGCGATATTCGTTTTAGATTTTGAAATAAATTAAACGTTTATTTGAGGGATGATTTAAATTGTGATTTAAAACGTAATTTTCAACGTGGATTGAATTGAATTTTTTTAGCATTGATCTTCCTCTGAAGAGTAGACAGAAGACTGTATACTTTTGATCGACGATGTTATAGATGGTAGCGAATCACTGAAGATGGTATTCTCAAAGATGGTGGTGGCATTGAAACAGTGTCTGACATGCTAACTGCAGATAGATGATATTTTTGCACGCTGTGTAAAGACGTCACTCATAGTGCCTGCAGTGGAGTTGACTCTGATGGTGAAATTTGTTTGCGAGATATGCAAGAGACTGACTCCTAAAATTTGAATTTAAGTACGCAGTTGTACTTGCTTCTACCTATAATGTTACACTTTTGATTTTTTAGACTTATTTAGACATCAGTAAATGTTAAATTTTATTTTATATATAAAATCTTTCAACAACTTTGGTGAGTACAATTACTAATATGTATTTTTTTGCTGATACGATGATAGAAATTAGTGGTAGGATAAATTACTTATCAGCTAGATTATGGCACCAGTCTAAATTCACTTTTTCCTGTACTCACGTAGAGAAAGAGATAGAGAGAGAGAAATCTTTTTGTAAAACCAAATGTCCTTCTCAAATTCAAATTAAATTTGCCCTTTAAATTTCGTAAATTTGTTTCGTACGAATCTGAAAAAATACTGGGTGCACTAAGCCAGATTAGAATTCACAAAATATCTCTCAGAAGTAAACATTTTTTTAGGAGCAAAATAACAAATCAGATTACTGGAATCTTTTGTTAAAGTGAAACTGAAAAGTTGCAAAAAAAAATATCAAAATGTTTACTTAAAAAAATGAGAAAAATGAGAGAAAAGCCATCTTTTATTTCTAATCAGTACTAAAACTAAGAGTTTGACCTTCAATGGAGACGAGAAGACATATACCCTTTGTCATTGTTCGGCCATCGCGTCTCCCTCTCATCTCATCGATTGTATTGGTGCCTCTGTCAGGTAACTGTTGAATGAGGGGAGGACAGTTTACGATCTATTGATGCAGCATGATCTACTGGAATTGGTTTAGGATTCTAAATCAAGGGGATAAGCAACAACAACAATTAAAACTATGATTTATCGCCATTATTTTCGTAAAGGACGATGCAAAATCAAAATAAAAATACCGTTTTTGCATTTCACATCTAATTTGATATTTACCGAAGGATTATGGAATTACATTTGAATCGGTGCCAGAATTCAGAGATGGAAGTAGAAACTTAATCCAATTTTAATGCATGTCTGATCTGAAATGATTCTATAAAAAAAAAACAAAAAAAAAAAAAACAAAAAAAAAAAAGACTTAATTTTGTCGAAGCTTTTCGTTTATCTGTTTCATATTACTTGAAGATATCAGACATAGACGATTCCTTAGCAGGTTATTTATCTATTACAATAATTCCGCCGACAGAAAAAATAAACAGAATTACTTATAAACAACTGTGTTAAAAGACGTGATATATATGGAAAACTAAATCTATTTTTGAATATATAATAGCATGGCGTTTTTTTAATTTAATAAACCTATTTTAACAAGTTGAAAATTCAATTTTAAGACATGTAAGAAAATGTTTTTTAGAATAATTCAAAGATAATAGTTATTTTTAGTTTTATTAAATGCATTTTGAAAATGTGTCGCATTATTGAACTGTTTGAAATATTTTGAAATGCAATCATCATAATGTAAAATCTTGTTTATTAAACTGTAATTTATATATAATTTTGTTACATTTTCATATTTTAATATTTTTGTTTAAAGAAACATTTAAAATATTTAAATTTTCTTCTTAGAAAATATTATTATATACATTGTAACAAGATTCCCCTTACATTTACGTTTATTTTTTAGCTGAGGATTATTTTATTTATATTACTGAGAATATTGTGAAAAAAAAATTAATTCATTTATAACTTTTAACGTTTTATGAAATCCAATTGTATTTTAATAATTAAAATAATGTAGTAAAAAATTAAAATTTTATTTAAAATTTATTAATATGCATAGATTATAATTCCAATATTAATAATGATAATAAATGCAAAACTGAGAAGTGTTAAAAATTAACAATAATTAATCATTGCAGAATTATCAATTGTGTTTGACAGAAATTTATATTTTTTAACAAAATAAAAGTTTTATATATTTAGACTACTTGTAGGTATGCTACGAATATATTGAATAGATACAGTTTCACCAGCAGCAATAATAGCAGGTTTCAGTTCAAAACACTATATTACTATATTAGTGTTAAGCAATTACTACACTAGTCAAACACTAGTGTTCGCAGGAACACAAGTGTAGCTTGTAAGTGACTGGTAAGTATTGAAAGAAGACATTAGTAAATTTTTTAAGTGATTAATTAGTACTGATAGTGATATTAGTAAATAATATTAATTTAGCAAAAACATTTCTCGAAGAATAATATTTCAAAAACTGAGCTTACACATGCCAAAAGTTTTTATTAATTTTTAGAAATGAAAACCCAAATGAAAAAGAAAGTTTTATAACAAATTATGATAAGTGGGATCTCTAAACTTGTCAAATAAACCGCGCATATTTATTCAAAGAAGACATTTACTCAAATATTATACTGCTGTGTTATTTTTTAAGGAAATGCTAAATAAAATGTTAAATAAAAGTTAATATTCATTTTGTTAACAATTACTTTTAACTTGGAAGAATTCATTTAAGAACTCAAACTAATATTTGATGCGAACTGTTGTAGAAAAATTTAATATTTATTGCGGAAGAAAACGTCGTTTACGGTCTCATAAGTACTCTAAATTCTGGCATTCGCTAAAATGAACCAGCAATAATTATTTTGAACATCGATTTATTTAATCTTTCCATAATCCACTTTAAAAAATACCACTCTTTGCATGTTAAAACTGTGCTAAAGTTTAAAATCCACGATTATTGTACAGACGCTGATAGATGTGAGTAAAGTTCAGAGAAACATAACAATGATGCAGGCTTCATCTATGAATTTTACAATGAAAATTTACATTTTGTTGTACAAATCATCTCCAAGTTAGCATTCCCCTCTTTGTGGGGCAGAAGTGCGTTGCTATAGTTACTTTTCATCATTAACGCGATAGAAACTGATTGCATTTAGTTATCGGTGCAACAATACAAAGACACTGCACATGGAGCGAATAATATTTTAAGGGGGACATTGTGCCAGGAGAACTGGTGAATAAGCGACATCGTTTAAGTTTTCAGCGACGAGTTTGGAAAATGTAACTGAATTCATAACTGTTAAAAGGATGTTTGACTGAAAGAAGGGATCTTTCAAAATCTGTTTAATGTCTTTGAGGTGGAAAATGAGTAGTTTCTATAAGCAGTGTCGGTCGCAAATGAGTTACTCTTACGTCTTGTTAGTTGTCTTAGTTGCGGTTGGTTTATTCGGACATCTTGTTAAGATTCGAATGACAATTTGATGTAATACTCCCATTTACAAAGTAATATCAAATAAATGTTAAAAATAAATTTAATAAATATATTATGAATCGGAAGATTTGAGCCTTAAATTTAAATGTGTGTTTCAATAGCAAAATTGAATATTCATTGTGAAGCAAAATGTTGCTTATGACCTCTTAGAAGCGTTGTTAATCCTGGCATTCGCTAAAATGAGTTGAATATTCTTAAAAGGATGTTATTCTGAAAGAAAGTCTTTTTAAATATTGCTTAATATTACCGTTGTGATGCAAATAAGGGCTTTCTATGAAAAGTTTCTGTCGCAAATGCAGAAAACCCATCAGTTGATGGAAGTTATTGCAATATTACGTTGAGACATTGGATTAAGTGATTCTTACATCTTATAGTTGTGATAAGTTTATTTGAACATCTAGCTGAAAATTGAATGGCAGTTCGACAGAAAAGTAATTAAAATTCACAAGTTCGTTTTCGAAGTTTTCATTTAATTTGTAATTATATTGGGATATTATAATGCATGTTTGAATTCTAAATGTCTCTTCTGGTTTCAGATATATTCGTATATATATTCATATCTTTCAGATATACGAATTTTGCATGTTCATATGAAATATCCCCTAAATAGTTTTTAGTGCATTTGATAAATGATTCTGTGGATTGAATTTCTGAAGTAAGTTTAAGTGTTTACTTTAAGACTAATGTTTAATGTTTGACAAAGTGTTTCGTTTTTAAAATAAGCATATATTTCAGCAGAATGAGATTAAAAAAAAAATATATATATATGTTTCTAATATTGGAGAATATTTGTGTTATTATTATTCTCTTGTAATCAGATTTTGGTAAGAATTTTCTCTTATTATCAGATAATGAATTAGATTTTAAAATGCTGTATTTTCTAAGTATTTTACAATATCAACTATTAATAACAATAATAAAAAATAAAACAAACATACTTTGATTTTTTTTTCTCGTTTAACAACTGTTCAATGTGGGGGTTCTGAACAGTATCACTTATACAAGTCACGGTGTAGTTCCATTGATGACTCTCTTAGCACACCTTGCTTCAACCGTACAGAAATGTATAAGGCTTATTTTATTATTATTACAGCAGTATATTTCTATCCATATATTTTTTAGCTTATCCTGGTTGTAGTGTTGTAGTTTTGTCTTCTTGCATGTCTAGGTAAGCATGTCCTTCTTCGTTCAAGGGGTACTAATGCAATTTCATTCATGGACATGTTGGCATACACTTATTGTAGCATGTGTATAGCATCTCCCTTCTTTATGTTTCTGTTTTAGCGGTGTTGATATACAGGGTGATTCAATGGTCATGGCACAAACTTTAACTGGTGGGGCAGCTTACTTATACATACATTTTTCTTCTATAGGAATGTAGGGTCAGAAGGAATCAGTTGAGGAACGAACACACTTTCAACGAATTTCTCGCATTAGCCAGACACAATGCAACAACTGATACGAGTTTCATGTCCTAGGGCTGAAAATCCCGATTACCTCTGTATTTCCAGTTGACTCAATTAAAGATCTCGTTGCTTAGTTATCCATTGTAATTGCAAGCGCTCGTGAAATGCCTGGCATCTTTGGAACTGACTGTCCACCAATCGCTCTTTGACTGTACCAAGTATGTACAGTACTACATACTTGGTACAGTCGAAGAGAGATAGGTGGACAGTTAGTTCCAAAGATGCCAGGCATTTCACGAGCGCTTGCAATTACAATGCATAACTAAGCAATTTTTACGCTGTGGACCGCGCAATTTTGAGCGTTTATTGTAAATATTGAATCAAAGAATCACTTTGTAATGATGGTGTCAATAAACAATGTTTTTCTTTTCATGTCTTATTTTTTTTGTATTTGTGCATGTTCCAAACATAGGTTTCTGTAGAAAAAATGCATTTTTTTAGTAACCTGTGCCATACCTCAGAGTTGGCCCCATGTCCGACAAATCACCCTTTATTATCTAATCTCAATATCTTTCAAAATAATTTGTCATAAATATGGTTTTGAAAATTCTCTAAAAGAATAAGTAACATAAATATAACATATTTCGGAATATTCAATAAATTTAGATTAAATGATAACATGAAAATACTTTTGAATGGAATAATTATATCTCTGAAAATTAAATATAAATGCCAAAAAATATTTAAGAAAATTTTTTTCTAACATGAGCAGCCTAATTCTGAAAAAGGAGTTAAAAATATAAAGATGATAAATGTAAATTGCAAACTAGACAAAGTAAACCACACATTTTTGTTTAAAGAAAAAATTTCCCCCTACGTAATGCTCTTATTTCGAAAGGAACGTCAAATAAAATGTTAAAGTGTCTTGAATAACTACTTCATGAATCGGAAGATTTGATTTAAAACTGAACCTTAAATTCAAATGTGAGTTTCTGGTAGAAAAATTGAATATTCATTGCTAAGGAAAACGTAGTTTACGATCTCATAGAGGCATTCTAAATTCTGGCATTCGCTAAAATGAGCCGGCAAGAATTATTATAAAATCGATTTATTTCATCTTTTTCACCATAAAAATTCCTCTCTTTCCACGTTAACGCCATGCTGAAATTTATAATTCAGGATTATTAGACAGGCATTAAAGGATGTGGGTAAAGCTCAGGGAAACTTAATAATTATGGTGAAGGTTTCAGCTATGAATAATACATTTTACGGTGAACATTCCGCATTTTGTTGGACAAATCATCCCCACGTTAATGTTCCCCTTCTGTGTTGGATGTTGTGCGTTGCTATAGCAACCCTTTATTATTAACGTGATAGAAACTGAGTGGATGTGGTGATCGGAACAACAATACAAAGACACTGAATATGGACCGATAACATTTTAAGGGGGACATTGTCCATGGGGAACTGGCGAATAAGGAACGTTGTTTAAATTTTGAGTGACGAGTCTGGAAAATGTAACTGAATCCGCAACTGTTAAAACGATATTAGCCTGAGAGAAGGGCCTTTTAAAAGTTTGAATGGTGTCGTTGTGGTGGAAATAATTTCATTTCTACGAGCAGTTTCGGATCGCCAAATTGACTCGTCAGTCGATGGAAGTTGCAAAACTACATGGTGAAATTGAGTTCTGTCACTCTCTGTGATACGTTTATTCGGATATCTTGTAAAGGGTTTGAATGACACTTTGACAGAAAACGGATCCCAATCTGCAGATTTGCCGTCTATGCTCCTGTTTTTAGTTTATAATTACCGTCGATTATTAGAAAGATTTCCATGTGCAAGTCTAGTGCAATTTAAGTATATCTTTAGGGACTGCGATTGTGATAATTTGTGATAGTCTTTATTTGAAATAATTTTAGTGCTATAACACATAGCAGGTTCTGAAGATGAAATGCACTGAAGAGAAAGGACTACTTCCTATAATTCTCAAGCAATGACAATCTATGCATTCATATTTTTACTGTGGGTAATATAATCTATTTCTATGGAATCCTTGTTAAAGTTTATTAGGAAAAGTAAATTCAATAATTTAATTCATTTTTTAAGAGTTTAATGATATGATTTGCATTATTTCAAAAATTTTATTTATTTGATTTTGCCATCATGAACAATACATTATTCATCATACAATATTACCTACATTCTACTAACCCTATTCATCATACAATATTACATTTTATCACCATACAATACAATCGTCATTTCAAAAGTCTTTTTTTGTGTAAGAAATATAGTTCGATAAAAGATTCTTTTTGAAAAATTAAACCAGTTTCTACCATTTCATAAAAATCTGAATTTTATACAAGGCTAGAACTAAGCATTAATCTTCTTCAATGGCCTGTGTCATGGTGGCCAAGTGGTTGGCTCTCTATTATAAATAAGAATGAATATGTAAGTTTTATTTTGCTGACATTGGAACTTACAAATCTATAAGTTTATTAAATGATAAATCAATAATTACACGTAATTATTGTTATTATTATTTTTAGTATTCTCAAAAGTATGTTCCTTTTTAAAGATATGTCAAAAAATAGATGTATGGTTTTTAGATAATGCATTTAAATGTGAAAGCATAGTTGAATCAATACATATTTGTAGACAAACATACTACATACATGTCTTCTACATATGAGTGCTAATCTGCAAGAACAGATTAAATATAAGGGTATTTATTTTTATTTAGTAAGGTATAATATTTCTTGATTTCTCATGGGGAGAAGTGTTGCCATTGTCTAGAGAGGTTGGACTTCTGCCTGTTGGTCCGTGGGAGGTATTTTATTTCCCTCCTACTATCCAATAGAAAAACAAATAATTTCTGATGGTGGTATTCCCCCATACATCACCCGAGGATGCGACCTGTAGGGGTTACATGTTTCCCCTAGGGAAGAACTCTCAGAATATTTGGCTACATATTGAATAGGAATATTTTAATTTAGTTGCTGCATTGCCTGTTTCTTGTGTGCATTTTTAAATTGAGAGAAATTGATTTTAAATTAATTGCATTTTTAAATCAGAGTTTAAATAAACTCTGAGGTGAAACATGAAGACTGCAATTATTTCAAATTTCATTAAATGTTATAATTTTTCACACTTTAAAATTCTGTTAATATAAATAAATGTTGATTTAATTTTTTCTAAATTTTTTTGTAATTCACTATTTTATAAAAAAAAAAAGAGAACTTTTTTTTCATTAATATCTTTCAGATCATGTAGGTGTAGTTGTATTAAAAGAAAGCTAAATGATTTAGATGTCATGATTTCAGATGTATTAAGAGAAAAAAAATATTTTACAGCATATATATATATATATACATAAACATGCAATTAAAATTAAATGTACCAAATTTATTTTATTTAAATTACATACGAAAAGGCTCCCTTTTTGTATCTTCAATCAAAATTCTTACTAACACGCCCATCATGTATTCAAAAAAACGACAACGATTTTAGGATATCACAACACATGTAAACTTATACTTTAAAAAAAAATTTTTTAGGTCTTTCAAACCCAAAAGAAAAGGTACTGTAGCATTTTTTTTCTCAGGAGAAGAGTTGTGGCATTTCATTACCAGGGGATAAAAATGTGTGTTATTAAACAATTAAATGAAAATCCATCACTCAAATTTGACGGCACACTGGCTTTATTGTAGGTAGTTATATTACATAGAATTACATAGAGTTTTGTACTGATGAGAACAACTTATCTCTGAAATCTGATAGCAGATATTCGGCATCATGTATAATAATGGAATTAGCGAATGTCTGTGCGATCTTCAAAGGTCGAAACAACTACAGATTGAATATGTGCTATACATTGACTCATCGTGATTGGAGATAGACCAGGAATTGAGAAATGGCTACTCAAACGAGTAGTCAGGGAAGCTGACACTCCCCGTCCGGACACATTGTTTTACAAGGAGTTTTTTTTGTGATGAAGGGGAAGAATTCTGCGACAAGTCGACCATAAGTGTTTTTTTTTTTAATCTTTTTTTATCTAAAATGACTGAATAGACAGAAGTATTCTGTTTGTTTTCAAAGTTAGCCCCTTGTGGTTTCGTGAATCACGCAGCGTGACAGTTAAGGTCTGAAACAGAACAGATGTTTAGATTAGTCGTAGATTGAGAATTCTGAAAATTTCCGTCCTTGACGTGAACTGTACTTGTGAATCAAATTATCTTTCATTTTCATTTTTTGGAAATAGAGTTCAGTATATATATATATATATATATATATATACTGCTTGCAAATAAAAAGAAAAGTGTTCCGATTAATCAGAAAGTTGTCCTCTCCTTCTTAATACACATATATATATATATATATATATATATATATATATATATATTATATATATATATATATATATACACTCATACTCATATCCATAAATTAAGGATAATTCAGAATCACACAGAAATTGAACTCTAAAATAAAAATTTCACCTGTAGAATTATCACACACATCTTGAAGAAGAATATACAAATTACAGGAAACCACCAGATGGCGCGGATAGTACGTCACAATGACGAGAGTGTAAGAGAGGGGTATATAAGGAATGGTGGCAAAGAAGTAAAATTGTTCACAAGCGCTTTAAAAGCCTTTTAGTGCACTAACCGCATAGTTATGGCACAAAGGAAGCATTTGGATGATTTTTTATGTGGTAGAATTATCGGAAGACTGGAATGTGGACATACGCAGCTGGAAGTACCCGAGGAACTTCGAACAGCCCAGAGTCATCTCCAGGCTTTGGCAACGATTCCAAGAGGATGGTAATGTGAGTAGATGTTACAGCACAGGTCGCCCCCGAGTTACAACGCCGAATGAGGACCGGTATTTAGTAGTTACTGCCAAAAGAAACAGACGGAGCACAGCATCAGACCTGTCTCGTCAGCTCTCTTCAGCTACCGATACGACAGTTTCCAGACAGACCGTGTACAGACGCTTAAGGCACATTGGTCTATATGCTCGTAGGCCTGTCAGATGTGTTCCACTTACCGCAACTCACTGTCGCCTGCGATTAACCTGGAGTAGAGAGCATGCTTTGTGGACACCGCAACAGTTGTCTGGTGTGATGTTTTCCGACGAGTCCAGGTTTAGTTTGCAGTCTGATTCTCACCGGACTTTCATATGGAGAGCGCTAGGTACCCGTTACCACCAAGAGAACACCTTTGAACGACACCGTTACGGTGGTGCAGAATGGCCGTTTGGGGAAGGAATTATTCTTGGTTCCATAACTGACCTGCATGTTCAGAGTGTAACGAGGGCAGGCCACATATATGTTCATCTATGTCACATCGGGATGTCATTCTGGAACAACATGTATGTTTGTTTCGGGGCGCCATGGGTGCTGAATTTCTGTTTATGGATGACAACGCCCATCCTCACCGTGCAAACATTGTAGACGAATGCCTTCAATTGGAGGATATCACCCGTATGGATTGGCCAGCATACTCACCGGGCTTGAGTCCAATAGAGCATGTGTGGGATATGCTTGGCGGACGAATTGCAGCCCGTCAACCCCCTCCCACCTGTCAACCGGAACTTCGGATGGCATTGCTTGATGAGTGGTGAATATTCCCCAAGATCAGATTGATAATTTGATACTCAGCATGCCTAGGCGTTGTAAGGCCTGTAATTGCATCGTCCGGGAGACATACTCCATATTAACCATGATACTAACCATGTTATACTGTTTTTTGTAAATATGTTCTTTTTTTGAAATTTTCTCCAGGTAGTAAAAATCTCAATTTTTATTAATTATGTCAAACATATAGCATCCTTTTTGCTCTTTACCTTTTGTTTAATAAATAGACTTTACAAATAAGTCAAATTTGTTTTGCTTCTGTCTCTTTCTTTGCCTGAACTTCATTATCCTTAATTTATGGACATGAGTATATATATATATATATATATATATATATATATATGTGGTTGTGGTGTCTCTTTTATATCTAATAATCAAAACTGTTATTAGCATGTCTAATATCTACCTCGAGCAAATGCATTGAAAAACAGAACTGTTTTTCATTAACAAAATACATAAAACAATATAAATTTACAATTAAATAACTCCAAATTTGTTTCATTTCTATCAATCCTAAATGATAAGACACCCTTTTATGTAACTTATAATTAAAATTCTTAATTAGAACGCCCCGACTTCCAACTCAAGCATCTATAACTCATTCTTCACATTACAACGAAAAGGAAACACTCTGGGACGAGGCAGACATGAAACGCGGACAAAAGGAAAATCGGCTTTTAATTATGAATGAGTTTGCTTTTATAAACTTCGCCAAGCGGAGATGAAAGATGCTGCTTGGCTCGAAAAGCTTCGCATGTCCTTTTGTCTGTCTCGCAACTGAGAGTTCGCTGCAGCAGAGAAGGGGGAGGGTTTAACTGGGGCAGATGAAAGAGCCGAAACTGGCGTTCCATCCAATCATCATCGATAATGCAGTAATTGACATGTTCGTAATGAATACTGACAATGGTGGTACACGCGGGAATTTCTCGATGCGGCAGTACATGTTTTCCATTCGATGCCCTGTGCGAGAAACAAGTTTAGATGGAAATACGCGTCGACAAGGATTTAGGGGTTGGCTTCATGGTTTCCTTTTAAGTTATGATTGTGAGTTGTTATGAAATGAACGCTGTGCGTTGTTTATGTAGGGTGGAATAGATAATGTAGGTCATCGGTAAGAGTTGTAAAGTGATTACATTCAGTTCATAATGATTCTATTCATTGCATGCTCTTTAATCAACTTAAATGAAATTTTTGTTGCAATTTTGCATTATGATATAATTTAATACAGAGAAAATTAGATCTTGGCAAACTAGTCTTAGTAAAAATTAATTAATACAATTTCTATCTATTATGTATTGGTTTTAAAAAATTAAAATTAAATTTAGAAGAAAATAAGTTACTGAATTCAGGAATCAGTTGCTAAGAATATTATATTAGGATGTTGAATTTAAACATGTGAATTATAAGTTAAAAGCTATTAAACGTTTTCAAATCTTCATTTTTTTTAAATTTTAATTACGTCAATATAAGAGGAGAATTATTCATTAACTTTCCTTTAGCGTGCTAGATCTACAGAGGATGATTTAAATATAGAGAACTTTCTTACAAAAGAAGTCTTTCTTAAAAAAAATTAGGCGTAAATAATTTCATAAAAATATCATTTAACTGTTGAAGCTTCATTTATTTTTATTACAAAATTTGAATTTCATTTTTTATATTTTCATGTTAAAAATTATTAAAATGAGCAACCGTTCTTCCTCCTACACTCTAGTTAAGAGTGCCCTTCTGTAGCTTTCAGGAATAATGATCCTCAGGCCTCGACGATACTCTTACCCGAAAGGAAGTACCGCTCAACCTGCGCTACCTCTGAGAAACATTTAGTTTATAGCCTCTCACCTAGATAGGAAATATATTTAACGCATCCCACCCCATTATTTGGCCTACAAACTCTCACTCGGAGAGTATGTATATTTCGCACATCCTGGGCTGATCCGAATTTTTTGTTTTAGGCTTAGAAATGAAGTCCTTGCACGAATCTATAGTTATATATCTTTAAATATGTTACAGATTGTACGTATCTATTTATATGAGTGCGGTGTTTGCGCTTGCTCCAATAAAGCTGCGAGTTCTCAAACCAGTGCCTCAAGTATCTCAATCCGACCACACCCAGTTACAATAAAACTGCACAACTTGCACACTACAAATGTCAAAAAGGATATTTTTCACATAATTTGTATTGTGAATTAAATTTCGTTTTCCTTTGTTTGTTTAAAGATAATACATTCAAGATGCTGAATTCGTCCCTCAGCGCTATTGTGCGTACCGGCGGAGCATCGGGTTCATATTTGCTGTTGCATTCCGTTGTAGTCACTGCTGTGAAAAACAAGACACGTCCTCTCTTTATCGTCGTAGGTGGTTGCTCGTAAAACACATAAATGGAACACTAGATTCACCAATATGCAAAAGAAACAAAAAAATATTTAGCATGATTCCTTATTTTGCTTATAAACAAGCAATGATAACTACTTTTAACGGAAATAATAGAAAACAAATGGAAATAAATTTCAAATTCTGCTTTATTAACAATACAGAATACTACAATATTTCAAAAAATGGCCAAAGTGTAAGTGATAGCGTGTTATTCTTCATAATACAATAGAATAGTTGGATTTAACTATAAGTTATAAAAGTGTAACTCAAAAGAAAAACATTTTTTGACAAATATTATGATTTTTAAATAAAAATTATAATGCCTAAGATGTAGAAATTAATTATGAACATAAAATTTCAACAAATGTTTGTTCTCTTGATTACTGCCCGAAAAAGTTGTTCTAAATTCTCTAAGAAACATTGCAAAACCGCAACTCAATGAAATACCAAATCAATCAATACCAATCAATACCAAAAATCAAATATCCTATCTTTTAAAGATCAAGGTTCAATGTTACTGCACTTTTAGGCAGACACTCTGAACAAACAAAATTAATCTTTGAGAAATGCGACAGAAAAAGAAATATCTCAGCATTTAAAGAGAAAACAATTAATTATTCATTGGACAATATGCCCTTTTCCTCCTTTAAAACCACAGAACGAAAAATCCTCCTAGATAATCTAAGGCAACCCTTTCTCCTCTAAACTATAATTACCTTTTAAAAATTTTCATCCACTCTGACCTCCATTAAGGCAAGATTTCTTAAATAAGCTTTTAAAATTACTTGCTGCCGGAAACTTTTGTTTCTTTTGGAAGAAAACGCTGCGGACAACATTTATCATCATCGAAAACCAATTGTTCGTTCTAATATCCACTTGCATGCGTTCTAATGCATTCGAAAATTAGAATAAACAGAGTCGATGGACTTCTTTTGGAACGTATTAAATTATATTTACTTTGCAAAACCGTGATGCGACACATTTAAAATGGTTGCGTCTGAATTTTTATCGATATTTCTGCTTGAAGCAGATTCCTCGAATTGAATTCTGCTCAGAAGAGCGACAGAATTTGTGAAGAGCGAGGAAAATGCCCGATTTACAGCTTTCCACTTTGTCAACTGGGCTGAAACTAGTTTACAGTGAAATGCGATTTGAAAATTGAGTTGGAATTGTAAACAGACTTTTATTCTTAAAATGCATTGGAAAGGAAGATGGGAAATGGCAACATTTAAATTGGGAAGTCGTTCTGGAATTAATTGGAAAATTGCTGTGATTGATTATCTGTTTTAGTTTTCAATAAATTTAACTTATAAAATACTAATAAATATTTTAGAAATTGGACTTAATAAAAATTTACTTATAATAAAGATTTATTTTTTTATATTATACTTAATAAATATTTGTTGATAAATATTTTATTAATAAATATTTATGTTTATAAATGTAATATAATATTTATTAAAAAAACAATTTATAACAAATATTTTTTAAAATTAATACATATTTTATTAATAAATATTTATGTTTATAAATGAAATATAATATTTATTAAAAAAACAATTTATAACAAATAATTTTAAAAATTAATACATATTTTTTAAATTAAACTTAATAAAAATTTATTCATAATCAATATTTATATTTAATAATACAATCAAAAAAATTAATGAAATGCATTTTATAATAAATATTATTGAAGTTAAAATTAATAAAAATGTATGTATTATAAATATTATTAATAAAATATATATTTTATAAATTGTACTTAATAAAAATTTAATTTGAAATAAATATTTATTAAATGTTTTATAAGGGAGACTTCAAAAAAATTTATTTACAGTAAATATATTTAATGATAAATAAATATATACTGTAAATAAATATAATGATAAATTAATTAAAACCTTGTTTTTCTAATATTATTCAAGTTGAATTATTTTATTCAAGTAAGATGTGGTAAGTTTTTAGGATTAAATTTTCAAGATCGAGGAATTGGTTAAAATATACTAAAATGCATTTTATTGCCAAAATTATTAAAAGACATAAACTTACAAGAAAATTTACGTGCATTGAAATTCTAAAAAATTATATACTAAAAAATGGTTTGTTAAAATGTCATAACCAACATCACATTCCAGTATGCCTTTCCAATTTAGTGGAAAATATTTTATACATAATTGTAATTTGAAAACTACTTCGGAATTGTAGGTGTCTTTTTTATAAATAATAATCCAAATTATTATTAGCATGTCTAATATCTACCTCAAGCAACTGCATTGAGAAACAGAACTCTTTCTCATTATCAGACATCAAAATACATGTATCAATATAAATTTGCAATCAAGTACAGCAAATATGTTTTATTTCTTTCAATCCCAACTAATAAGACACCCTTTTATGTAACTTACAATCAAAATTCTTAATTAGAACGCCCCGACTTCCAATTCAAGCATCTGTTACAACTCATTCTTCACATTACAACGAAAAGGAAACACTCAGGGACGAGGCAGACATGAAACGCGAACACTCAAAGGAAAATCGGCTTTTAATTATGAATAAGTTTGCTTTTATAAACTTCGCCAAGCGGAGATGAAAGATGCTGCTTGGCTCGAAAAGCTTCACATATCCTTTTGTCTCTGTTCGCAACTGAGAGTTCGCTGCTGCAGAAAAGGGGGAGGGTTTAAGTGGGGCAGATGAAAGAGCCGAAACGGACGTTCCATCCAATCATCATCGATAATGCTGTAATTGACATGTTCGTAATGAATACTGACAATGGTGGTACACGCGGGAATCTCTCGATGCTGTAGTACATGTTTTCCGGGTTTTTAGGGTGGAATTGATAATGTAGGTCATCGGAAGAGTTGTAAAGTGATTACATTCACTTCATAATCACTCTATTCAGTGCATGCGTTTTAATCAAATTAAAAAACATTTTTGTTGCAATTTGGCACCATGATATAATTTAATACAGAGAAAATTAGATCTTTGTAAAGTAGTCTTAGAAAAAAATTATTGATTGAATTTGTATTTATTATATTGTGCATTTAAAGAATTTACAATTAAATTAAGAAGAAATGAACTGAATTCTGAAATCAGTTACTAAGAAAATTATATAAGTTGTTGAATTTAAACATATGAATTAGAAGTTAAAAGATTTTAAAAATTTTCAAATCTTCACGTTTCGTAAAATTCTGATACGTGAATATAAGATGAGAAATATTCATTAAACTTTATTCAACTTGCTAGATTTGCTGATAGTGATTTAATTGCAAAGAATTTGATTACAAACGATGTCCAAAGACTGCATCCACAATACCTGCAGTGGAGTTGACTCTGATGGTGAAATTTGATTGCGATAAAAGCAATAGACTTACTCCGAAAATTTATATTTAGGTACTCAGTTTTACTTGTTTCTACCTCAAAAGTTTCACTTTTGATTTTTTTGCACTTAACTGGTCATTAGGAAGTGTTGAATTTTAAATTATGTATAAAATATTTCACCAACTTCGTGTGTACAATTCCTGCAATGTCATTTTCTACTGGTAGGACATATTTAGTGGTAGGATATAATTACTTATCTGCTAAATTATGACACTTTCTCACTTATTCACGTAGAGAAAGAGAGAGAGAGAGAAAGTCCTCTTTGTAAAACAAAATGCCATTCTCAGAATTCAAATTAAATTTGACTTTAAATTTTTTAAATTTGCTTTGTACGAATCTGCAAAAATACTGGGTGCACTAAGCCTGATTAGAATTCACAAAATATCTCACAGAAGTAAACATTTTTTTAGGAGCAGAAGAACAAATCAGATTACGCGAAACCTTTTGTTAAAGGAAAACTGAAAAGTGACAAACAAAATATCAAAATGTTTATTTAAAAAAATGATAAAAATGACAGAAAAGCCATCTTTTATTTCTAATCAGTACGAAAACTATGATTTATCGCCATCATTTTCGCAAAGAAAGATGCCAAACAAAAATAAAAATACCGTTCTTGCATTTCACATCTAATTTGATATTTACCGAGGGATTATGAAATTACATTTGAATCGGTGCCAGAATTCAGAGATGGAAGTAGTAACTTAATCCAATTTTAATGCATGTCTGATCTGAAATGATTCTATAAATAAAAAACAAACAAAGACCTAATTTTGTCGAAGGTTTTCGTTTATCTGTTTCCTATTAGTTTAAGATATCAGACATAGACAATTCCTAAGCAGGCTATTTATCTGCTACAGTAATTTTGTCAATAAAAAAAACTTAACAGAATTACTTCTAAACAACTGCATGAAAAGACGCGATATACATGGAAAACTAAATCTATTTTTGAATATGTAATAGCATGGTGCTTATTTTGAATTTAATAAACCTATTTTAACAAGTTGAAAATTCAATTTTAAGACATGTAAGAAAGTTTTTGTTTAGAATAATTCAAAGATAATAATAAATTTTTAGTTTTATTAAATGTATTGTGGAAAATTTGATGCATTACGGAACTACATGAAATATTTTGAAATACGATTATCATAGTGTAAAATCGTGTTTATTATACTGTAATTTGTATATAATTTTTTTACATTTTTAAGTTTTAGTATTTATATTCAAAGAACAATTTAAAATATTTAAATTTTCTTCTTAGAAAATATTAGTATTCACGTATAACTTGATTCTCCTTAAATTTATGTTTGGGCTTTAGCTAAGGTTTATTTTAATTATATTACTGAGAATATTGTGAAAAATAATTAATTCATTTATGTCAATTAACATTAAACGTCTTATGAAATCAAATTGTATTTTAATAAGTAAAACTGTAATAAAAAATACAAATTTTAAATGAAATTTAATAATATGAATAGGTTATAATTCGAATATTAATAGTTATAATGAATGCTAAACTAAGAAGTGTTAAAAATTAATAATAATCAATCATTGTAGAATTATCAACCCTGTTAAACAGAATTTTCTATTTCTGAGCAAAAAAATTATATATTAAGATTATATATTAAGACTACGAATATATTGAATGTATACAGTTTCACCAGCAGCAATAATAGCAGCTGCCAGTTCAAAATACCATATTTCAGGGAACTGAACTTTAAAATGAAGATACTAGTAAGTGTTGGCAGGAACACTAGTAACAGCAGTGACACTAGTAAGTGTTTGGTGAGTACTGCAATGGCAGTAAGTAGAGCTCTGACATATCAGTGAGAATGTGATAACTGTATCTCATCATCTAAGGGTACTTCATCTTCCTGCCGTCAAAATGTCATTTTCTATAAAGGTTCCCTTATTAGAAACTATTAAATAAATATAATACAGAAATATAATGATATATATATAATTTTAAATATTTTAATATGAGATAATATTTTATGATTTTATTATTAAATATTTTAATATGTTGATTATATTATCAACATTGAAATGATGACGAATTGGAAATATCATTCTTTTGCAATTAAATGTTTTTGTTAATTTCCAGTATAATATAAATTTAAAACGCATTCAGGTAAATAATCTAAAATCTGATTTAAAGGATTACTTTATTTCTTTCCTTGAAAACATTTGTTCATTTAATCATTTTAGTCATTCTTTGCTGAGGTTTTATTCCTTAACTCCTTGCTACACAGGATGTGTACTAAAAAAATTTATTTGTCTTTTTTGTTGATTCAAAGGCTTCGTTGGTTTTGGTCGACATTTCCTCAAGATACATGCAGTTTTTCTTTTATGAATATCAGGTTTTTTGCCAGTTTAAAATACACCTACATTACACACAAATTTTTCAAATACATTTTTTATGAAAAAATTTTTGTTGAATTTTGCCTTGTTTTCCACTTATTTATGCCACTAACAATTAAACGATGGATGATGAGGTAAGAGCATATCTTTTTAAGCGTAATTGCTACTTTTTGCGTTGTAGGGATAAGGAAAAAATTTTGTAAGCATCAAGTCTATCCATGCCAGACGTTTCACAAGTGTTGTTACAATGGTAAGGTTGTAGGTTTTAATTATAACCGCGGGAGGTCACGGTTATAACTGGTAACTGTGGGCCAGTGTGGTAAGTAGTAGTTGCGGTGAGATCTTCAGACCACGAGGTAAGCCCTAGGAGCGTCAGATCAAAACAGACGGTCGGGGACCGGCTCTTGGCTTAAATATTAATATTATTGTAGAAGAGGCACAGGGTGCCATGTGTATGTATATATTAACAGTGTAAATAAAAATTAATATAATTAGAAAGAGAGTATTTCCTCCTGACTTAACGAGCTGTTAGTATAGCAGCTAACACAATTAATAATGAATCTTCTAGTTGAATGAATCTCCAGCATTGATTACAGCGGAAACCAGAGGATTCCATAGCTATTGTCAGTATTACCAAATGCCTGTAGACTACAGCATCGCCAGTGGATTCTAACCAGAGCACTGAGTATAAAGAAAGTTATTATATAAGATATCTATAAAGTCTCTTAAAAATTTCAAAATTTTTTTACAAAGGTAATAAGCGATAAACAATACAAAATGAGTCGTATATTACTGACAAAATGAGGCATATTATATTATATGCCTCATTTAATTTTAATTTTATATAATTTAATACATCTCTGTACGGGCACCATTAGTTGTACGAAACACAACACGAAATTACTCAATTTATTGTTATGTTCTCTGTAGCATACACCAATAAATGAAGGAATGGGAAATTCCATCATTGCTTGCCTGGTTTATATATTTCCCGCACACAATGTTTGATACAATCTATTTTGAACATAACCCCATAGGCAGAAGTCGATGTGAGAGATAAGTGGAAAACGCAGTACCCCGTTTTGATGTTCAAGATATCATATATTCAATGCAGGCACTGAGTATGATTAATTCAAAGCAGTAAATCACTAGGGGCATTCTCACCAACAAGAAGGGTATCCTTCATGAGGGAGTTTTCGTACAAAAATGAAGGAATTACAATGTAAACGTAATATAGTAAGGTCTCAATAGCACTAGCAGTGACACAACAATGTCTTGTAAGTACTGCAGTGGCACTAGTAAATGTCTAGTAAGTACTCGCAATGAATGAGATACTTGTACTCATTGGAGTGAAGAAGTAAGATAGTAAGTGACTGGTAAGTACTGGAGGAAGAAGTTAGTAAGTTTAATAAATGATTAATGATGCTAGTAAGTGATATTAATAAGTGATTGCTAAGTAAAGACAGAGACGTTAGTAAGTGATTGGTAAGTATTGGCAAAAACGTCAGCTGAATCATTTTATAAGTTGTTCAAATTATAAATAAATACAGGTATCATTATTTGAAAAAAAAATGAAATTTTTATGATTAATAATGCTAAATGGAAACTGTAAACTTTTCAAAATAAGCACCACATATTTATTAGGAGATAACATTTACTAACGCATTTTTTTTTTAAGAAATGTTAAAGAAAGTTAATATTTATTTTGCTAACAGTTATTTATAGCTAGGAAGAATTCATTTAAGAACTCAAACTAATATTTAAATGCGAGCTGTTTTAGAAAAATTGAATATTTATTGCGAAAGATAATTATTTTGAACATCGATTTATTTAATCTTCTTTCACCATATAAAATACCACTCTTTCCACTTTAACTCTGTGTTAAAATTTAAAATCCACGAATATTGTACAGACACTGATAGAAGTTAACAAAGTTCAGAGAAACATAACAATGATGTTGGTTTCAGCTATGAATTTTACGATGAAAATTTATATTTTGTTGAACAAATCATCTCCAAGTTAACAATCCCCTCTCTGCGTTGCTATAGTTACTTTTCATCATTAACGCGATAGAAACTGATTGCATTTAGTTATCGGTGCAATAATACAAAGACACTGCACATGGACAGATAATATTTTAAGAGGAACATTGTGCAAGGAGAACTGGTGAATAAGCGACGTAGTTTAAGTTTTCAGTGACGAGTTTATAAAATGTAACTGAATTCATAACCGTTAAAAGGATGTTTGACTGAAAGAAGTGCTCGTTCAAAATCTGTTTAGTGTCTTTGGGGTGGAAAATAAGTAGTTCCTTTAAGCAGTTTCGGTCGCAAATGTAGAAGAGGTATCAGTTGATGGAAGGTATTCATTAGTGCTTTGAGAGATTAGGTTCTGCTACTCCGACGTCTTGTTAGTTGCCTCAGTTGCGGTTGGTTTATTCCGACATCTTGTTAAGATTTGAATGACAGTTGGATATAATACTCACATTTACAAAGTAACATCAAACAAATGCTAAAATAAATTTAATAATTATTTTATGAATCGGTAGATTTGATTCAGAAGTCGACCCTTAAATTTAAACGTGTGTTTCAGTAGAAAAATTGAATATTCATTGCAAAGGAAAACGTTGTTTATGACTTCATAGAGGCACAATCAATCCTGGCATTCACTAAAAGGAATTGAATATTCCTAAAGGGATGTTATTCTGAAAGATGGTCTTTTTAAAAATTTGCTTAGTATTATCATTGAGGAGCGAACACACTTTCAAATAAATTTCTTACAATAGTCAGGCACAATGCCGCAACTGATATCTGCCGCGTGACAAGTTTCAAGAACTATGGCTGGTAAACTCGATGACTTCTCTATTTTATTCTTTTTCTGTGTTTTCCACTGTGTTTTCATTTATGACACTCCAATTGACTCAATTCAGGACTACATCGGTTAACTATCATTGGGGTTGCAAGTGTCCTCGGAATGTCTGGCATTTTTTGGAACTGTCCACCAATCTGCTATGTGTTATTGCGGATGGCACAATTTTTAACATTTATTGTAAACATTGAATCAAAGAAGAACTTTGCAATGATGGTGTCAATAAACAATTTTCTTTTTTTCATACCTCATCCGTTGTATCCCTGCCTATTCGTACCCTTTCCAGTAGAAGAAATGTATGTCTTAGTAAGCTGTACCATGCCTCAGAGTTGGTCCCATGTCCGTTGAATCTCCCTTTATTATCTCAATGACTTTCAAAATAATGTAACATAAATATGGTTTTGAAAATACTCTAAAGGAATAAGTAATATAAATATAACATATTTCGGACTATTCAATAAACTTAGTTGAATTCATAACATGAAAATACTTTTGAATGGAATAATTATATCATAGAAAGTTAAAGGTAAATGAAAAAAATTATTTAAGAACATTTTTTATAAGCATTACCAAATACTAAAATAAAATTTTAAAATATAAAGATGAAAAATGTAGATTGTAAACTAGACAAAATAAGCCACACATTTTTGCTTAAAGAAGAAATTTCCCCCAACGTAATGCCCTTTTTTTCCAAAGGAACGTTAAATAAAATGTTAAAATGTCTTTAATAACTACTTCATGATTTGGAAGATTTGATTTAGAAACTGAAACTTAAATTTAAATGCGAGTATCTGGTAGAAAAATTGAATATTCATTGCTAAGGAAAACGTAGTTTACGATCTCATAGAGGCACTCTAAATTCTGGCATTCGTTAAAATGAGCCGCCAAGAATTATTACAAAATCGACTTATTTCATCCTTTTCACCATAAAAATTCCTCTCTTTCCACGTTAACGTCATGCTAAAATTTAAAATTCAGGATTATTAGACAGGCATTAAAGGATGTGGGTAAAGCTCAGGGAAACTTAATAATTATGGCGAAGGTTTCAGCTATGAATAATACATTTTACGGTGAACATTCCGCATTTTGTTGGACAAATCATCCGCACGTTAATGTTCCACCTCCGTGCTTGGATGTTGTGCGTTGCCATAGCAACCTTTTATCATTAACGTGATAGAAACTGAGGGGATGTGGTTATCCGAACAACAATACAAAGACACTGAATATGGACCGATAATATTTTAAGGGGGACATTCTCCATGGGGAACTGGCGAATAAGGAACGTCATTTAAATTTTGAGTGACGTGTCTGGAAAATGTAACTGAATCCGCAACTGTTAAAACGATATTAGCCTGAAAGAAGTGCCTTTTAAAAGTTTGAATGGTGTCGTTGTGGTGGAAATAATTTCATTTCTAAGGGCAGTTTCGGATCGGCAGATTGACTCGTCAGTCAATGGAAGTTGCAAAACTGCATGGTGAAATTGAGTTCAGCCACTCTCTTGTGCCTTGTAGTGGTGATATGTTTATTCGGATATCTTGTAAAATATTTGAGTGTCAGTTTGACAGAAAACGGATTCCAATCGGCAGATTTGTTGTCTAAGTTCCTGTTCTTAGTTCGTAATTGCAGTTAGTTATTAGAAATATTTCCATGTGAAGTCTAGTTGTAATTTAAACTTGATTTGTGAGAGTCTTTATTTGAAATAATATTAATGCTGTAATACATAGCAGTTTCTAAAGATGGAATGCACTTCTGCAACAAATATTTGAAGAAATGGTTACTTCCCATGAACATTTACATATGCTAATACATAAACCTTTATATTTCAATAAACTATATTTGTTTCACTTTCTTTTTAGACAATTCCGCATGAGAAAGATCCCTTTCGTACCTACACACACACACAAACACCATACGCATGCATGTTTTGGATACTACACTACATATACTATACATATATGAGTATGTACAAATCCATATATATATATATATATATATATATATATATATCGCTAAAATTAAAAACACAAAATTTGTTTTATTTATTAATAATTTTATATTTAATAATCAAAATTTTTATTAGCATGTCTAATATCTACCTCAAGCAGCTATTCGAAAAACAGGAACTTTTTTCCTTATCAGACATCAAAATACATGAATCAATATAAATTTACAACTAAATACCCCAAATTTGTTTTATTTGTTTCAATTCCAAATAAGAAGCAGTCTTTTTTATACCTAATAATTAAAATTGTTTTTAGTATGCCTAATATCTCTCAAGTAGCTATTCGAAAAGCAGAATTTTCATTATCTATAATGAATTTTCATTTTACTATCAGCCATTAAAAACAGAACTCTTTTTCCTTAACAGACATCAAAATACATGAATCAATTGCACCAAACAAATGCACCAAATCTGTTTCATTTCTTTCACTCCCTAATGATAAGACACCCTTTTATGTAAATTATAATCAAAATTTTTAATTAGAACGCCCCGACTTCTAACTCAAGCATCTGTTACAACTAATACTTATCACTACAACGAAAAGGAAACACTCTGGGACGAGGCACACATGAAACGCGAACACTCAAAGGAAAATCGGCTTTTAATTATGAATGAGTTTGCTTTTATAAACTTCGCCAAGCGAGATGAAAGATGCTGCTTTGGCTCGAAAAGCTTCACATGTCCTTTTGTCTGTCTCGCAACCGAGAGTTCGCTGCAGCAGAGAAGGGGGAGGGTTTAACTGGGACAGATAAAAGGGCCGAAACGGACGTTCCATCCAATCATCATCGATAATGCAGTAATTGACATGTTCGTAATGAATACTGACAATGGTGGGACACGCGGGAATTTGCTCGATGTTGTAGTACATGTTTTCCATTCGCTGTCCTGTGTGGAAAGCAAGTGTAGATGTAAATACGCGTCGACAAGGATTTGGGCCCGGCTTGGCTTCCTTTTAAGTTATGTGTTTGAGTTATTATTATGAAATGAATGCTGTGTGTTGTGTATGTAGGGTGGAGTTAATAATGTAGGTCATCGGAAAAGAGATAATTATAAATCGATTACATTCAGTTCATAAGCACTCTATTTATTGCATGCGTTTTAATCAAATTAAATAACATATTTGTTGCAAATTGGTACTGTGATATGATTTAATGCAAAGAAAATTAGATCTTGATAAAAAAATCTTAGTAAAAATTAATTGATAGAATTTTTATCTACTATATTTTGCTTTTAAAAAATTAGAAGAAAATAAATAAATAAATTCAAGAATTAGTTTCTAAGAAAACTATATTAAGTTATTGAATTGAATCTATGGATGAGAAGTTAAAAGCTATTAAACGTTTTCAAACGCTTTCAAATGTCCACTTAATAATTTAGTTATGCGAATGTATAACGAGAATTATTCATTAATCTGCATTCAGCTTGGTAGATTTGCAGATGATGATTTAAATATAGAGAACTTCCTTACAAACGATGTCAAATTAGAAAAATTAGATGCAAATAATTTTATAAAAATATCATTTAACTGTTGAAGCTGCATTTATTTTTATTACGAAATTTGAATTTCAGTTACTAGATTTTTATGTTAAAATTTATTAAAATGTGTTATCGCACTTTCTCCTACACGCAGGCAATAGCGACCCTCTATGGTTGTTGAGGAGAAATGGTCAGTAGGTCTCCAGACTCACAATCAAGAGGAAGTATAACGCAACTTCCGCTCACGCTTAGAAATGCTTAGATTATATTTTCTCATCCCGAAAGGATTTAGCCCACTCCACCACAATAGTTGGCTTACAGAATCTCACTCGGAGAAGAAGTATATTCGCAAACACTGCGCTTATCCGAGTTAAGTGTTTTCGGCGTAGAAGTTGAGTCCTTCCACGAACCTATAGTGATTTATTTTTAAAAGTATCAAATATTGTATGCCTCTAATTATACGTGTGGGGTGTCTGTGCGTGTCTCAATAAAGCTGTGAGCTCCCCAACCTGTGCCTCAAGTACCTCAATTCAACCATACCCAATTGCAACCCGGTTGGCCAACCTGCACACTACAAATGGCAAAAAGGATATTTTTTGCTTAGAACCATGATTTACATTGTGAATTAAATTTTGATTTTCCTTTGTTTGAGTTTTTATAGATAATAAATTCAAGATATTGATTCGGCCTTCAATAGTATCGTATGTAGCTGTTATTCCGGAGGGCTTAGGTTCAAATTCACTGGGGGCATCTGTTTTAGTCAGAAATAAGGAGATTAGATGGAGATTTAGGCTTCATGGTACGCGTTTCCAGAATCTTCTAGAAATCAACAGATAAAATCACAGGAAGTTATTCTTCAAACGTCCTGTCTTTATCATCGTAGTTCTGTTGCTTGTGACACACATAAATGGAGCACTAGATTCTTCATTTTGAAGAAGAAAAAAAATATTCTACATGTTTCCTAATTTCGCTTATAACACACAAGGAGAACTACTTTTAACAGAAAGAACAGAAATGAAAACACGAAAACAGTTCAAATTCTGATTCATTAACAAAAATGAATAGGACAATTTCCCAACAATGGCCAAAGTGTAAGTTTTAATTTGTTTTCTATAATACCTAAGAATACTTAGATTTCAACAGCAATGAGAGAGTTTATCTATATATTTGATGCAGAGAGATTATTTTTGAGGCAATAACAAGTTTGACTCAAAGTTAATGTCTCTGGATAAAATATTCAGATTTCTAAGCAAAAATTATAGTTCTGAGAAGTAGCATTTAATTTTCTAACATAAATATCAACAAATTTCTGTCCTCCTAAAATTCATCGACTACTGCACGAAAACGCTGCTCTAATTTCTCTAAGAAACATTGCAAAACCACAACTCAATGAAACAATAACAAAAATCAAATACTCCATTTCTTAAAAGACCAAGGTTTAATTTTGGTAAATTTTTAGGTAGAAACCCTGAACAAACAAAATTAATCTTTGAGAAATGCTACAGAAAAGGAAATATCTCAACATTTAAGGAGAAAACAATTAATTATTAAGTGGACAATATGTCCTATTCCTCCTTTAAAACCACAGAAAGAAAAATCCTTCTAGATTATCTAAGGCAACCCTTTCTCCTCTAAACTATAATTACCTTTTAAAAATTTATCATCCACTCTGGCCTCCATTAAGGCAAGATTTCTTAAATAAGCTTCTAAAATTATTTCCTGCCGGAAACTTTTGTTTCTTTTAGAAGAAAACGCTACGGACAACACTTATCATCATCGAAAACCAATTGTTCGTTCTAATATCCACTTACATGCGTTCTAATGCACTCGAAACCAATGCGTTCTAATGCACATTTACTTTACAAAACCGTGATACGACACATTTGGAATGGTTGCGTCTGAATTTTTATAGATATTTCTGTTTGAAGAAGATTCATCGAATTGAATTGTGCTCAGAAGAGCGATAGAATATGTAAAGAGCCAGGAAAATGCCCGATTTACAGCTTTCCAGTTTGTCAATTTGGCTGAAACTAGTTTACAGTGAAATGCGATTTGAAAATTGAGTTGGAATTGTAAACACACTTTTATTCTCGAAATGCATTGGGAAGGAAGATTTGAAATGGCATCATTTAAATAAAGAAATCGTTCTGGAATTAATTGGAAAATTGCTGCGATTGATTACCTATTTTAGTTTTCGATAAATTCATATTTATTATTAAAATAAATATTTTATAAGTTAAACTTGATAAAAATTATTTATAATAAATATTTATTAATAAAATATATATTTTACAAATTATATTTAGTGAAAATTTATTTATAAAAAATATATTAATAAATAGTTGTACTTATATATAAACTATAATATTTATCTAATACAAATTTTTATAACAAATATTTTAAAAAAATTCATAAATATTTTATAGATTAAATTTATTTTAACTTATTAATAACTTACGTAAACATATTTTTTTAAAAATTAAGAAATATTTTATAAATTAAAAATTTATTATAATAAATTTTATTTTTTATTTATTTGGATTCGCAGAGTATTTATTCATTATTTCAACTAATGTCACTCTCAAGTGGTACAATTATAAATATATAATATTTATTAATAAAATTGTTTTTATAATAAATATTTTAATAAAATACTAATAAGTATTTTATAAATTAAACTTAATAAAATATTTATTTTATAAACTACGCTTAATAAAAATTTGTGATAAATATTTTATAACTGAAACCCAAAAATTTATGAATATTTTATTAATAAATATAATGATAAATAAATGAAAATGTTGTTTTTCTAATATAATTTAAATTGAATTGTTGTATTCAAATAAGACGTAGTAAGTTTTACAGATTACTATTTTAAGTTGGATAAATTGGTTAAAATATACTAAAATGCATTTTATTTGCAAAGTTATTAGAAGATATAATTTATAAGAAAACTTAAAACTAACTTGCTATCTAAAACTTATACGCTTAAAAACGATTTGTTAAAATGCTATAATCAACATTATATTCCAATATGCATTTCCAATTTTGAATGAAATATTTTACATAGAGTTTTAATTTTAAAATTACATTGGAATTGTAAACAAATTTTTACTTATAATTCACTAGGTTGGAAAGATGATACTTTCGAATTTTGAAAAATTAAACTGTACATTTTATGCGATTAATGGTTTAGTTTAATTTAAATAATAACTAAGAGATTTAGATTGTTAGAAAGTTTAAATTTAGAAACTGTTTGCTATAAGATTTTAATAGCAAACAGTTTCAAATTACTTGAGAAATAAGGTTTATTGTATACTTCGAAACGTGAAATTATATGTTAAATGTTTAAAGTATAATTTAAAAAGTGACAAACAGTTAAAATTATTTTATTATTTTTTTTATCACATTTAATTATAAAACTTATATATTTTATTTTTTTATTCGGTTTTATCTTCTTGATTTTTATTGGAATATAATTGAAAATGGAAAATCATGTGAAGAAGTTTAAATTTAAATTCTTATTAATATTTTTATTTAAACGAAAACTTTTCTTACCTAACAAAAATGTTCAGAAAGTATGAGTGTCTAAAATAATTTAAAATAATTTTTTTTAAGTATTAAAATTTTAAATACCCTTTTTAAAGTATTTTGCTGTTAAATTCAATATTCTGTATTACATTCACTACCTATTCAATAAATTATTTAATAATATATATTTGTAAAAATGTTTTATTTAAATAAAACATAAATATACAATTTCATTATTTTGTTACATGTCCAGTATTACTTTTATATTTTATTGATACCTAATGCAATATATTAAACGTTTATTTGAGGGATGATGTAAATTGTGATTTAAGACGTAATTTTTTGACATGATTTCAACTATTTTAGTTTTGACCTTTGAACAGAAAACCACTACTACGGTTTTCTGAGGTAGGGGTGAAATGTGTTCCAGAGTGACTTCTAAAGGTGACTGACCGCTGTTTTTCTCTCATATTGAAGAAAATTCGAAAAATTCGATAACTCCAGTTAATGCGAAGTACGGAGTGGCCATAAAATAATTTTATCTGTTTGGAAGTATCTGCAACTAAAATTAATGAATAGAATGGAACCACATACTGTATAAAACATGGGGAGATGATCTCCGATCGGCGGAAAACGCATTATAAAATTTTTACCATCTATGTAAATTTTACAAACATCCGTAATTTTGGATCTATTAAAAGCCAAAAAAAAAAAAAAAAATCCAATGAATTCACAGAAAATGAATTATGTCAAGTTTCATTATAATATTTGAATAATAAAAAAATCCACCAGCAGAAATGAATTAAAACAATATGAAACTAACGGAATATTTTTTTATTAATCAACATGAATCCCCGGAGGCACGTGTGATATTTTCAATGTGATGATCGTCCTCGTATACAAGATATTGCATGCGGTTTATGACATTCTCGACTGTCACCTTGTCACCGACATCGTCAACTGTCACCTTGGATGCTTTGTATCTTCCCTTTCAAAGGACTCAGGTGTATAACGCCACTAGCATACACGACAGATTCAAGGTACCCCCCTAGCCAGAAATTACACGGGGTAATGTCTGAGAAACGGGATGGTTATTCCAAAACAGGCTGATAGCTTTCTCTTTGCAATAAAATGTTCTGTATTGAATGAAAAACATGCGGCTGGGCTCCATCTTGCATAAAATTGTGTCTTGTCCAAGCACTCTCTCTGATGCAATCGAAGAATGGCAAAAGTTTCAAGCATTTGCCGATATTTCTTGCCGGTAATCGGTGCAGATAACAGGATCAGTAGAAGTGATATTATCAATAATGTATGGTTCTATTGAATTCAGTGAATTCACACAACACTACTATTATGAGGAAAGCAGTGGGACTTGATGAATCGCTGTAGACCATTCAGATGTTCGAATTCGGCAGTTGCGAATCTTGACTGACACATTCAAATAAAAATGAGCTTCTTCTTAATATTTTCGAAGGCCAATGACTATAGAATATCCATTCGGGCAAGAAACGTTAGCATGAAAGTCAGACGCTTCTCATAATTTATCGCTTTATCATTTGCACACTATCGATGTTATGCGGATAAAAATGCAGCATTATCCATATGATTTTCCAGACAGTAGAATAAGGCATATCTGGGATGCAATTTCTTTCATTGCTATCGGTGGGTTTTAAAAGCGAAGCGAAGTATTATAAAACAGTTCTTTTAAAAAACATAAATAATGTTATTAAAAGTAGGATTTTACTACTAATTTACGATTCCTATAATATTTTAATTTCTAATGGATAGACTTCTTCAAAATTAATTGTTTCCACAAGTAAATTTTAAAAATCAAACTTATTTAACAAATTATATAGCATACTAGTTGACCCGGCAAACGTTGTTTTGCCCTATACATTATTTCTATAAAATATTTTTTTAGTTAAATAAAAAAACTAACTTACTATAAGTGTGTGGAAATGTGGTTATGATTGGAAGAGGAATGGAACGATGCAGACAATGACGGCCTAAAAATGATAATACACTAACCATTTATTTATTTCATCCTTTATATTTTATTAAATTAATAAATATATTTTAAATTACAATATATAATAGTGCAATGTATATGCATCAAAAAAACAAACTATGTTGTCCATATAGTTGCGAATGCCAAATCTAATTGGAAATTGAATAATCTAATTGTTTGAATTCAATTGGCACATCTGTGGGAATCATAGGGATTCGTGGCAGCAATATATTCTCGCCTCGAACTTGTCATTCAAAATGCTGGCTTCGATAACGTTTTTCATTAATTTTTTAATGACTAATCGTGTTCCATTGCACAGCCATGGTGGGTTCAAATTACGAATCAAAATAACCGGAGATCCAACCTTTAATTGTAAATGATGCGGGGGCATGCCTGGCAAATCCAATGAATTCAAAAACTCAATTGGATAATTTACAGCTTCACTGGCATTGCAAACTGTATCGATAGATTTGTATGATACCAAGTTCCCTGGCAACAACTGTTGTATCTTGGAATTTAAACCAATGACGTCCACATTTTTTGCTGCCAAAATTTCTCTTTCTGCCAACCAATCAAGATTTTTGAATTGTGTGCATACATCGGGAAATATGTGGTCGATGAGATTATTTTGCGAGTCGATGATTGTGCAGAAATCTATCGGAAATTTTATGCATCCAGTATTTTCATGTACAGCAATTTTTCCATCGCCATTATCTAACAGTTGCTTTGAGAATGTTTCAGCGGATGGATCTTGAAGCATTTGAACGCGCATGTTTACTTTTAGTTGTAATTTTTCAACATTACGCCACAGTGACGATGATTTTAAGCAAGCGTTGATCTCATCAGCGTACGTTGAACGTGGAATGGCAGGAAGAGTTTGCCTGAAAACACCTGAACGGAGTAACAGAGTGCCGCCAAATAGTTTATCGTTATAAGTTTTTGCTTTCGATAATCTTATGCTTTCGAATTGCAAATAACACTTACTTTACTGGAATTCCAGATTCGCCACAATAAAGAAAATTACAACACAATTACACCTGTAAGTTAAAACGCAATAACAGCCATCTTTATTTTTCTTAGAACAATAATAAAGTTGCCAATTTTGCTTAACTAAACATTAACACACTCTACACGTGTAAATATAACTTAACGCTACACGTGCAAAGAATATAACTTAACAAAACATTAACTTAAGACTTTAACACGCTACACGTGCAAATATAACAGCATTCGTTCTCTTATTATTTGACTTACCTTTAACAATGATAAAACACGTATATTTATTTAACACGTAAATATTTCTCTTTTAAATTAAAACTATTCCCACAAAAACGTGGCTCGAGTTCACAACACGTCTTGATTTATATAAGATCACTTAATTAAATAAAAGTAAAAAAAATGAAGCCGATCAAAGATTTTAATTTTTGTTTAAACACACGGGCTGTAATGTCATGACTAAGAAATTTAAAAAAACCACTACATTGTTTTACGAAAGAAATTTAAAAAAATATTTAGGGGTGGACCACCCTTATCACTTAGGGGTTTAAAAAATAGATTACGACCGATTCGCAGACCTACCAAAAATGCACAAAAATTTTCATAAGAATCGGTCAAGCCGTTTCGGAGGAGTTTGGCAACAAACACTGTGACACGAGAATTTTATATATTACTAGAAGACCCGGCCACGCGTTGCTGTGGCTTTCTTGTATTTCGTTCAATTATTAGATACTATAATTGGTATTGTTATCGTTTGCTGTCGTGGTTTGATTTGTTGACATGAGGACCCTCTCAGCACGTCTACGTCGTACCTCACGCCTACGGGTATTGTTGAGGTTAGATTTTTTTGGTGGCATTTTACTGAAAATGATAATTGAAAAAATAAAATACAATTAAAATAAAATCGAGATATAATAATAAATGACTTAAAAAAAAATTCACAATAAAATGTAAACGATTGTTTAAGGTACACGAACACGTTCGAATGAATTTTTTTGAATTTTTTTATCCTTGTACACATTTTTGGATTGAATGTATCTAAAAACTAATGATTTCACATAAAAAAAATTTCATTATTATTATTATTTTTTTATTTTTTTTATTTTTATAAGCTAAAATAAGGGTAAAAATGGCCAAAACTTGATACTGTTGCAAAACATGATAACTCAAAATCAAATCAATATTTTTTTAAATTTCTAAATTTGTATTTGTTTGTACTAACATATTACAGGGAATGGATCTCTGGTAAATTTATATCTTTTATTATTTTGTGCTAGTTTAAATGCTGTCGACACAAAATTCTTTCAAAATTTGCATGTAATTCCAAGCTTAACAATTAAAATAAAAAATATTTATGTAGCTATAATCATTTTAGAGTTTTATTACCTGTAAACATTTATGAAAAATATAAATACAAAGTTTTGTAACATTTGGATCAAAATTACTTGTGTTATGGTGCTTCACATGAAAACAAAAAGCATAAAAATTCATTCTGAGAAAAAGCTAAAAACAACTTTTAATTGGAGATATTACTTTTAAAAATGTTGTAAATATATTAAAATGCCATTGAATTATCAAGTTCATAGTCTTATTTATTAAAAATATAGTTTTATTTTTCCTTAAAGCTCTAAATATTTTCTGAGCTTTGTTTTGAAAAAGTTAAAATTTGCTCGACAAAATTTTTTTTTTACAACTTCCTCCTATTTGCAAAGGCTTTTTAATATGAAATTATCTGGATTTAAAATATTTAGCCTTTTTTCAAGTGTTTTGATTAAATACATTCAAAACCTTTGAATTTCACATAAAAATATCAACTTTAACTATTTTTTATACAATTTATTCTTTAAAATATGGATAAACATTGCAAAAATGTGATATTGTTGCAAAACTTGATAATTCAAAAATAAATAAAACATGAATAGTTTTTTCCTTTGCAAGTATTTTTATGCTGGGAATATCCTTATGTAGGTAATATATTGTTTTCAAATATACCAAAAAATATGATGTTTAACATTCAGCACATATAAATACTGAATAATTGACTCACAAATATATTATACTGAAAGATAAATTATTATTGAAAATTATCTAATATATTAATTTATGTAATAGATATCTCATTTGACATCATTTATTGTAGTTGTTGCTTTAAGACGAGGGGGAACTCAGCAGCGATTTTGACAATTTTTATAAGGATTCAGTCAGGCTGCCTGGTGGGAGTTATCTGTCCTTTCTCTCGACACTTAAATAGGAAGCAATTTTTTCCTTAGCAATGCATTGCTATTACTTTTCGTCGATGGGCTGTTCGTGGTATACATAAATGGAGATCAATAAATGATTACTTTTGGAAATCGATCATGGATAAATCATAAATAATAATAAATGGAAATCGATCACTTTTCGTAGATGGGTTGTAAAGCATAAAATGTATGGGTAATATAAAGCATAGGTAAAACATATGTCTTTGTTCTAGATATTTCTGTTTCATGTACAATATATAAAGCTGTAAACAGATCTAACAAATATACCTTCAGTCCTAGAAAGAGTTCAATTTGTCAATGAAAAGGCAATTAAAACCCGACACTGCCCAGTACACCGAAAGTATCTCAAATGAGTCATTTAAATTAAATTCCACTTTAAGTATTAGACTACACCCAATAGAATTAGTAGATAATTTGTTTGGCCAAGCAATGACGTTTGATGCTGCTCAGCAATTAACATTATTAGACAGATTTGGACCGTCTTATCACTGTTTCTGCTCTGCCACGGCAATTCGTTTCGGACCATAATGGATAGAAATTTACCGCTATTTGATAACGGAATTTCTCTGTTGCAGGCTGAGTGATGGTAATTACAAATTAAGTAGGATAAGCCCCTGTATCTTTCTGGAGCAGCGGCACATTTTGTTTAAAAGCTCTTAGTTTCAAAGTGGATTAATGCGGAAGTATTTCACTTGAAAGATGATAGCGGAAACGTTGCTCGAATTAAATATTAATAAGCAATTGTGCTATGATTTAGTTGTCCCAAATGAAAATATTTCATTCAAATACACTTCAGAAAGTAACTCATGGGTCAGTGATAATGTGTACTACTACTGTACTGGAAACATATTTTCAAATCCGCTGCAGGCATCTGATTTCATAACCGGGAGACTAAGTGACAATTGTGGGAGTATTTATTAAGTATCTCGCCTCTATAAACGAACTTCTTGAATGAAACTTGAAACGAAATTGTTTCTGATAGGACATGCAAATGTGGATCAAATATCACTAAAAGTCACCAAGGAAGTCAATGCCCTCTTCTTATTACGTGACTTTGGATTTTTTTCGACATACGTACTATAGTGCTAGAAATACATGTTCAAATTCTCTACTGACAGTTATTAAGTGAGTGCTACGAATATTAATGACGGTTGTGATAGCATTATCTCTCATCCATAATCAAACTTCCTGTTGAATTAATAAGTAGTAGTATTTCTGATACGATACGCAAATATGGATCAATTATCCCTAAAAATCATCTAGAAAAGCATTGCCCTCTACTTATTAAGTGATGGTGGGTTTTTTCCGATATACATTAAAGTTGAACACAAAATATTAATAAAATAAAAAATAATAATAAATAATGGTTTACAATATGGGGATGATATCAATAAGATATGGATTAAGTTAGTTCAGGTCAAAAAACAATTCTGAAATTTTGAGTTAACTTGACAAAAATACTCAGAAATGAAAATTAAATGCTTAGAAGAAAATATGATCCAAATTATATTTATACAAAATATACTACTTTAATAAAAAATATTTTTTTTTTTTTCCTTTTTTCCAAAATATTTCACTTTTTAAGTTATTTGATTTATAACTATAAAAAACAACAACATTAGATTATTAATAAAAAGGGTGTAAAGAAGTGATGGACTAGCATTTTATTTTAGAAAAACCATAAAGAAAGGTACATCATTAACGTTTCAATTTTTGCTTTAAACTCAGCTAAGTAATAATTGGAAACAAAATCAAAATTTTTATATGTGAGAAACTTTCAATCTAGATGAAACACGATTGTTTTTTTATTAATGCAGTTTTGTTTCACATACTTATCGAGAAAGGTATCATTTTCACTTAAAAATATCTTTTTCCTTGTTAATTTTCCTTTGTTATGTTACTAACTAGCATAATCTGTGAGCCAATTATTTTAGTTGAGAGATCTCGTTAGCACTGTCTGGTGTAGCTAAAATTTAGCAAACAATGATTATGTTGTTAAAATATTTAAATAACATAGTAAAATATTTTTCAGATAATACCTTATTAATGAGAAAACAATAACTTTCACAATCTCTATTTTAATTTCTTATCCTCTCAATAATCTTTTTTCCCGGCTCTCATTTTTGCTTTTGAAGTTGAAGAATTATTGGTTGCATTTCAGATTATAGTTTCAATTCGTCAGCATTATGTTTTTTATAAGCCTTTTTTCTATATAATTGTGTATTGTATGCATTATTATGATAGAGTGCAAAAAACAGAATATTCCTGGACACATGAAAGGACACTGGATTCTGTCTGAGATATTACTCGAATGAAAGATATGTAGATGATTCAACGTCACTCATGATACACTAAGAAGTTAATTGTTCCATTGCGTTTATTTATGGCCACCCTAATTTAGAATACCCTGAGTCATAATCGTGGCTCTTTAGCAACGTGCACCACTGGTAAGAATTAGGGTGCATTGGCAATTTTTCACCGATTAAGTGTCTGGAATGTTTAAAGTAACCAAATGTTTCTATATTTCAGAATGTTGGCTAATATTAATATATATTTTTTGATTATATTAATTTCCTTATAAATTAAATTAAACAGAAACCGATCCTTTGAAATCACGTTTTGGTTCTATATCTACATCAATACATAACTGATATTAGTTTAGCATCTTTCTAAAACATGGCGCTTGAAAATAGATTTAATTGATAACAAGAAAAGGACTGAAGGTTACAGAATTCTTAATTAGCAACAAGACATATATTTGCCGAGACTTGGGAACTTTACGCTGCAATTTAGAATCTTTTACCTATAGACACGACTCGATAAAACTCGGAAAAACTATTCACTGTCATCATAACCTATGCTTTCTAAAATCTAGTTCATTATCTTTTCTCTTCTTTTAATTAATTTACAGCTTTATTTCATCACTCCTGAGAAGTCCGAATCAGTTTCTGTTCTTTTCTGCTACAGCGAATATCGTAATGGTGCCCGTTAATGAAGTATGAAATCTGAACTCCATTCAAAATTATGAGAATCATTTTGTGTCTTACGCGATAATAAGCTTGTTAATGCAATCAGAGGAAACTTTCTCATGAGACGCCAGTTCCAAGTGCGTTTTTTTTACTTGATGTTATATAAAATTAAGCCTGACAAGTAAAAGATATATTGATTTTTTCTTTCAATTTGAAAAGAAAATTATTTATGTCATAGTATTTACATAATGTGAAAGAATTAATCTGCAAATATATATATTTGAACTTCAATCAGAAAAAAAACGTAAAGACTTGATGTATTTTTTTTATTTAAGATGAATGCAAGGTAGTCATAAATGAACTAAAACTGGTGAAGCAAAATTAAGGATGTTATGTTAATCACTAGCATATTAAGTGCTATCAAATATGATGCTGCAATTAACAAAAATTATAAGATTTGTTTTACATAAACTTTAACATAAGTTGTGTATCACATAATACAGAAATAAAATTTTGCCATTGCTTCCTTTAGTTTGAAATAAGCTGGTTAATATGCTATATATTATAATTATTTTCCTTAAAAAAGTTACTTAACAAATTTTTTAAAAATTTCATTGAATCACTATTAAAAATCTATGTATGAATTATTAGATTGAATAATTAAAGAGTAAACAAATTACTATCAGCAACAGCATAATCAAACAAAAAAGTACTTAATGATAATAGTTGGCGCATAAGAGCTCAGGTCCTGTCACATGTCTTACATTGAGATTGATCTGGAGCGAAAAAAGTGAATTATGTTATTAGCACGTCTAATATCTACAAGTAGCTATTCGAAAAACAGACACCGAACTACATGAATCAATATAAATTTATAATTAAATATCCCAAATTTGTTTTATTTTTTTCAATCCTCTATGAGGAAGGGTCATTTTTATATTTAATAATCAAAATTATTATTAGCACGTTAAATATCTACCTTAAGCAGTTGTTCATAAAACATAACTCTTTTTCCTTATCAGACATCAAAATACATGAATCAATATAAATTTACAATTAATTACCCCAAATAGGCTTTATTTTTTTTTTCTAACCCAAATGAGGAAGTGTCTTTTTCATACCTAATAATTAAAATTGTTATTTGCATGTCAAATATCTACCTCAAGCAGTTGCTCATAAAACAGAACAAAATACATGAACCAATATAAATTTACAATTACATACACGAAATCTGTATTATTTCTTTCATTCCCAAATGATAAGACACCCTTTTATGTAACTTATAATCAAGATTCTTAATTAGAACGCCCCGACTTCCAACTCAAGCATCTGTTACAACTCATTCTTCACATTACAACGAAAAGGAAACACTCTGACACGAGGCAGACATGAAACGCGAACACTCAAAGGAAAATCGTCTTTTAATTATGAATAGGTTTGCTTTTATAAACTTCGCCAAGCGGAGATGAAAGATGCTGCTTTGCTCGAAAAGCTTCGCATATCCTTTTGTCTTTCTCGCAACTGAGAGTTCGTTGCAGCAGAGAAGGGGGAGGGTTTAAGTGGGGCAGATGAAAGAGCTGAAATGAACGTTCCATCCAATCATCATCGATAATGCAGTAATTGACATGTTCGTAATGAATATTGACAATGGTGGTACACGCGGGAATTTCTCGATGCTGTAGTACATGTTTTCCATTCGATGCCTGTGTGAGAAGCAAGTGTAGATGTAAATAACGCGTCAACAAGGATTTGGGTCTGGCTTCATGGCTTCCTTTTAAGTTATGAGTAGTGTGAGTTATTATTATGAAATGAACGCTGTGCGTTGTGAATATAGGGTGGAACTGATAATGTAGGTAATCGGAAAAGAGATAATTGTAAAGTTTCATTATCACTCTATTCAGTGCATGCTTTTTAATAAAAATTAATTAAACTTTCTGTTGCGAATTGGCATTATGATATAATTTAATACAGAGAAAATTATATCTTGATAAACTAATCTTAGCAATAAATAATTAATACAATTTCTATCTGTTATGTATTGGTTTTAAAAAATTAAAATTAAATTTAGAAGAAAATAAGTGACTGAATTCAGGAATCAATTGCTAAGAAAATTATATTAGGATGTTAAATTTAAACATGTGAATTAGAAGTGAAAAGCTATTAAACGTTTTCAAATCTTCACGTTTCATAAAATTCCGTTACCTGACTATAAGTCGAGAAATACTCATTGATCTTTATTCAACTTGCTAAATTTGCAGATGATGATTTAAATATAGAGGATTTGTTTAGGAACGATGTCAATTTAAAAAAAAATTGTGAGTAAATTATTTTTAGTACGAAAGGGGAATTTCAGTTTTTCTATTTTCCTGTTAAAAATTATTAAAATCTGTAATCGTTTTTACTCCTACCCACTGGTAAGAGCACCTCTCTCTGGTGTTGAGGAAAAATAGCCAGTAGGCCTCGAGACTCTTACACGAGAGGAAGTATTGCGCAACCTGCGCTCACGTTGAGAAATGTTTAGTTTACTCTCCCATCTCGAGATGAAGTATATTTAGCTCATTCCACCGTATTAGTTGACCTACAGAATTCTCAATCGGAGAGAAAATATATTTCGCACATTCTGCGCTTATCCGAGTTCGTCTTAAAAGTGGAGTTCATCCACGAATCTAAAATTATCTGTATTTAAATGTGTTAAATATAATATGTCTCTATTATATATGTGTGTCAATAAAGTTGTGAGTTCTCCAACTTGTGCTTTAAGTATCTCAATCCAACCACAAACAGTTACAATCTGGTTGCCCAACCTGTACACTACAAATGTCAAAAACGATATTTTTGGCATTTTGGCCATAATTTACAATGTGAATTAAATTTGGTGTTCCTTTGTTTGGGATTTGACAGATAATATATTCAAGATCTCGATTCGCGCCTAATTGGTATTATATGTAGCTGTTATACCGGAGGGCTTAGTTTCAAACCCATTGAGGGCATCTGCTGCAGTTACTGCTGGTAGAAACAAGCAGATTAGGTGGAGATTAAGCTTGGTTCCAGGATTTTCTAAAAAGCTGCACACAAAATGCAAGGAAGTTGTTCTTCAAATGTATATAATAATTATCATCATATTGGTTTGTTTGGACACACATAAATAGAACACTGGGTTCAATAATGTGCAGAAGGAAAAAAAATTCAATATCTTTCGCTATATCGCTTACAAACAAACTAGGGAATTTACTTTTAACAGAAAGAATAGAAAAAAAAAATTGGAAAAAAATTGCCAATTTTGCTTTATTAACAAAAAGGAACAGGATAATTTTTCAAAAAATGGCCAAAATGTGAAACTTTAACGTGTTTTCCATAATACCCAAGAATATTTGAATTTTAACAAAAATTTATAAAAGTTTGCATCAAAGATAATCTCCCATCGTCAAATATTGAGATTTAAAAAAAAAAAGTATCGTTTCTAAGATGTAGAATTTAATACTCCAACAGAAATTTCGACAAATTTTTGTTCTCTTGAAATTGATCAACTGCTACACGAAAAAGCTGTTCTAAAAAAATGCAAAACCACAACTCAATGAAACAATAACAAAAATCAAATATCCTATTTCTAAAAGTAACGAGGTTTAATTTCAGTACACTTTTAGGTAGAAACCCTAAACAAACAAAATTAATCTTTGAGAAATACTACGGAAAAGGAAATATCTCAGCATTTAAGGAGAAGACAATTAATTATTAATTGGACAATATGCCCTTTCCTTCCTTTAAAACTCACAGAAAGAAAAATCCTCCTAGATTATCTAAGGCAACCCTTTCTCCTCTAAACTATAATTGCCTTTTAAAAATTATATCATCAACTCTGGCCTCCATTAAGGCAAGATTTTTAAATAAGCTTTTAAAATTACTTGATGCCGGAAACTTTTGTTTCTTTTGGAAGAAAACGCTACGGACAACATTTATCATCATCGAAAACCAATTGTTCGTTCTAATATCCACTTGCATGCGTTCTAATGCATTCGAAACTTAGAATAAACAGAGTCGATGGACTTCTTTTGGAACGTATTCAATTATATTTACTTTGCAAAACCGTGATGCGACACATATAAAATGGTTGCGTCTGAATTTTTATCGATATTTCTGTTTGAAGAAGATTAATCGAATTGAATTCTGCTCAGAAGAGCGACAGAATATGTAAAGAGCGAGGAAAATGCCTGATTTACACCTTTCCAGTTTGTCGATTTGGCTGAAACTAGTTTACAGTGAAATGCGATTTGAAAATTGAGTTGGAATTGTAAACAGACTTTTATTCTCGAAATGCATTGGAAAGGAAGATAGGAAATGGCAACATTTAAATTGAAAAGACGTTCTGGAATTAATTGGAAAATTGTGGCCATTGATTATCGTTTTTAGTAAATTTAACTTATAAACTAAACTATTCCTACTAAATTTAGCTTATAAAATACTGATAAATATTTTATAAGTTAAACTTATTAAAGATTTATTTATAAGAAATATTTATTAATATAATATTTATTTCATAAACTAATCTTAATGAAAAATTTTATATGAAATATTTTATTAATTAATAATAAATATTTATTAATAAAAATAATTTACAACAAATATTTTTAAAAATTAATGTATATTATATTAATTAAACTTAGTCAAAATTTATTTTTTATAAATACTATAAAACAGAAAAATAATAAAACTGTATTAAAATTATTAATAAAATATTTCATAATTAATATTTTTAAAAATTAAAAAATATTTTATAAATTATCTTTAAAAAAATTTTATTTATAATAAATTTATTATTAATAAATATTTATATTGATCAGTACAAATTATTGTTCAGGCTTGGCACAAACAATGTAAATTTATTCGCTTAGAGTGCTTCTTTGTATTCCTTATTTCAACAGTATGTAAGTGAACAGTTTACAAATGAAATGGATTCACAGAGTATTTACTGATCACTTTATCTAATGTCACTCTCAAGTGTTACAATTATAAGTATGTAATATTTATTAATAAAAACTATTATAATAAATATTTTAATAAAACTCTAAAAAATATTTTATAAGTGTTTTTATTAAAAATTTATTTATTATAAATATTAGTAATAATATATTTACTTTATAAATTATACTTAATAAAAATTTAATTTGTAATAAATATTTTATAAATAAAACCTAAAAATTTATTTATAATAAATACATGAATACTTATTATAAAATAAATATTTTATTAAAAAATAAAAACTCAAATAAAATTTTTTGATATTAAGTTTTCATTAATAAAATATATATTTCATAATAAATATTTTATTAAAAAATATAATGATAAATAAATTAAAACTTTGTTTTACTCATATTATTTAACATTAATTATTTTATTGAAGTAAGATGGGGTAAGTTTTTAATATTAAATTTTCAAGATCGATAAATTGGTTAAAATATACTAAAATGCTTTTTTTTGCTAAGAAGACCTAAATTATAAGAAAACTTACATCTACTGAAATTGTAAAAGAAATGCACTCAAAAATGATTTGTTAAAATGCCGTTATCAACATCATATTCCAGTATGCCTTTCCATTTTAAAGTGAAATATTTTACATAGAGTTTCAATTTGAAAACTACGTTGGAATTGTAAACACATTTTTAGTTTTTAATTCACTTGGTTGAAAAGATGACAGCTTCGAATTTTGAACAAATTAAATTGTAAATCTTATAAGATTAATGATTGTAACTTAAATAATGACTTGTGGCACTAAAGGAGACTGGAATTATTCTACAAAGAAGATTTTAATAGTAAGCGGTTTCAAACTACTTAGGAAATAACGTTTAATGTATACTTTGAAACGTGAAATTTTATATTTAATGTTTAATGTATACGTATTTTTAAAAGTGACAAATCGCTAAAATTATTTTAAGCAAATTGTATTATCACATTAAATTATAAATCTTATGTATTTTATTCTTTATTTGCTATTATCATCTTAATTTTTAGTGGAATTTAATAGAAAATGAAAAATCAATTAGTCAAGAAATTTAAATTTAAAATCTTATTAAAATTTTTATTTAAATGAAAACTTTTCTTACCAAAAAAAATGTTCCGAAAGTATGAGTGTCTAAAATAATTAAAAAGGAATTTTTTTTAAGTATTAAAATTTTAAATACACTTTTTAAAATATTTTTCCGTTAAATCCAGTATTCTTTATTACATTCAATACCTATTCAATAAATTATTTAATAATAGATATTTGTAGAAAGGTTCTATTAAAATACAGAGGAAATATAAAATTCCATTTTTTATATGCGCAATATTAATTTTATATTTTAATTATATACAATGAAATAAATTAAACGCATATTTGAGGGATGATTTACATTGAAATTCAAAGCTTAAATTTATTAACGTGGGTTGAATTGCATCGTTTTAGTTTTGACGTTTGAGTAGAAGTCCCATTACTGCGGTTTTCTGAGGTAAGGATGGAATAAAGGGTTCCATGGCGGCTATTAAGAATGATTGACCCTTATTTGCATCTCACATTGTAAAATATTCGAAAAATTCACTATTTAACTCCAGCTAATGTGAAGTACAGAGTGGCCATAAAATAATTTTCCCGGTTTGGAGGCATCTGCAGCTAAAACTAATAAACAAAATGAAACCAAATTTTATAAATATATGTGGAACAGATGGGTAGAGGATTTCACTAAAAAAAGCCGTCATTTGGTGCACATACGCAGCATGAAATTTTCACAATCTAGGTTGATTTCACAAATTTCAGTGATTTTGGATCTGTTGAAAACGAAAAAAATCAATTATTATAAAGAATGTATTATGTCAAGCTTCATTATAATGTTTGAATAATAAACATTCCACCTGCAGAAATGAATGAATACAATGTGAAACTAACAGAAATTATTTTTTAATTAATCAACTTTAGAATCCCTGGCGCCACTTACAATATTTTCAATGTGCTGATCTTCCCAGTATACAAGATATCGCATCCGGCTTATGACGTAGTCTACTGCTGTCCGTAAATTGCCACCTTGGAGGCCATGTATCTTCTCTTTCAAGGGACTCATGTTTATAACGCCACTCGCATACACGTCAGATTTAAGGTAATCTCTTAGCCAAACGTTATAATTGGTAATGTCTGGGAAACGGGATGGCCATTCCAAAACTGGCTGATAACTTTCACTTTACCAAAATACAGCAATAAAATGTTCTGCATTGAATGAAGTGTATGTCGCCATGGATCATCTTGCATAAAAGGTTTTCGCGCCCAAGCACTATCTTTGATGCAGTTCAAGAATGACAAAAGTTTCCAGCATTTGCCAATATTTCTCACCACTAATCGGTGCAGGTAATAGGACTTATAGTAGTGATATTCTCAATATTGGATGATTCTAAAAAATTATATGTTCTACTGTTGTATGATTCTCCCAAATTCGGCAGTTATGAATCTTGTACTCGCTTTGGCAGTACATATACTAAAATTGGATGTACTAAAATGCTGTCCTAGGTCGATTTCTAATATTCCGTTAATATAGATGTTCCATAAAATCGGACCCAGGCCGGATCCCTGTGGAATACCTTTATCGTATGGTTGGTTCACTTCTCCCAAAGTGACTCTTCTGTCCTGCAGAAAGCTGTGTAAGATTGCCTTGAAGTAAGACGGCATATTGAGGCTTTGTATCTTGATTTTAAGAATTTTTCAATTGGCTGAATTAAATGCATTCGCCACGTCGAGTGAAATAACGCACGTGACGTGGCTTCTTGCTTGTGCGCTTGCTATGAATGTTTTGAGGTTCTGAAGTGCGTTTACAGTAGATCTTTTCTTTCTAAAGCCAAATTGGAGATGGTGAAGAAGTTTTCTTTTCTCAAGGAAGAACGACAGTCTGGACTGACACATTCAGATAAAAATGAGCCGCTTCTCAATGTTTTCCAAGGTCGATGACTATAGATTATCCATTCTGGCAAGAAACATTTGCATGAAATGTTGTCAGACGCTTCTCATAATTTATCACTTTTAGTTCTTGCACAAGACCGATATTACGCGGACAAAAACGCATCATATCCGTATCATTTACCAGATAGTAAAAAAAGGCATACCTAAGATGCAATTTCTTTCATTGACTATCGGTGGGTTGCGCTTTTCATATATAAGTAGTACACAGAGCGAAATATTATAAAATAGTTCTTTTAAAAAACGTAAATAATGTAATTAAAAGTAGGATTTACTACAAATTTACCATTGTTATAATATTTTAATTTCTAATGGATAGGCGTATTCAAAATTAATTTCTACTAAATGTTATTTTTAAAAATTAATGTTATTTAACAAATTATATAGCAAATTTAATTTATGTATTATATACAAAAACGCACGATGTTTTAATATACAGCACACATAAATACTAAATAATTGAGTCCCAAATATATTATACTGAATGATAAATTATTGTTGAAATTTAACTAATAGATATCTCATTGACATCATTTATTGTAGCCCCTGCTTTAAGAAGAGAGGGAACTCAGCGGCGATTTTGACAATTTGTGTAAGAATTTCTCATCGACAGTCAGACTGCCTGGTGGGAGTTACCTGGGTTTTCTCTCATCTACACTTAAACGAGTAGCAGTTTTCTCTAAAACAATGCCCTGCCAACACTTTCCGTTCAGCAGTAAAAAGAAAAACATATCTGGTTTGCTCTATGTATTGTAGTTTCATGTACAATATATAATGCTGTAAACAAATCTAACAAATATACCACCACCCCTAGAAAGAGTTCAATTTGTCAATGAAATGGCAATTAAAACCCGACACTGCCCAGTACACCGAAAGTATCTCAAATGAGTCATTTAAATTAAATTCCACTTTAAGTATTAGACTACACCCAATAGAATTAGTAGATAATTTGTTTGACCGAGCAATGACGTTTGATGCTGCTCAGCAATTAACATTATTAGACAGATTTGGACCGTCTTATCACTGCTTCTGCTCTGCAACGGCAATTCGTTTCGGACCATAATGGATAGAAATTTACCGCCATTTGATAACGGAATTTCTCTGTTGCAGGCTGAGTGATGGTAATTACAAATTAAGTAGGATAAGCCCCTGTATCTTTCTGGAGCAGCGGCACATTTTGTTTAAAAGCTCTTAGTTTCAAAGTGGATTAATGTAGAAGTATTTCATTCGAAAGATGATAGCGGAAACGTAGCTCGAATTAAATATTAATAAGCAATTGTGCTATGATTTAGTTATCCCAAATGAAAATATTTCATTCAAATACACTTCAGGTACACTCATGGGTCAGTGATAATGTGTACTACTACTGTACTGGAAATGCATGTCCAAATTCGCTGCTGGCATCTGATTTCTTTGACGAGGTGATTCAGTGACAATTGTGAGAGCATTTATGAAATATCTCGCGTCGATAATCAAGCTTTTTGTTGAATTGTTTTTGATATAGCATTGCAAATGTGGATCAAATATCACTAAAATCACCAAGAAAAGCCATGCCCTCGTCTTATTACGTGACGGTGGATTGTTTTCGACCTACATACTATAGGGCTGGAAATATTTTTTCACATCCACTGCAGGCATCTGATTTCATAACCGTGAATATTAAGGGATGGTTGTGAGAACATTTAAAAAGTATCTCGCATCGATAATCAAGCTTCCGGTTGAATATGTAGACGTATTTCTGGTACGACACGCAAATGTGGATCAAATATCCCTAAAAAGCATCAAGAAAAGCAATGCCTTCTTTTTATTACGTGACGGCGTATTATTTCCGACATACATACTATAGTGCTGAAAATATACGTTAAAATCCACTGTTGGCATTTGATTCCATAACCGAGGAGATTCAGCAACGATTGTAAGAGCATTATATCTCATTGATAATCAATCTACCTATTGAATTATTTCTGATACGACATGCAAATGTGGATCAAATATACCTAAAAGTCATTAAAAATAGCAATATCCTCTTCTTATTATGTTACTTTGGATGGTTTTCCCCATGCATTAATGTTGGAAAAATATATTAATAAAAATAATAATAAATAATGGTTTTCTATATCTAGATGATATCAGTAACATGTAGATTAAGTTAATTCAAGTCAGAAAATAATTCTCAATTTTTGAGTTACGTTGAAACAAAAAACGAAAATGAAAATTAAATGTTTAGAAGAAAATTTTATGATGCAAATTATATATACAAAATATGCTACACTTATAAATATATATTTTTTCTTTTTTCAAAATATTTCACTTTTTAAGTCTTTTGCTTTATATCTATCAAAAAATACATTAGATTATTAATAAAAAGACAAAAAAAAAAAAAAAAAAAGATGGAACAACATTTTATTTTTGAAAAACCATAAAGAAGGGTACATCATTAACATTTTAATTTTTTTTACTCAGCTTAGTTATAATTGGAAATAAAATCAGAATTTTTATATGTGAGAAACATTCAATCTAGATGAAACACGTTTATTTTTTGTTAATGCAGTTTTGTTTGAAATACTTATCGAGAAACGTATCATTTTCACTTAAAAATATCTTTTTCCTTGTTAATTTTCTTTTGTTATGTTACTAACTAGCATAATCTGTGAGCCAATTATTTCAGTTGAGAGATCTCGTTAGCACTGTCTGGTGTAGCTAAAATTTAGCAAACACTGATTATGTTGTTAAAATATTTATATAAGAAAGTAAAATACTTTTCAGATAATACCTTATTAATGAGAAAAAAATAACTTTCACAATCTCTATTTTAATTTCTTATCTCTTCAATAAATCTTTTCTACCTGCTTTCATTTTCGCTTTTGAAGATGACGAATTATTGGTTGCATTTCAGATTATATACTCAGTTCGCAGCATTATGTGCTTTCACAAGCCTTATAATCATAATCATATAATCCTTTAATAATCCTTTTTCATATATTATTGTGTATGTATTATTATGATAGAGTGCAAAAAAAGAATGGTATTTCGGATAAAATAAGTGCTTTTTTAAATCCTGAACATATCTATCTGATGTGTCACTCGAATGAAACATATGTAAAAGATTCGACGTCACACATGATACAGTAAGAAGTTAGCTGTTCCATTGCGTTAATTTAGGGCCACCATAATTTGTAACGCCGTGAGCCCTACTCGTTGCTCAGTAGTACTAACGTGCGGCGCTAGTAACCATTAGGACTGAGATTCAATCCGCTGGCGGCTGTTGTAGACAGTGTTTCAAATGCGAGAAGACACGATGGCTTTCGTGAAGTTCACCATCTTGCCTCTTGAGTCATACTACCTTATGGAAGTTTTCTGGGTTTTCTCCCATACAATACGCAAATGGGTGTAGTGGCCCCTTAAATTACTCCTGGAAAGCATTGACCACCTTCTTCAACGATTCGGAGCCAAGTCAGACTTCACCTACGGGTGCTAAATCACAACAGAATCTGTCCCCTTTCACTCAATCCATGAGTAAATTACTCATGGGATGTCATCTCGCCCTGTCGGACGCTGAGCATTAGGTAAAACAACAATTTGGAATGTATATCTTCACTTACAATTTGTACAAGTGATAGGTATCCTATTTCTTCCTTGACTCCTAATTTCTTATCGTCCTTCCTTTCTTTCTTTCTTCCTTTTATTTTCCTTCCTTCCCTCCTTCCTTTTTTTTCCTTTTCTCTTCCTTCTTTTTCTCCTTCCAATTACTTTTTTTTCTTTTCCACTTCCTTGAATTCCAGTTTAAGTACTTTGTAGATCACAGATATACTATGTGCATCTCTGCTACAGACATGGGAACATTTTGTTTGACTTAGCTTCGAACTGATGATATCTTTTTGTTCTTTGCAAAGTTAACCAGTGTCGACAATGGACGTCTGCCAATAGGGTACTGCGAACGGTGGGCATATGATCCCAGTAAAGCTTGACTGTTGGCGTACGTAGTTACTAAGTTATGTGGTCCGCTAATTAGGATCAATCGCTTTTTGCATCTAGAACTATATATCAGTATTTTATTGGTGATGATTTCCTTGGCCAACCCTCACCAAACTTGTTACCTGTGATTTCGAAAGATTTACAGACTCGAGAAACGAAACGATTAGAAACTCTTAAACCGAAACTCAGAGTTTTTTCCATTCTATCACGTGTCAAGCCATATATATAATTTATTCTAGCAATATTGTGCGTGAAAACTCACTTGAACTTGCATAGATTGTCTTTAATAGCGCTTTTCATCAGTAATGTTATTATAGTTATGCATTGTTCTCTATGGCTGTATGTGTTTTGCAGAGACATGTACCTGATATTTGCGTACGAATGCCGTTTTCTACTAAATTGGGTGTTCATTTTACGAATCGCAATGGACCCTCTACTACACTTCCATGGCGGTCTGCCTAACCCTCAAATATTTACTTAGGTTTTGCTCGCCAGTGTATTTGGCGGCTCATACTGCATCGATACTTCTTCTTTAATGGTAAAGCCCCATAGTGGGCCAAGGACGTCGGCCTAGTGGCAGATTCCGAAACATAAGATGTTTTCTTTCTACGGGGTGGGGTTGTCAGCCCTATGCCCAACAATCCTATTAGACCGTAACCTGGTGTTTAAAGTGGATTCCGAACTACAACAAGCTTCCATTGAACTGCCGGGACTCGGACCAAAACCTGTGGCACCGATCGCTAGTGCTTCAGATACTCAGCTACCTCATTAGTAACTACAGTATAATAATTAATACATCTTGATATTGTATTTATTATTTTGTCAACCAAATTAAAAAAATCTCAATTTTGTGCTCAGATATGCAGATACACTGACATTTAATAGCTCTGTCTATTCTAGTACCTCGCGCGATACGCGTGTGAGGCCAAAAATTTCAGTTCAGCTCGAGGTTAAGTATCTGAACCAATCATCCCTGAGACCATCCCTGTTCGAATCAATCCCCTAATGCCATTCCTGAGAGCCATCTAGTCCACTATCTTTCTTTCAGTAATTAATTTTATTAAAAATTTAAATTATACAACGAAAATACAAGTTTTACAATATAGTATGGGCAAGTGGTGAGTATATTGGATTACCGAACTATATTAGTTGGGTTCAAAACTCGACAAGCGAAGTTGAAGTAATATTCATGTCTCTACTACAGCCTGTAATTCACATGCCAGAAAGTACTTTCAAACGGTTCAAGATCGGCCAATAACTTCTATGGAAATGTGCATCTTAAATTATGATGGCGCAATGTAGAGCTACATATCTTTGTATTGCTGGCCCTAAAAAACGTTTAACATGCTTTTGTATTGGAAAAGTTTCACTGATTAAGTGTCAGGAATTTTAAAGCAACCAAACTTTTCTGTATTTTCAAATACTAGCTAATATTAATATATATATTTGATTAAATTATTTCCTTAGAAAAAAAAACAGATTCTTTGAAATCATATTTTTGTTCTATACCTACATACATACATAACTGATATTTGCTTAACATCTTTCTAAAAGATGGCGCTTGAAAAGAGATTTAATTAATAACAAGAAAAAGGCTCAAGATTACAGATTTCTTAATTAGCAACAAGACATATATTTGCCAAGACTTGGGAAGTTTACGCAGCAATTTAGAATCTTTTATGTATAGACACTACACGATAAAACTCGGAAAAACTCTTCACTGTCGTCATAACCCGTGTTTCTAAAATCCAGTTCATTATCTTTTCTCTTCTTTTAATTAATTTACAACTTTATTTCATCACGCAAGAGAAGACCGAATCGGTTTCTGTTCTTTTCTGCTACAGTGAGTATCGTAATGATGCACGTTAATGAAGTATGAAATCCGAACTCGATTCAAAATTGTGAGAATCATTTTGTGTCTTGCGCGATAATAAGCTTGTTAATGCACTCAGAGGAAACTTTCTCATGAGACGCCGGTTCAAAGGGTGTTTTTTTTGTGTGTGTGTGTGTGGTGTTATATAGAATTAAGCTGACAAGCAAAACATATATATATATTTCGTCTTTCAAATTGAATAGGTGATTCTTAATTTATGCAGTATTTACATTATTTGAAAGAATTAATTTGCAAAGACATATATTTGTACTTCAAACACAAAAGAAACGTAAAGACTTGGTGTATTTTTATATTTAAGATGATTGACGAGGTAATCGTTATTAAAGTAAAACTGCTAACGCAAAATTTTAGATGTTATGTTAATCAATAGAAAATTGAGTTCTATCAAATATGACAATGCAGTTAACATAAACTTAAGCTTTGTTTTACATAATACAGAAATACAATTTCGCCATTATTCCCTTATTTTTAAATTAGCAGGTTAATATGCTATATATTATAATTATTTTCCTTAAAAAGTTATTTAAAAACAGTCTTAAAGATTTGTTTGTATAACTGTTAAAAATCTGTCTATGAATTATTTTATTGAATAATTAAGAATAAACAAATCACTATCAGCTACAGCATAACAAAAAAAAGTATTTAATGATAATAGTTGACGCATAACAGCTCAAGCAATGTCACATGTCTTATATTGAAATTGATCTGAAGTGAAAAAACCTCATATCTATAAGTAACTATTCGAAAAACAGAACTATTAATCATTGTCAGACATCCAAAATATATGAATCAATATAAATTTACAATTAAATAACACGGAATCTGTTTTATTTCTTTCAATCCCAAATGATAAGATATCCTTTTATGTAACTTATAATCAAAATTCTTAATTAGAACGCCCGCCGACTTCTAATTCAAGCATCTGTTACAACTAATTCTTATCACTACAACGAAAAGGAAACACTCAGGGACGAGGCAGACATGAAACGCGAACACTCAAAGGAAAATCAGCTTTTAATTATGAATAAGTTTGCTTTTATAAACTTCGCCAAGCGGAGATGAAAGATGCTGCTTGGCTCGAAAAGCTTCGCATATTCTTTTGTCTCTGTTGGCAACTGAGAGTTCGCTGCAGCAGAGAAGGGGGAGGGTTTAACTGGGGCAGATGAAAGAGCCGAAACGGACGTTCCATCCAATCATCATCGATAATGCAGTAATTGACAGGTTCGTAATGAATACTGACAATGGTGGTACACGCGGGAATTTGCTCGATGCTGTTGTACATGTTTTCCATTCGATGCCCTGTGCGAGAAGAAAGTGTAGATGTAAATACGCGTCAGCAAGGATTTGGGTCTTTCTTGCTTGGCTTCCTTTTAAGTTATGAGTGTGAGTTATTATGAAATGAATGATGTGTGTTGTGTATGTAGGGTGGAATTGATAAGGTAGGTCATCGGAAGAGTTGTAAAGCGATTACATTCGGTTCATAATCGCTCTATTATATGCATACTGTTTAATCAAATTAAATAACATTTTTGTTGCGAATTGGCATTATGATATAATTTAATATAGATAAAATTATATATTTATAAACTAGTTTTAGAAAAAAATTATTGATAGAACTTCTATCTACTATATTTTGATTTTAAAAAAATTAAATTTAGAAGAGAATAAGTAACCGAATTCAGGAATCACTTAAAAAGAAAATTATATTTATTAAGATGTTAAATTTAATCTATGAATTAGAAGTTTAATAGTAATTAAACGTTTTAAAATCTTCAAGTTTCTTATAAATTCAGTTACATGAGTATAAGTCGAGAATTATTCTTTAACCTTTATTCAACTTGCTAGATTTGCAGATGATTATTTAAATGTAGAGAGTGTGTTTACAAACGATGTCGAATTAGAAAAGTTATGCGCAAATAATTTTATAAACAATATCGGTTAACTATTAAAGATTAATCATTGTTTTATTACGAAATATGTAATTCAGATTTTATAACTTCATGTTATAATTTATTAAATTATTAACTAATTTATTAACTGGCAAGAGCGCCCCTCTATAGTGTTCAGCAGAAATGGTCAGTAGGCCTCGAGACTCTCACCCGAGAGGAAGTATAGAGCAACCGGAGCTCCCGATAAGAAAAATTTAGCTTATACTTTTTCATGCCGAGAAGAAGTATATTTCGCCCGCCCTGCGCTTGTCCGAGTTAAGGGTTTTCGGCCTAAAAATGGAATTCTTCCACGGATCTATAATTATACGTCTTATAAAGCTGTGAATTCTCAAACCTGTGCGTCAAGTATTTCAACCCAATTCCACCTTGTTACAATCTGGTTGCCTAAATTGTTAAAACGGTTAATTTTTGCTAAGGATCATAATATACATGGGGAATTAAATAGGGTTTTCTTTTGTTTTGGATTTTATAGGTAATATATTATTCAAGATGTTCGATTCGCGCATAAGTGGTATCGTGTGTAGCTATTATGACGAGGATAGGGAAAGAGGGCTCAGATTCAAATCCACTGAGGGCATCTGTTGCAGTCACTGCTGGTGACAAGAAGTCATGTGAATCTTCCAGAAGTCATGTGAAGTCACCTGGTGAATCTCCATCTAGAGATTCAGTTTGCCTAGAACGAGTTTTCAGGGTTTTATACAAAGCCACACATAAAATGCGAGGAAGTTGTTCTCCATATATTCCCCCCTTTATCATAGTAGGTGGATTGACGTTGATACACATAAATGGTTCACCACACATAAGGTTCACCAATGTGTAGAAGAAAAAAAAATCAACATTTCCTTATTTCACTCACAAACAAACAATGAGATATACTCTCAACAGAAAGAATAGAAAAAACATAGAAAAAAATTCAAATTTATGTTTTATTAACAAAAAGAATTGAACAATTTTGCAAAAATTACAAGCTTTAGCATGTTTTCCATAATACCTTAGACTACATGGATTTCAACAATGATTTAGAAAAGTTTGAGTTTGTCTCGAAGATAATCTCTCTTCATAAAATATTCAAATTTCTAAATAAAAATTTAAATTCCTAAGATCTAGAATTTAATTTTCTAACATAAATATCAACAAATTTTTGTTCAACTAAAATTCATCAACTACTGCACGAAAAGCTGTTCGAAGTTCTCTAAGAAACATTGCAAATCACAACACAAATCAATACATCTCAATGAAGCAATAACAAAAACTTAAATATCCTATTTCTTAAAAGACCAAGGTTTAATTTTGGTACACTTTTAGACAGAAACCCTGAGCAAACAATATTAATCTTTGAGAAATGCTGGAGAAAAGGAAAATCTCAGCATTTAAGGAGAACACAATTAATTATTAATTGGACAATATGCCCTTTTCCTCCTTTAAAGCCACAGAAAGAAAAATCCTCCTAGATCATCTAAAGCAACCCTTTCTCCTCTAAACTATAATTACTTTTAAAAATTTATCATCAACTCTGGCCTCCATTAAGGCAAGATTTTTTAAATAAGCTTTTAAAATTACTTGCTGCCGGAAACTTTTGTTTCTTTTGGAAGAAAACGCTACGAAAAACATTTATCATCATCGAAAACCAATTGTTCGTTCTAATATCCACTTGCATGCGTTCTAATGCATTCGAAACTTAGAATAAACAGAGTCGATGGATTTCTTTTGGAACGTATTAAATTATATTTACTTTACAAAACCGTGATGCGACACATTTAAAATGGTTGCGTCTGAATTTTATAGATATTTCTGTTTGAAGAAGATTCATCGAATTGCATTCTGCTCAGAAGAGGGACAGAATTTGTGAAGAGCGAGGAAAATGCCTGATTTACAGCTTTCCAGTTTGTCGATTTGGCTGAAACTAGTTTACAGTGAAATGCGATTTGAAAATTGAGTTGGAATTGTAAACAGACTTTTATTCTCGAAATGCACTGGAAAGGAAGATAGGAAATGGCAACATTTATGTTGAGAATTCGTTCTGAAATTAATTGAAAAATTGCTGCCATTGATTATCCATTTTAGTCTTTCAATATATTTAACTTATAAAATGCTAACAAATAGTTTATAAGTTAAACTTAATAAAAAATTATTTATAGATATTTTGTTAGGAAAATAGGAAATGGCAACTAAAACAAATTTTTATTAAGCGTAATTAATAAAATAAATATTTTATTAATAAATTTATATTAAATAATATTTGATATTTATTAATAAAATATTTGATAATAAATATTTTTAAAAAATTAAGAAATATTTTATAAATTAAATTTAATAAAAATTTATTTATAATAAATATTAAAAAAAATATTATATAAATTAAAATTAACATAAATATTTTTATAACTAATATTTTTTTTAAAAAAAATAATATCGTACAAATTAATTTTAGTAAAATTTTATATATAATAAATTTATTATTAATAAATATTTATATTTATTAATAAAAATTATTGTTTAGCCTTGTCATGAAAACGTAAATTCGTTTGATTATAGTTCGAATGTGCGATTCTTATTTATCTAATAGATATCTCATTCGACATCATTTATTGTAATTATTGCATTAAGAAGAGAGGGAACTGGACAGCGATTTTGAAAATTTTTATAAGGATTTCTCATCGACAGTCAGGTTACCTGGTGGGAGTTATCTGGGATTTCTCTCATCGACACGTAAATGCGAAGCAGCTTTCTCCTAAGCAATGCCATGCCATCACCTTTTCATCGACCTTTCATGGTATATAAAGGGTTATCATAATCGATCACTTTTGGAAATAGATCATGGATAAATCATGAATCATAATAAATAGAAATTGATCATTTTTCGTCGATGAGTTGGACATGGTATTCATAAATGAAAATCGATATCCATCGACATTCAGCATATGTCTTTGTTCTAGATATGTCAGTTTCATATACAATATATAACGTTGTAAACAGATCTAACAAACATACCTTCACTCCTAGAAGGAGTTCAATTTGCCAATGAAAAGGCAATTAAAACCAGACACTACCCAGTACACCGAAAGTATCTGAAATGAGTCATTTAAATTAAATTCCACTTTAAGTATTAGACTACACCCAATAGAATTAGCAGATAATTTGTTTGGCCGAACAATGACGTTTGATGCTGCTCAGCAATTAACATTATTAGACAGATTTGGACCGTCTTATCACTGCTTCTGCTCTGCCGTGGCAATTCGTTTCGGACCATAATGGATAGAAATTTACCGCCATTTGATAACGGGAATTTCTCTGTTGCAGGCTGAGTGATGGTAATTACAAATTAAGTAGGATAAGCCCCTGTATCTTTCTGGAGCAGCGGCGCATTTTGCTTAAAAGCTCTCAGTTTCAAAGTGAATTAATGCGAAAGTATTTCATTCGCAAGATGATAGCGGAAACGTGGCGAAATTGTAGAATTCAACTCGAATTAAATATTAATAAGCAATTGTGTTATTATTTAGTTGTCCCAAATGAAAATATTTCATTCACATACCCTTCAGAAAACTCATGGGTCAGTGATAATGCGTACTATTACTTTACAGGAAATACATGTTTAAATCTACTGCTGGCATCTGATTTCTTTAACAAGGAGATTCAGTCACGATTGTGAGAGCATTTATATTGTATCTCGCATCGATAATCGAGCTTAATGTTGAAAGTTTTCTGATGCGACATGCAAATGTGGATCAAATATCCCTTAAAGTCATCAAAGAAGGCAATGTACTCTTCTTATTATTGTTTCCGACATACATACTATACTGCTGGAAATACATGTTCAAATCCGCTGCTGGCATCTGATTTCGTAACAGAGGTTTGGTTTGGTGTGTCACTCTTATTTTGTCACTCATTTTGTGCGTACTTTAGGCTAATTAAACCGGTACCTATAGTTTAACGTGGATTTCGAAACACCCACAAACATCCATGCCACCGCCAGGATTCACAACTGAAGTCTGTGGTACTAACGACCAGAGCGCTAGCTAATTGACCATCAGACCGCTTCATAACAAAGAAGACTATTGCGAGGGCATCTATATAGTATCTCGCATCTATAATCAAGCTGAATATTTTCTATTAGGACACGCAAATGGGGATGAAATATCCCTTAAAGTCATCAAGAAAAGCAATGTCCTCTTCTTATTATGTGACGGTGGATTGTTTCCGACATATATTAATGTTGAACACAAAATTATTAATAAAATAAATAAATAATAGTTTTCAATGACCGGATGATATCAATAATATATTGATTATCTTAATTCATGTCAAAAATAACTCTGCAATTTTTGACTTACGTTGTAACAACAAACAGAAACGAAAATTAAATATTTAGAAGAAAATTCTGTTACAAATCATATTTGTACAAAATATGCCACACTTATAAAAATATTTTTCCTTTTTTCAAAATATTTCACTTTTTAAATCTTTTGCTTTATATCCATCGAAAAATACATTAAATTATTAATAAAAAGAGGCGGACTAGCATTTTATTTTAGAAAAACATAAAGAAATGTACATCATTAGTATTTAGATGTTTTTTTTTACTCGGCTAAGTAATAATTGGAAATAAAATCAAAATTTTTCTATGTGAGACACCCTCAATCTGATGAAACACATTTATTTTTTTATTAATGCAGTTTTGTTTCAAATACTTACTGAGAAACGTATCATTTTCACTTAAAAATATCTTTTTACTTGTTAATTTTCCTTTGTTATGTTACTAACTAGCATAATCTGTGAGCCAATTATTTTAGTTGAGAGATTTCGTGAGCACTGTCTGGTGTAGCTAAAATTTAGCAAACATTGATTATTTTGTTAAAATATTTAAATAACACAGTAAAATATTTTTCAAATAATACCTTATTAATGAGAAAACAATAACTTACACAATCTTTATTTTAATTTCTTATCCCTTGAATAAATCTTCTTAACTTCAAAAGCTGTTAAAAAATGAGAGAAGGTAGAAGAATTATTGGCTACATTTCAGATTACATACTCAGTTCTTCAGCATTATGTGCTTTCATGAGCTTTTTTATAATGCTTTTCCTTATATTATTGTGTATTTTATGGATTTTTATGATAGAGTGTAAAAAAAAGTATGGGGATATGGATGCAGTGATGCAATGAATGCAGTGCAAAAGAATGAATACAATAAGTGGTTTTTTTTGGACACATCTATCCTGAGACATATCTATATGAGATGTCGCTTAAATGAAAGATATGTAGAAGATTCAACGTCACTCAAGATACACTAAGAAGTTAGCTGTTCCATTGCGTTCATTTAGGGCCACCGTAATTTGGAAGACCCTTAACTCTACTCGTGGCTCAGTAGTAACGTGCGCCTCTGGTTAGTACTAGGGCTGAGGTTTAATCCACTGGCTGCACTGTTGTAGACACCGTTCAAAAGACGAGAAGACTCTATGGCGTTCGGGAAGATCAGTATCTTGTTATCATAATAACTGATAGGAGTTACAGGCTGTAACGCACATGCCAGAAAGGCTTTCCGATAGGTTCAAGACTCACTCGCCAGTAACTTCTCTGGGCATGTTCATCTTAAATTATGATGGCACAATGTAATTGCACGGCTGCATATCTTCGAACTCCTCCCTAAAATTCTGAATGTGCGTTTGCATTGCCAAATGTTCACCGCATAAGAGTCTGGAATTTTAAAGCAACCAAGTTTTTTTATGCTTTCAAATGTTAACTAATATTAATATATATTACATTTAATTTCCTTATAAATTTAATTAAACTGAAAGCAATCATTTAAAAACACATACATACATAACTGATATTTGCTTAACATCTTTCTAAATCATGACGCTTGAAAAAAAATTTAATTAATAGCAAGAAAAAGGCTCAAAATTACAGATTTCTTAATTAACAACAAGGCATATATTTGCCAAGACCTGGTAAGTTTACGCAGCAATTTAGAATCTCTTATCTACAGATAGGACTCGATAAAACTGCGAAAAACTATTCACTGTCATCCTAATCCATGTTTCTAAAATCTAGTTCATTACCTTTTCTCTTCTTTTAATTAATTTACAGCTTTATTTCATCACGCAAGAGAAGACAGAATCAGTTTCTGTTCTTTTCTGCTACAGCGAATATCGTAACGATGCGCGTTAATGAAGTGCGAAATCTGAACTCCATTCAAAATTATGAGAATCATTTTGTGTCTTGCGCGATAATAAGCTTGTTAATGCAATCAGATGACACTTTCTCATGAGACGCTAATATTCTCATGCGACGAAAATATTTTTTATAATAAAGTGTGGCCATGTTGTGAGTACATTGGATTACCGAACAGTGGTAGTTGGGGTCAAAACTCGAAACTCAAAGATGAACTGATATTTCTACATCTACAACACGCTGTAATTCACATGCCAGAAAGTCTTTCCCATAGTTTCATGACTAACTCGCCAGTAACTTCTTTGGGAATGTTAATCTTAAATTATGAAGGCCCAATGTAGTTGTAGGGCTGTATCTTATCATTGCTCGTCATAAATAATGCTGAATGTGCTTTTGTATTGGCCAATGTTCACCGATTAAGTGTCTGGAATTTTAAAGCAACCAAGCATTTCTATATTTTCAAACATTAGCTAATATTAATTTATATTTTTGATTAAATTAATTTCCTTGTAAACATGCCTTAATTTAATTAAAACACATTTTTAAATCATATTTTATGTATCTACATACATACATAACTGATATTTGTTTAACATCTTTCTAAAACAGGAAACTTGAAAAGAGATTTAATTAACAACAAGAAAAAGACTTAAGATTACAGATTTCTTAATTAGCAACAAGGCACATATTTGCCAAGACTTGGGAAATTTACGCAGCAATTTAGAATCTTTTATCTGTAGACACGATTCGATAAACCTGAGAAAAACTATTCACTGTCGTCATAACCCATGTTTCTAAAATGTAGTTCATTATCTTTTCTCTTCTTTTAATTAATTTACAGCTTTATTTCATCAAGCAAGAGAAGACCGAATCGGTTTCTGTTCTTTTCTACTACAGCGAGTATCGTAACGATGCGCGTTAATGAAGTATGAAATCCGAACTCCATTCAAAATTATGAGAATCATTTTGTGTCTTGCGCGATAATAAGCTTGTTAATGCAATCAGAGGAAACTTTCTCATGAGACGCCAGTTCAAAGTCTGTTGGGTTTTTTTTACGTGATGTTATATAAAATTAAGCTGATAAGTAAAAGATATATTTATATATATATATATTACTTCTTTCAAATTGAAAAGAAGCCTATTCTTAATTTAAGTCGCTCTATTTACATAATGTGAAAGAATTAATTTGCAAAAATATATATTTGTACTTCAATCACAAAAGAAACGTAAAGACTTACCAAATCACTTTTTAAAAAATTTATTTAAGATGAATGCCAAGGTAGTCCTAAATGAACTAAAATCTGGTGACGCAAAATTTGAGATATTATGTTAATTAATAGTATATTGAGCACTATCAAATATGGCAATGCAGTTAACATAAACTCATAAGATCTGTTTTATGTACGCTTAAATATAAGCTTTGTTTTACATAATACAGAAATTAAATTTTGCCATTAATTCCCTTATTTTAAATTAGATGTTTATTATACTACCTACATAATTAAATGCAAATCATGACATTGAAAAATTGATTTATATGCTATGTTATTGATTTATATTGCTTTATTATGTTACCTATATATTTTGATGGCAAGCATGCAATAAAATAACTACTTATTTAGTAAATATCATATCTAAAATATTCAGCTTTTTATTTTTATTATACTTTTAAGTAAATTATAAATTGCTTAAAATTACATATAAATTTTTTGTATTAGTATATTTTGATATTGTAACCATGCTTCCTTTTACCCACTGGCAAGGGGTAAGTTCCTGTGGCGTTCAGAAGAAGTGGTCAGTTTGTCTACAGAGTCTCACCCGGAGAGGAAGTACATTTCGAACATCCATACAAAAATGTGCAACTTAGGCGAGTTTCGGATTAGAAATGAAGTCTTTCCCCAAACCTATAATTATCTGCTTTTAAAAGTGTCAAATACTGTATGTCTCTAATTGCACGTGTGTGTGTGTGTGTAGAGCTCTGTGCCTCAAGTATCTCAACCCAACCACACTTAGATACAATCTGGTTGGCCAATCTGCACAATACAAAATTCTTTAAAAAGTTATTTAAAAATAATGTTTAAAAAATGTATTGAATCATTGTTAAAAATCAGTATATGAAATATTTTATTAAATAATTAAGAATAAACAAATTACGATATATTGCAGCATAACTAAAAAAAGTATTACAGCTAATGTATTGTCACTTGACTTATATTGTGATTGGACTGAAGTGAAAAATAGTGAATCACAACACACTAGTTGGCACGAAGTTGAAGTTGTGTCGTGATATATGAATACATCCCCATAAGTTGGAGAATAATATTATGTGTCATTTTCGAGTAAACAGTATTGATTTACAATAATCAAGTAACAAAATATTCATATTTAAGTCTTGTAAAACTCCATCTTAAAAAATGTTTGTAAAATGTTTGATTACATTAAAAATTTTATTCGAAAATAAAAAGGATATATATATATATATATAATGTGTTGTGTGTTTGGGCGAATTATAAATATAAATAAGAATTGAAAAGGGAAATTTACAGCAATGAACTAAAAACACGACTACATAACAAAAGCCAAAATGGTATTTACTACATGTAAATTATGTGCTTCATAGAAACGCAATCAAATTTAATAACAAAACCATGATAACATTCGCAATTCCAAACCACTGTATGACCTCACATTCACATTCGTACACATGAAAAAAAGAAATGAAAGAAAGAATTGTTCAAGACCCAAAGAATTTTACCTAAATACAAAAATAATATTTATAAATACTTATATTGACAACCATATCGACACGACATAACACATGTCATCGAGGCTTCTCGTTTTTGGAAACAATAACTGAAAAATAATGACAATCTTCCAGCTCTTATTTCTAAACTATATATTTCTCGATATCACATTTTGCAGTTATTTTTTTCTTATTACTATATGACAAATTAATAACAAACTGTTAAAAAATGGTACATTTATTTTCTTAAATCATACTTAAACATATCATAAACATTGACTGAGTGATTTCAAACATTTTTGACTGAAACATCTTTTGCCCCAATATAGAAAAAAAAATCCCTTCTCCTATCAAATATGTCTTATTCCCCCATATCTAGTTACCTGACTGTACATCACGTACTGTCTTTTCAATAAGAGGCAATACTGGGGCGATACTGATTGGTTTCGATTGTTGTCATCAATAATAACACAATCCAGTGTAAGCGAGCCTATTACGCGTAATTGAAGCCATTATCAGATATTATTGGATAATAGAGATACTCCGGGTTAAGCCATAGAGTGTGATTAGATCCGCTTTTATTGATCCCCCAGCGATTCATTTACAGAAGGAGGTTGAGGGACAGACAGTTCATGGCACTTAGCAATGGAAGAAGGATTTACGAGACACGATAAGGCAGATTTATCCCAGACTGTATGGAACATGTTGAAAAAAGACTGACTAATCTTTTTATGGGTATTTATATAATGGTGTAAGAGATAAACTTTTTAGCTTTAGTGACTGAAATTGTTAAAATATTGTTACTATCAAGGGTATTGTGCTTTCGGAATTTAAATGTGGATATCATATTGAATCATAACAGAAATTGCATGTATCTATTTGTATGTAAATGATGACTTTCAATTAATTAATAAAACTAATTTTTTTAGTATTTAATTACTTCAAGTAAGTAAAGTATCAAATCCAAGTTTGTAAAACTTTCTTAGTAAGATTAACTGTAAATTATATTACAGCAGCTGTGCTATATTTCTATTGCTCCACCAGAGATTTATTTGTAGGATGAGGAACGAGATCAGAAAGGGAAAATTCATGGCACTTAGAAATAGAAGGCACATTTATCCGAGGATAAGGATAAGACAAATTTATCAAATGTTGTTGCTAGTCTTGGAGCATCTTGAAAAAATAATTCATAATCATTTTATGTGAGTTTATATATCAAAAGATAATTTTTTTGGGGGAAGGCGCATTACATGCATTTTATCTAAAGTTTTTCCATATGAAATTGTTGGTACAGAATTAGTATGACGATTTTTGTGGGTTTGTCTAAATGTAGATTTCTTTTACCTAGTTTTATATTATGTTATATTAAAGTAACAAAACTTGTGTAGATTAATAGTATAATAAGGATTATTTGAAGTAACAATAAGTATTATTTGATATTTTTGTGTTTTATAATTGTTTATTTAGTTTCAGTTGATGTCTTACTTCTTAATAATACGGTCACTATACGCTGTATTGCAGCAGCAGTCTTCCAAATTATTTATCTCATTTAGATTAACTTACAAAAAAAGGAGTTTGATGGAGTAGATCAAAGGCAGATAGTTCATGGCATTTCGAGAGAGAGGCAAAAAAGGCAAGACAAGACAACTGTAATTATAAAGTATTGATTATTTATTACGGTAACTATAAGTATTCTTGGTAATTCGATAACTATATTATTGGTAATACGATAATTATAATTATTCTTGGCAATACGATAATTATAACTATTCTTGGTAACAGGATAACTATAACTATTCTTTGTAATACGATACCTATAATAATTCTTGGTAATATACATTGATATTATTGGTAATACGATAACTATATGCTGTATTCCAGCAGTAGTCTTCCAAATTCACATTATTTATTTTCCATAGACTAGCGTACAAAAAGAGGCTGAGGAAACAGATCAAAAGCAGATAGTTCATCACACTTCACGAGGCAAGAAAAGCATTTACGAGACAAAACAAGTCTAATTATAAAATATTTCAGTATAATATGAGTTTAAATATCATAATTACTTAACTTATTACTATGTAATTTAGAAAACGTATTGAAAAAAGTGTATAACTTTTATATGAAAATTTATATATCATAAAAAAATTATGCTTTTTTTAGACTGAATATAGTTACTCTGAAATTGTTGTTTGCATTAATTTTCCAATTAGAATATGTTTCATTAAAAATTTTGAATGTGGATTCTTGTTGAATAATAGCACTAAATTTTGATGAATTGTAATTAGCTGTTTAAATTATTTCATTTATATTTTATTATTACTTTAGTTTAATTTTGTATTTAACTCTAATCTTGAAAAATGTATTTCCATCCCAGGAATTCCCAAACTATGTATTACAAAATAGGAGCTATACTGAAATTGTATTGATTTCTCCAGCAATTCATTTACAGAAAGAAATTGGTTCCAAGATAAGACACACAAATCAATATCCCTAGACAATAGGAGCAGGAGGATTTTATGAGACAAGATAATACGAAAGTTTACCAAGATATTCAGATATAAGAATGTCTACAAAATTTAAAATGTTTTTATGTACATAAACATCAAAATTTGAAAATGTTATTCCTCGTTTAATAGTTTTAGTACTTATTGTAAACTTGTGTGTGAATGTAAAAATAAAAATATACATTAATCCAATTGTTATATATTTGATTTTAAATTTTAAATATTATTTTACCGAAAAATTAATTATATTAAAGAAATATTTTTACATTATATATATATATATATATATATATATATATATATACATACAGGGTGATTATAAAAACACTTTCTCGATATATGAGCAGCCAGCAATCATACCGTTCACAGAAATTAAACAAAATTTCGGTGTATGGTATTTTGAGGTAAACTCTCAAGAGTCACAGGAAAAACAACAATTAAATTCTGACTGTCACAGTTACAGTGACAGTGACAAAATTACGAAAATTTTAAGTGGTAATACCTACTGCCTTTTATTGGAATGTGATCGGCGTAACGAAAAACCTTAATTAGCGTTGAAACAGTACCTATAGAGCAAAAATCGCCGGCCATAGACAAACTAATATCCACTAAGGGTAGAGAAGCAACATAAACATTATATTGTGCTTCACAAATTTTCTACGTGACCCCCTTCACCTGTGAGATACTTTACATGCAACAGATATACCATACCATGGCACATACCATGCGACAGATACGCATACCATGGCAAGAGGAATCTGTTGAATCTGAAGTCTATTGGCATCTTTAAAATCAGATACAGTTTGTGGATTAGATACATGCACATTGGATTTCAGGTATCTCTACAGCCGGAAATCTATGGCAGTGATATAGGGGGACCTTGGCTTTCGCGGAAACGTGTACTAAACTGTTGTGTTAAATAACGTTTCACAGAAGATATCGCGTATGGGGAGCTCCAACTCGTTTTCACAAGATATCAGAAAAAGCATTTCGCTGTGTACAAATCAGGAATTAATCATTTAGTTATTATTTATTGATAGCAAGTACTCGTTACCGTACACGTTTACAGACCTTCGGCAGTAATCATTGCAAAAAAGTAAGAGCCGATGATGAAGATTCTTGTTATACCACACCACACAGTCATTACTTCTTCGTGTAACGGAAATGCAACCACAACATGGGGATTATCTTTTGCCCAGTGCAGGCAGTTCTTCAAATTAATGTTACCAGTAAACGTGAAATAGGCCTCGTCTGTCCACAGAAAGCGTAAAGGACAGCAGTTATCACCTTCACGCATGATGAGAAATTCATTCGCTCAATCTAACGTAGTTGGTCATCTCTGGCTTTCAACATATGGACACGCTGGAATCTTTATGGAGAACAAGCGCAGAATCTTGAGTGCCGTAGAATTTGGCAATTGTAGAGAGCAGGAAACACCAGCTTGCACTTGCAAGACGAATTTCGCTTATGATCTCATGGGCTTTTACAACAGTCTCGACAGGAACCGAAGGTCATCCAGGCCGAGATCATTGGCATGCACAACCATTGACATGTTTCTTCAATTTTGCGTATCAAGTTCTCAACAGTTGTTGCAGAATATGGGTCTCGGCATAACCTAGGGTTTCTGCGGTTGATTGGACTTTATATGAAACACAAATAAACATTTAATTTTTTTTCGTTATTTTATATATATGATTTATATAATTAATATAGGCATTTGATTTCACTCGAAAGTGAAACTTTATAAAAAGTAAACAAATAATTTTTTATGTAATATGATTAAGATTTAAAATTTTATTGTTGTTACAAAAGATTACTTGTTATATTTATAACATCACTAAATTTATAATATATATTATGTATCATAAAAATATCCCCTGTAATTCGATGGATATTTTCTTTTAACTTTTTCATTCAAAAATTGGTCACAAAATGTAATAATTCAATTACATGTTATGTTAATATGATAAATTATCTTCTTTGTTTTAATTAGGAACTAGCTTTCATTTTGGAAATTGCATAACGATTCACTTTAAGATTTTTGCAGTTAAAAAAAAGAAGAAAAATAAAAAAGAATTGCAAATAAATAAATAAAATAATACGAAACATTGATAAATTATGAATTATAGTACTCGATATTTAAAAATGAATTATTATTTTATTAAATAATGTAGGATAATACTTATAAAAATTCAAAATAAATTATTGCGATACATAAAATTCATCATAATTCTAATACATTAATGTTTTACAAAATTTTGAAATTCAGTTTTTAAAATTATTTATAAAACAGTAAAGTAAATTATTTGTGTATTGAGAAACTAATAACAAAAATCTTTTTGTGTAATTCTGTTAATATTAAATCATATATACAATATACCGTTTATTGCTTACAGCTGTAACAATATCTAAACTGGATGTCATAAATTTACTTTCAAATTAATGAATATATTTTGATAAAATGTACAATTATTCTATTTTTCAAAAAGGTTTAGCAATTAAAAAAAATGATAATTTTCTTTCCTATTCAATTGCCTTTCATGAAATCAAAATTAATATTCATAAAAAAATCTTAATGAATTTAATTTGTTTCAATAGATATCGTCTTCAAGAAAAAAAAATATGAGAAAACGGTAAAACATTCTTTCTAAAGAATGTTTTATGACGTTGATTTTCATTTGAAAGCCCCTTGTATGTTTATGTGAAGTAAAGAAACTAGCTTTTAAACTTGGCTCATTGATTTTGAACTGATCACTTTACAATTAAACTACCAACTTGACGGACCCATTTTGGTCTTTGATGTCATCACAATTGGAAACAAATGGCCTCGAATTTGAAACAAATGCCATCTTTCTTCTAATATATAACATAGAAAATATTACATGTAACATTTGTGAACCCGAAGTATTCAATTTTATAGGAATATTCAATGCATCCAGATAATGTAATGCTTCGGAAAAAACTTCGCTTACATCAGAAACTTACTGCATTGACTACGAAGTCTCTTTTCAAGGACGTATATTCCCGTATATACAATATAAAATATATAAAAATGTATATTTCAGTATACATATATATATATATATACTGAAATATGCATTTTTATTTAAAAAAGTAAAATTTTATTTTATTTTAAAGTATAATGAGCCTTGAATGCTATCAGTTGTATATATTTTATTTTCACTAGAGGACTCTCCAATAAAAATAAAATATATGCAATTCAATATATTTATTATATATATATTGAATTGTATATATTTTCTTTTCATTGAAGAGCCCTCTAGTAAATGTCTATGTGAAGTATGCATCAAGTGAACTTTTAAATTTGGCACATTGATTATGAAGCTTATTGATCACTTTACAATTAAACAATCAACATGCTGAACTAATTTTTGGTCTCTGATGCCCTCACAATTTGAAACAAATGCTCTCAAAACTCTGAAGAATTCATATCATCAAGCTTTCTTCTAATATCTAGATATGAAATATGGCATGGAACATATGTGAATTTATCGAGTTTATCGCCGAAGTATTCAATTATATAGAAATATTGAAATGTGAAAACATTCAATATTTTAATATGATCGTGCTTTGAAAAACTTTCTTTACATTAGAGACTTACTGCATTAACAATGAAAGTTTTTTCAATCATAGCATTCACGGTCATTATACCTTAAAATAAAATAAAATTTTACTTTTTTCAATAATAATGTATATTTCAATAAAATGTATGCACATATTAATTTTAAATACGTTGAATTGTAAATATTCAATTTTATATATTTGTATATTTGATTTTCATTGGAAAGCCCTCTAGTAAATGTCTATGTGAAGTATAGATCAGATGAACTTTTAAATTTGGTACAATGATTCTGAATCTTATTGGTCACTTTACAATTAAACTACCAACTTAATGGACCAATTTTGGTCTCTGATGCCACCATAATTTTCAAATTGTGTTGCCATCAGAGACCAAAATTTGTTTTTCTATTTTTATTTCAAGTTCAAGGCCTCAAAACTCTGAAGAGTTCATATCTTCAATCTTTCTTCTAATATAAAACGTATAAAATACAACATTTGTGAATTTATCGTATTTATCGTCGAAGTATACAATTATATAGGAATATTCAATGTTTTCGCGTACTATATGTTGTGATTCGGAAAAACTCCCCTTACATCAGAAACTTACTGGGTTAAATATGAAGTCTCTTTTCAATGATATCATTGAAGGCTTATTATGTTTTAAAATAAAATAAAATATTACTTTTTCAATAAAAATGTATAAATATAAAAATCTATATGTAAATGTATATACATAAATTTTAAATATATTGAATTTTATATATATGTATATTTGATTTTCATTGGAAAGCCATCTAGTAAATGTCTATGTGAAATATACATCAGATGAACTTTTAAATTTGACACGATGATTCTGAAGCTTATTGGTCACAATTAAACAACCAACTCGATGGACAAATTTTGGTCTCTGATGTACTCAGAATTTGAAACAAATGCTCTCAAGAATTCATATCTGTACTCTGTCTTCAAATCTCTAACCTATAAAATATGTCATGCAACATCCGTGAATTTATCGTATTCATCGCTGAAGTATTCGATTATATCGGAATATTCTACGTTTTCACATATTTTGTGATTCGGAAAAACTTTCCTTACATCAAAAAATTTGTGCATTAACAATAGAGTCTCTTTTCAGTGATACCATTCAAGGCTTATAATAATTTGAAATTAAATAAAATTTTACTTTTTTCAATAATAATGTATATTTCAATAAAATGTAACATATTAGTTTTAAATATTTTGTATACATTGAATTGTATATATTTGATTTTATATATTTGTATATTTGATTTTCATTGGAAAGCTCTCTATTAAATGTCTATGTGAAGTGTACACTAGATGAACTTTTAAATTTGGCACAACGATTCTGAAACTTATTGGTCACTTTACAATCAAACTACCAACTTGATGGACCAATTTCGGTATCGGATGCCATCACAATTTTCAAATTGTGGTGACATCAGAGACCAAAATTTGTCTTTATATTTGTATTTCAAGTACAAGGCCTCAAAATTCTGAAGATTTCATATCTTCAATCTTTATTCTGATAACTAACATAAAATATTGCATGTAACATTTGTGAACTTATAGTGTTTATACCGAAGGTATTCAATTATATAGGAGTATTCTATGTTTTCACATATAACGTGCTTCAAAAAATTTCCCTTACATCAAAAACTTACTGTATTAGCTATGAAGACGCTTTTCAATGATAGCATTCAAGGCTTATTACACTGAAGTGACAAAAGTCATGGGATAGCAATATGCAAATTTTCAGATGGCAGTAGCATCGCGTAGAACAGGTATAAATGCACAGTGCTTTCGCAGAGCTTTCATTTCTGTTCAAGTTATTCATGTGAAGGGGTTTTGACGTGATGATGACCGCACGACGGGAATTAACAGACTTTGAATGCGGAATGTTAGTTGGAGCTAGACGCATGGGTCATGCCATTTCGGAAATCGTTAGGGAATTCAACATTCCCAGATCCACTGTGTCAAGAGTGTGCCGAGAGTATGGAATTTCAGGCATAACATCCCACCATGGACAGCGCAGTGGTCGACCGCCTGCGCTTAACGACCGAGACCGGCGACGTCCGCAAAGAGTCGTAAATTCTAACAGACAAGCAACACTGCGTCAAATAACCGCAGAAATCAATGTGGGACGTACAAGGGACTTGTCTGTTAGAACTGTGCGGAGAAATTTGGCTTTCTTGGGCTATTCCAGCAGAAGACCAACTCGAGTGCCTTTACTGACAGAATGACATCGCTTGCAGCGACTCTCGTGGGCACATGAGCATATCGGTTGGTCCCTAGATGAATGGAAAACCGTGGCCTGGTCCGATGAGTCACGATTTCAGTTGGTAAGAGCTGATGGTAGGGTTCGAGTGTGGCGCAGACCCCACTAAGCCATGAACCCAAACTGTCAGCAAGGCACTGTTCAAGCTGGTGGTGGCTCCGTAATGGTGTGGGCTGTTTTTTCATGGCATGGACTTGGTCCTCTGGTGCGACTGGACCGAACATTGACTGGAAATGCTTATGTTCAGCTACTTGGAGATCACTTGCAGCCATTCATGGACTTCATGTACCCAAACAACGATGGGATTTTTATGGATGACAATGCGCCATGTCACCGGGCCACAACTGTTCGCGATTGGTTTGAAGAACATTCTGGACAATTCCAACGAATGATCTGGCCACATAGATCGCCCGACATGAATACCATCGAGCATTTATGGGACATCATCGAGAGGTCCGTTCGTGCCCAAAATCCTGCACCATCAACGCTGTCACAATTATGGACGTCTATCGAGACAGCATGGCTCAATATTCCTGCAGAAGACTTCCAACGACTTGTTGAGTCCATGCCACATCGAGTTGCTGCACTTCGCCGGGCGAAAGGAGGGCCGACACGATATTAAGAGGTATCCCAATGACTTTTGTCACTTCAGTGTATATCTTAATATAAAATAAAATTTTATTTTTTCAATGAAAATGTATATTTCAATAAAATGTGTATGTAGATATTTTTTTAATTATAAATATATTGAATTGCATATATCTATTATTAAATTTAAAAATTTCTTCCCATACAGTCAAAAAAATAAAAGTAAATTTTTAAACACATTATGTCGGGAAAACATTTCAAGGGTACAAAATTTTAATTTAGAAAGATTTCAATAGAACACTTATTATAATGTTTATTTTAATCAAATTTGGCCCTCTCATCTTGGCATCATAAAATCTAAAATTTGATTGAAAATTAAAGTTAAATATTTATTTCCTAACTTGAATATAATAATATAAAATTTAACTTAATATATATTAACTAATATAAAGTTAAATATTTAAAATCATTAAATCAGAAATATGAAAAAGATCGTATGTATATTATTAAATGAATAAATATTAATCAAACATTAAATAAATGAGTTGATATATTAAAAATAAAATAAATTAAAAAATAAATTAAAAAATAAAAAATAATATGGGAATATATTAAAATATTAAATGAAACTGATGAAAATTATAAGAGTTAACTATAAACTTAATAAGAATAATTCTAATCATTAGTAAGAATATTACAATAAGTTCAAAATAAAATAACTACATCGTTATTGTAAATATTCTATTAATAAAATTCTCTAATGAATTTAAAATATTTCCAACACAAAAAAAAAATTTTGAAAAGTTAAAAAAATATTCCATTATTATTAAAATAATGAGAAAACAGAAAGTGAATATTTTACAAATTAATTTCAAAGCACAAACTAGTAAATATTCCACAATTAAAAATTATATCATTATTTGAAATAATACTTCGTTACTATCAATTGCTTTCATTTTAATCTGATTTAAATGTTTTTATTAATACAATTTTTTTTAATTGTTTTATTTGAAAATTACCTTATTAACAAAATAAAAATACTATAAAAAATTAATGTTTTATTGTTAAAATTGCAATAAGTTTTCATACAAATCAAGATTTATTTAACACCAATCTTACAAATATTCCTTTCATTTACATCAATTAGTCATAAATAACCACCGTAGAAAACAAAACTCAACCTTTTTTGCGCCCGACACACATCAAAAAAATTTTTTAAAAAAAATCAAAATTAAAATCAAAGTATATTTATAATAAAGACATGTTTAAAACAAAACAGGATCTTCATTGTTAGTTATTATTAGCATTACTTATTTAGGATTCCTATAATTTTTTAAAAATTTTATTCGCCCATTTCATAACTATTTTCATTTTTAACTATTTAAAAATCAATAACAGATTGTTGCCCTAAGAAAGGCACATTTAATATTAGAAGGCTGTCATTAAAGATTACATTGAATTGGTATAATTACGATAAAATAATAAAAATGTGTGATTATTTTATTTAAATAAATAATTGTAATTATTTTTATCAATAATAAAATAAAGCCAATTTTATTGGGTTTTTTTTTTTTCCATTTTTTGTAATCATAACAGGAAGATGGTAATATAGTATGCAAAAACCAATGACAGAAAGGATTGTTATTTTGTATACATCCCCTTTTCTCTAAAACTAAAACTTTTAATGAGATTTAATAACAAAAGATGAAGGTTTTAAAGATTTTAATAATAAAAAAATGGCGGATAAAGTATTTTTTATATGCTGAAAATTGCATTAAAAATCTAGGGTTTCATAAATGAAAAATTTCAAGTTTGTAGATAAATAACTATGATAATTAAGTTTGTTAATTAATTACATTGCAACTTCAGCTACTTGCGAGATATTTCCAACGATATTAAAACATTGAATAATAATTATGAAAGTTATTAAGTATGTCCCATTTTTGGTAGGACGAAAGGTACAATAAAATATTATTGAAAAGCTATTATTGTTGTTTAAAAGTTTACAAATTTATTTAGTAGCAAAAATATCGCTTGTTCCTTGGTAATTTACCAATAGTCTAAAAGCAAAAGTATTCAATATATTTGAAGAATATTAAAATATCAATAAATTAACAAGGATTGTTTTAGAGATATATTTGATTGAAATGAATGAAGATATCATTAATTGATTATGATTCCGAAGTTCTGTTGAAAATTGTAACCATTACCAGTACCACACATGGGACCAATTGCGAATCAAATTTCAACAACTAAAGCGAATTATTTAATTCGCAAAAAAATATGAATTCATTCAATTCGCAGGCTCCATTCAATTTCTGATTTAATGGGAACTAATTATCCATAATTTTTTTTAACTGAATTTTTTTTATGAAATCAATATTAATAATATCAGAATTGAATAAAAATATATTTTTAACTGCATTGAATATTGAAGTAAGATAAAAAGAATTTTATATTAGTAATTAAAATATATTAATTTAAAATTATAAAATGAGGAAATTTGTAATTTAGTATACGCGTATAAAAGATATCGCTAGATTTTTTTTATTTATTTTTTATTCAGTAGCACTATATTGAGTTCTTCTTCTTCATTGTCCCAACAGCCCCCATGGCGGCAGATATTGAGAGAGGAGATGTTTTCTTTTTACTAGGTAAGGTTACCAACCCTACGGCCAACGCTCCACAGTCATATTAGACAGTGGCCTACGATTGAAAGTGAATTCATAACCATTACAACATCCATGTCACCGCCAGAAATCGAACCCAAAAGCTGTGTCACAGAAAGCTAATCACTCAGCCATCAGGCCCCACTGTTCTACTTAGAAAAAACAGTGTTAATATTAATTTCTTTAGAATACATCTTTCTTCATAAAATATTTAATGTTGCTTTCTTTTTGTTTATTATTCTCTTAAATGCATTTATAATTATTTCAGTCTTAATTTTTAAAATACAACTGTATTTATTTTGCTTTTGCATTGCCTTTTTTTGTGTGTGGTACCGAGCGCCAGAACTTCTCTAAGTTACCACGCAAAATTAACAGCGATCTGCCTTTTTGTGTGTTGACAGTAACTATTTTGGTGATCAAACATTTTGTGTGCTCTGAGATTTTTACAATAGAAAAATTAGTTGAGCAAAGAGTTTGTCTTCAATTTCGTGTTTCAAACAAAATTTCGTATGACGAATCACTAATAGTGATTCAGAATCATCCATGTCGAAAACATAAGCATATGAATGGTATAACGAATCAATTTGGAACTTGAAATGGTAATCGATGTGTCTCGTTCTGATCGATCTTCAGTTGCTACTATTGATGAAAACATTAACAAAATCAAGAAGTTGGTGAGATAGAAGTCAAGAGAGTTGAAGAAGTTCAAGAGGTGAACGTATATTTTAATATTGCTCATAACACGCCATTGGGTATGGAGGAGTTCAATTTTGTTCAAAAAGAGCATCAAAGGCAGGTCGCTGAAAACATGATTTCTTCAGCTTCAATCGACCCGATCATTAGGAAATGCAACGAATGTCATGCACAAAGCAGCGTATTCACCTGATATTACTCTATGTGATTTTTCCACGACCTTAAAGGTAAAATTACCACTTCGAGGAAACCATATTGACTCATTCGAAGCCATAAAATTTGCTACAGGAACTGACAGCAATACATTAATCAACCTATCATAGATGTATGGAGAATTGGATTAAGCGTTGTCTTAAGTATAATACATTTGTCATAATTCTATTCTTTCTGGGCGACAAAATAAATATAGATGAATAAATTGATTTTTGTGTGTTATGTTTAACAAATCTGGATAATATTTTACATACAATGCATATAAATATGCATTCAGTGAAAATATTTTAAAGTGATTTATGAGAAATTGAATAAAGCTTTGTTCTAACTAGTCAATGATTGAAATAAAAATTAACAATTTTTAGAAACAGAGGGATAATAATTTATTAAAGAAAATTAGATAGAATAGAGGAGAATAAAATATATTGAAAATTAGATGAAAATAAAATATATTGAAATATTGATACTGCGAAATTTACGAAAGTAATGCTGTCGTTTTATTATAAAATATTTACAAATAATTTAAATTTTAGCTTCAGTCTAAACTTTTTTATATTCTATTCATTTTAACAAATAAAAAGAAAATTTTATGTGTTTTAAATAAATATTTGAATATTTCTAACTAATGTAATAATCAAATATCAGAATAAAGGAAAACTATACATTTCCATATTCAAACAAAAATATTGCTCAGTTATGTAAAGTGTGGACCTTAGTTTTGCTTAAAGGAATATTAAATATGAAGTATTTCTTCTATGATAAAAAATAGATATGATAAAAGTATATTGAAATTAATTTTTAAAGAGATTTTTAATTTTTTCAAAGAACAAATTCATTTCTTTCGCATAAAACTAATGCACTTTTATGTAAGGATCAAAAGACGATTTTTTTTTTTTTACTAAAATCGAATTTTATGTTTTAATATATAAAAATATGTAAAATATTATTAGGCTTTTTTTAGAAAATAAAATACTTTTTCAAAGTTAAAGTGACAGGTATGGATATATATGCTTATAATTCTTTCATTTTTATTTCAATTTCTTTACTTTCAAGTTCTTAAAAGCAAAATTTTGAAATATATATTACTTTAACTTTATCAGAAAGGCTATTAGTTATATATTTTTTTTGTATCAGTGGGCCTTGTGCATTTATGTCCCATACAGCTCTGCAAAATAGATAATTAGGAGAAGAATTTTACGTGTAACTGTTTTTACGTATCATGTGGGGGAAAATTGGAAAACTCCCAACAGTCTACTATCAATTTGAGATGCTTTACACCCATTCTCCATTGTCTGTTCATTTCTGAAAACAATGACCACAACGGACAAGCCCAGTAGATTTGAACCTGAATACTCCTGAATTGATAACATGATAACTAATTTATGGGAGTCGGGTTCGAATCTCAACAAACAAAGCTGACAGGCACTATAAAGCCGTAAACTAGAATGTTCTTCAGTTGAGTTTGAAGAGGAGAAAAAAATAAAAGGCCAGCCTTATGGCTATTGAAGTTAGTAAAGGCAACATCCGTGTGGGTCTTGGTTAAAATATATCCACTGTAGCCCATGCATGTCGTAAACGGCGATTAAAATGGGTACCATTTACCAATTATCCCACGGAGTTGCTTTTGGAAGCCAGACTTCTCCTTTTGGATACCCCATGTCTTTGTTCCGCAAGGTCAACAACAAAGAGAAGCTGTTTTTTTTTACCCTTTATCATGACTCGTCGGCTTATATTGCTTGAGATCACATGGGTTCATGGACTTGGTTCTAGACGTTGCTTTCGACCAAGTGGGATAAGAAACAACAACAGCAAAGACAAAATGTAAACGCAATATAGCACTTCTCCTTTGGTAATTCTGAAGTTGGTGTGTTAAGACGAAAGACTTATGTCAAAATCACTTCTTTCTGAAACATAATTTTATCAATAATAGCTGATGAAATATGTGAAGAAATAATTCTCAGATATTTTAATATTATTTACTGAAGAATTTAAAATACTAGTTTAAAAAAATTAAGGAAAAATCAGAAAGATTGAAACAATACATACAAAAATAAGGAATTTTTTATAAAATCGGAGCACCATTAAATTACTCAGCTCTAGCAAGTCATATTGCTGCACTAACCCCCACCCCTTCAGAAGCCTTTCAGTGCCTTCGAATTTCCTTGGCACAGCAATAGTTTTTGCTGTCAACTGAGCCAATATGAATCACCCCTTTCCTGTCGTCTGACTTCTATAGCAATTAGAAGTGATTAAACTTTATATTCGATTGATATATATTCTTCATTTCAGGCATTTTCAATACAGAAAATACACATCTTTTTCTTTTGAAACCAATTTCTAAATCATTGTTGGTTATAAAAAATTACAATAAATTCCAACAAATAGATATTTTGCAATCACAATTTTTCTGTTTTTTTGTTAATTTTTGAAAATTAATACCAGATTTTTCCGCTTTGAAAAACGTCAGTTATTTCCTTTATATCAGTTGTGAAAATTCAAGTACAATATCCTATGTTCATTTATTAAATTTAAATTGTACTTAACATGTATATTGTTATTTTATAAGGGAATAATCTGAAAATCTGGCAAACTTCCTTCCTTTGTCGCTCAGGCCCTCCGCATAACTTATCATAAAGCATATCACTTATTTTTTTTAAGTCACTATTGCATATAGCTTACGAATGCAGATGTTCATTGCATAATCAGCAGACGGAACTATGTTCATGTTTTGAGCTTCGGTGCACAAACATGCATAATTCAATCATAAATTTCTTTCGTTCAATAGCGTTGAAATTGAATTCAAAGTTATTATTATTATTTTTTAATTTTCAATAATAATAAAAAAAGAATTGAATAAATTTTCTCGCCATTTTTACTGCTTGCTGACAAAAAGGATAACAAAATAAATAAATAAAAATTAAATTTTTTATATATATATATAGCTTTTATATATATGATAAACAAGGTTGCCATACTCTCTGAAATGTTTATGATGATCACACAAAGTTTTTAAAATTATCGCCAGTTTGGCGACTTGGCAAAACAAGGTGGACTAAAATACGATCCAACCCAAAATAAAAATGCAAAATTATTTTTTAAAGGTAAAATCTGTCTTAATAATGCTGATCATATTAATTATTTAAATGGATTGCTAGGTAATAAATTTTAAAAATAGCTAATCTACTTAAACATATTTTAAGTACAGAATAAGGAAATTTATGATATATTCACTCAATTCGTTAAGTGGTTCGCTTAGTAAAATCTTACAGGATTATATTTAAGTTCCATTTTATATTTTTTTACCTATACTGCAGTCTTTAGTACAGGTTATATTTTTTACTACAGGGTTATATTTAGTCATGTCTTCAAATTGGTTACGAATTTCTACTGACATTTTATCTCCCCAGTTCCCGTCATCTGAGACTAGGTATTTTTATCTGTAATTGTAACTGGCATTTGTTTTGATTGGTATTTGTTGAAAAAAGATGATTGCTTACTGGAATTTCGCTATTATTTTTACAGCGCCATCTGGTGGGCTAAACTAACATTTCTCAATTATTTTGCAAGATAACATAACGGACAAGATAACATAATGGTGAGTAAAAATATATAATTTCATGTATTATGATAGCATATTTACAAAGAAGTAAAACTAGATAGATTTATGTAACCCTAAATTCAGTTATTTATTTAATTCCGTTATTATTTTTATAATTTAGTTGGTATTTAATTTGTAATGTTTATTGCTATTAATTTTTCAGTGTAACCATAGTTTATTTGTTAATTTAGTGTTACAGTGTTACAGTAAACAATGTTTACAGACTTGTGAAATTAAACAGTCTTATTAGTGATTGCGCATTTAATAAAAATGTTTATTTTGCCACTTATTTCAATTTAAGCTATCATAAACAACTTGGGACTATTTATAATATTTGTCTATAAGTAATATGTAGTTTAATTTTAATACCTCAAGATTAAATTGTAATACAATAAACTGTAATACATCAAAATATTAATAGATTTCTAAACCAAAATAAAGGCAAAACTTGATACTAAACTTTTTAAAACACGAGGTTTAACTTATGTAGATTAAAAAAAAAAAAAAAAAATTAACTGTGTTTAACCGTAATTCTTTTTTTTTCTTCAGAAACTACATTCTTCTTGAATAATTCAGCCATTATCCAGTATTATTTGATGTATGAAATAGAAGGGATATGGAAAGTTTGATTTGTTTGCATCCAAATATCAGCCGAAATATAAACAGAAAAATACCTTTATTTACACTAGGCGAGAACCATATTTACGTATCCAGCATCTATGAAATTTCTAGAACCTATCAGATATTACATTTGCTTTTTAGAATGCGAGACCGGGCCTCTTGGATATGCAGAGGAAATTTCATATTCACAAGGGCTTTATTTCTATTCTCAAAGTAAATTGAAATATTTATGTTTATTATTATCATGTGCGATGCATTTTCCTGCCAGGAAGGAAACATAGCTGATTTTAAAAATCTTTATATTTGGTGTTCCTTCGAAGCGGCAACATACAGAAGGATGATGGTTGGTATCAAGAGAGGAAAAAATTACCACAGCACAGGGATGGGCAAACTACGGCCCGATGGAAGGTTCTATCCGGCCCGATGCATTTAATTTGCAGGTCCGAGGCAAATTAAAAGAAATATATATTTATATATTATATATTCATCTTCTTTTCTACTTTGAAATAAAAGAAAGAAAAAATATTTTATCAAAGGGCTGATGATCTTTTTACTTTCTCTATTTTTGTTCTACAAAATATAAATCGACGGAAATACAGCACGCACAGACAGCTTTCAATCGGTAAAGTGTTAAAAGCTGAAGTTTTTTGTTAGTTATAGCTGTATATTGGTGCCAACAAGCTTTATCTCTTTCTCGGGGAGCACACACATGGGAATCCCATATAGGTGAATTAGACCTCACATGTGGCAGAATGTGCATTTTAAGCTCCAGTCAGTATTATTATATTTAGTCGATAAAAATCGCAGAAAAACCTGAAAAAACCTCGAAGTGGTCTCTTTCCAAAGAAGATTCCTTTGAGTGTAGAGTAGGATAAGACAGGAATTGTAAATTATGAGCTGCTAAAAGACAATGAAATTAAATAATGCTTAAAAGCATTTTTTGCAGAATCAAAGACGTTTGTTGATAAACAGAAAAAGGAGTCATCTTCCGCCTATAAGAATTTGGGTAGGAACTCATGCTTCCCTTACACTACACTATTCTTTTGGCAGCGTGCCAACACCGTTACTATTTTTTAAAGAATCATTTTACATGGCATGAATTGACTTCAATAGAAAAGAAAAAGACCACATGCCATATATATAAATAGAGCATCGAAAGGCTGATAGGAAGATCCATTGAAATGATTGATGACTATGTGGATGATTAGACAGATATATATAAGTTTAAGATACATAAATTAGACATATATATAAGATAAATTTGCAATTTTATTACAATCGGAAAAGAGACGAAATTCACGTCATAACCTGAGGCAACCAATGTAAACAAATTATTTTACTTTATAATGATATATAAATTATCAAATAATAATGATGTTGTCACATTTCCCTCAGTCAGAATTTTGAATTTTTGACATTATATTTCATATTTTATATTCGTGACATAAGCTTTATGGTGCCTCTTTTTTCCCACTTGCATCCCATATTATTGCTTTCTACTGTTCCTGGTCTGGCTGACCGAACACAGAAAAAATTTCATTTAATTCACATTATAAAACAAATATAATCAATTATTTTTACTTTAAAATGACTAAACAAATTATGAAATTGTAAAAGTGTTCTTAGAAGTTTAGAAGAAGGGTTGTCTTTACCTCCAAGAGGTTGAATGTTTTGGTGACACTGTAATTTGGAAGGAATTCACACTTATTAAGCATCAAGAGGATTCGAAACCTCCTTCTTTTTACTAAACAAATTATCAAATTATAATTGTGACGTCAGAGGCTTAGAAGAAGGGTTGTTCTTACCTCCAAGAGGTGGAATTTTCTGGTGGCACTGTAATTTGGAAAGAATTCTCATTTACAAATTGCAGTGCATCAAGAGGATTCGAAACCTACTCATTTCACTTGGAATCTAATGCATACCCAACATACATCATATTAAGAGGAAATTTTCTATTCAGTTTATTACTGATTGAATATTTTTTTTTTCTTTTTGATATTTTTCATTTTACTATTCGCATAATGTTGAAAAGTATTTAAGATGAAAATATTAAAAGCTGAATAAAAACATATTTAAATTCAAATAATTTAACCTAAAATTATAACTTTATAGTGCATTTCTATAATAATAAGGTAATTTGTAATAATGTTTCTGCGATAATATGAAAAATAAACATATATTTTGCAAGTAACTGAAATAGAAAATAAAGATAGTTCGTTTTGAAAAAAATTCTTATTGAATCGCTTTCAATATAAGAAAAATAAAGTACAAATAAAGATTAAATACTGATTATAGTAGTTTATCAATCAGTAAATCATCATCATCAATCTTATGATTAAAGAAATATATATTGAAATAAACTATATAAAAGCTTTTACTTGTACGAAATTATAATTTTTATTTTCTGTTTGTAATTTTTTTCTGTTCTGTTTAGTAATCGATTTATTTTAATAACTGGAAATGTTCCTTAAAATATAGCCATTGCATTATATTATACAAACTTTAAAATTTAATTTTATTTCAATTTCATCAAAAAATTTAATCTTCTTTGAAATTTAATATTCTTCGGAAACTTCATCATTTCTTTTTTAATGTAATAAATAAGATTCTGATACTATTTTACATACATAATCCAAAAGCATCCCAAAAACAAATCTACCGTCTTTGTATTTACCAACCAAATCTTCAAAAACAACAAAATCAAAACAAAATCGATTATATAGTATATCGATTTTCTCACTTTTAATCAAACCAAACAACTTCTCTGCAAACTTAATGAAGAAATTTCTTCTTCTTCATCATCCTCACAGAAAATAAGAACGGGGGAATTTACCTTAAAGGTTTCCCATTGATTAATCATAATGCGTTTTTAATGTTTCTAGGAGATATTATGGAATCTTATCCCGAGACTGTTACCATCAAGAAATGTTTTACATTCCTCACCATCCTCAATGCTGTATGTCCATTTTTATTCAAGTTGCTACTGCAAGAGAAAGTTATCGAGGTCTTCACCTTTATAAGGTTAGAGCAATTTACGCTAAGCTTAAAGCCCTTAAGAATACTTTTCCCCTAACGCTATCTTCGTGAGCGGAATAATTGAGTGAGGTTATGGCCTCTGACATGATGGCATAAAAGGGCAAATAAACCTTTTAAAACTTGCGTCCACCTACTTTAGCCCGGTACATGTGCAATAGCTAAATCTGCTGTATATATGGTAGTTTCCATCGCACAACAAGGCACTAACTGAGTTAGTAGGCAGTATAGTACAATTCTCTTTGCCTTTTGTGGCTCATAAAACTCAAAGCCAAGGAGCATCCTGGCTTTTTTTTCCTCGCTAGGTGCCCAGTTAAGAGGATTTATTGATGACTAGCAAGAGTTATTTTGGCGTGGATGTTACTATTTAAGACAAGTAAATGTTTTGTAAGAAAATAGCAACTTGTATTATTCAGTCTGAGTTTACAGAAATGGATGCTTAAATAAATACTTGTTAATAATATATTTGTTTCCGTTTTATATTAAATACAATGAGATAATTGATTATGCCATATCATATTTTGGTAGAAGCAGTAAATAGTTCGCTGCAAACGGAATCAGGGTAACATCCGAGGAAGAGATTGATTTTCTCTATATAGTAGTATTTATTAATGTGCAGTGTAATGTAATGATATAATAAATGTGCATTTATTAATATACAGCAAATGCAATGAAATAATTAATAATTATATCATATCATATTTTGGTAGAAGCAGGAAATAGATTGCTGCAAACTAAATCATGGTAACATCAGAGGAACAGATTATAGTTCTCTATGTAATAATATTTACTAATGTGCAATAGAATTCATTGAAATAATTAATAGCTATATCATATCATATTTTGGTAGAAGTAGGAAATAGGTCGCTGCAAACTGAATCATGGTAACATCTGAGGAACGGATTGATTATCTGTATATAATAGTATTTACTAATGTGTGCAGTGTAAACAGGATTCATTATTATCTGTGTAGTTAATAAAGTGTTTCTAGGATTTTTCTCCTATGCCATACAAATGTGAAAAAATAACGCAGGTTACGACAGAAAAGACAATGAAAACTCTACTAATTCACGAGCTACTTTTTTTAAGATATCTGTGAGACGTGATCTACTTATGTATGCGTCAAACAAATGACATTGTTTTCGGGAAGACATTTTTTAAAGGTGACAACTACGCATTTGCTTGCCGATAAGAAAACCCCAGAAAACTATGTAGCTTGATTCTCGATGTTGGGTGCTTTACAAACTCTATCATAACTGCAATCGAGTCTAGTCATTATTGGAAACAGTGAATGCAACGGGTGCCTGCTGCAGAATGTAACTTAATCCCACAGGTAATATAGGTAGATTAGTAAGTGAGACGATGAGGAAATTTTCAGGAAAGAAAAGACACGATGAAGATTGTAAAAGCGTATATGAGAATCTCAGACACTGATACTCGCGGTAATCTGGGATTCCAATTGTGTTTTTACATATAACTGTTTGTTAGAAGTTTTTCAGGTTTTCTTTCATTTTGTTGTTTATAATCCCCGATATGGTCTATCTGTTAGACAAAAATCCATAACTCCATAAACCTCTATAAACTTCAAGAATAGAAGAGGGTCAGAAAATCCTTGTTCATTGTAAAATCAAGACAGTTTAAAATATGACCAGGCGATGTTTGAGCCGTCCTACACTTGGTGCAGGTTCTAAAAATCTTCTGCCCTTGTTCATAGGTGAGACTCTTCACTGGCGAAATGTGATAAATAAATAAATGAGGAAGTATTGCAGCTTCTGTGAACCAAAAAAGACATAGAGCAACCTAGGTAGGAGTCTGATTTTTCTCCTGCATGCTTGCTTTAGCTCAGCATAATAATAAATTCATCCTTGACGCTTAAGGTGACCCTACCAGGAACCAGAGGACCACTCCGGCATTTTAACACCCGCTCGCCACGATGAGACAGTAAGAAATTTTCTCTCTTATGACACGCAAATGTGGGGAAAATCTTATCAATTCCCTCCGAAAAGCATAATGCAAAGTTCCTAATAAAACTTGTTCTAATGCAGCTGGCAGACACTTAGACAGTTGTCTTCTACATCTTAAGGCAAGCGCTGCACAGACGTTACTCACTTATCACTACCCAAGAGGTGCATGTAGCTTGAAGGTAAGCTACGCACGCGGAGTTACAATATCCCTGTAACGCTCTACGATCCTATTAAACGGGTACCTACGGTTTAAAGTGAATTCCGAACCATGGCACCGCCGGGACTCGAACCCGAAATCTGTGGTACCGAGCAACACAGCACCAGCCACTTGGCCATTCAGGCTCTCCCTTCAAAGATTATTTAAGTGATAAAATGTTTCTGAAGTTAAAAACAATGATTTAATGACTTCTTTCAACCTATTCAAAATATCAAATATCGGCATTAAAAGAAAACCCAATTCGTAATTAGTTAAAAAAATGTATTTAGTCCAAATTACATTCATTTTAAAGTATCAGATTTAAATATATATGCACTGCTTTGATATTTCGAAATTAATTGAGTTTAAATGTTAAAGGATGTTTACCAAGGTAAGAAAAACTGTAACGTTCAAAATTAATAAGTTTCGATACATGATATTATTTGTATCTAATGAGAAATGTAATTTATTTAATTATTATATTCAATTTCAAATTTTTATAATGTCATTTGTTAAAGAAAAATAAAATTTTAAGGAATTTAATATATTATTTAAGTTCCGCTGAATGTTCTTGTTACATATGATTTTCAAAGATCTTTAAAAAATACGAAGCTATCTAATTAGTATTTCAAATTAAATTAAAACATTTCTAATTTAATACATTATGCACAAAATTACTTCAAAGAATTCTAATTTCATTTCAGTACTTTTTTTTTATCTTTGAAATCTAACACAAGAGGGCAAGAAATATTTATATTTTGTTATATATGCGTGTTTTTTAAAAAGTGATAATAATATTTTTTTTAAATAAATATTTTGAAACTATATCTAAATTAAAAATATTAAAGAAATATTCAGTTGTAGCGTGCAGGTTGGGCAACCAGATTGTAACTGGGTCTGGTTGGGTCGAGATATTTGATGCACAAATTGGAGAACTCACAGTTTTATTTAGTCATGCATAAACATCACACACATACAATTAGATACATACACTATTTAACACATTTAAAGACAAATAATTATAGATTTGTGGAAGAACTCCACTTCTAAGCCGAAAACGCGAAACTCTGCGGCGCGCAGGGTGCGTGATATATACTTCCTCTCCAGGTGAGAGTCTGTATGCCAACTAATGCGCCAGGATGCGCTAAATATATTTCCTCTCGGGATGAGAGACCGTAGATCAACTAAACGTTTCTCAGCGGGAGCACAGGTTCCGCTGTACTTCCTCTTGAGTGAGAGTCTCGAGGACGACTGACCATTACTTCTAAACACCACAGAGGGGCACTCTTGCCATTGCTTTGAATATTCAGATACATCTTTTTTCTTTCTTTTCAGTATTTGAGATTTCTATTTTACTTTGAATAAAATTAAAACTTTTCAAATAAATACGAATACTATTTCCAATTATCTAATTAACTAAAAAGCGATTGTTCCAACACTCAGTATAATATATCCAAATTTTAAAATTTATTGTTCAAGGAAAATATATATGTATTCTGTTTTAATTACGTACTTTATGAATATTATTCTAAAAAAAATAAGGCATGTTTATGTTATTACATGAAACTTTGTAATTAAATGTTAATTTATTGCCAAAATCCATTAAAGTAGTCTATTAATAGGTTTCTAATTATTATATAAGTAAATAACCATAGAGTGGTAAAATAATATAGCACGTGTTGTCAGTTTATGGCAAACATAATCCCCACATGATCATATATTTCCCGTGACTTTGAAAATAAGTACTGTACTGTAAGGAGTGACGCCTCTCTGGCATTAATTTGTACGAGACTGATCACTTTACTTATTTGCACTGCAGATGAGTTTATATTGCAGGATTTGAGCTTATGATGCACTGTGGAAGCTTATATTGCATGATGGAGCTTATGAGCTTATATTGAGCTGTGGAGAGCTTTTATTGCACTATGGAATATACTGCACTCATTTACAATTAATGTTAAGCATGTATTTCAAGGTTTGTAGTTTAACATAGGCGATGATAGCTTGGCGATATTTGGCAACTATCTTTTTTATCTGCTATTATAACGCTCCATATTCTATGCTGTTGGCGCGAAGGAAGCAAAAGGTCTAATAACATACAATTATCTTCAACAGAAAGGGTTCAATTTTTTAACTGTAAATTAATGTATAGTTAATTTTTCACAATATTCAATAATTATATTATATTAATGAATTTTCTTGTGTAATAGTTTCCCTCCAAAATAATTAAAAAATAAAACATTCCCTTTATATGAATTTTTAGCAATATTTTATTATATTTTATACAAGATAATCAGAGTTATAAGCAAAATAATATAATAAATAACCGTATAACTTGAGAAGACGAATTTCGGGCATCCATCGTAACATTCTGAATCTCTTCGTAACATGTTGGCGTTTCTATAATATATGAATGCAGGGAAAATAAGTCAAAACGGCGATGCAGCGCCAACTCTAGCACGCAAAGAACGGGAGAGAAGTTTGCCACAGTTTTCTGTTACTTTACAACATCGAACGCCTCTATTTTATTACTAGTCTATAATTACCAGATTGTTTGTTCAAATTTAAGAAATGTGCTAGTGGAAAAAAAATATACTAATTTTTTTGGTTGAACATCGATTGACTTTGTATTTGAATTTTGCATTGCATGAATAGTCCGCCGATGGGAAATGAGGGCAGAATAGCTTCGAGTATGCGTGTCGTATAATAGGAAATTCAGAAAATTCCCTCAGTCCTCCTGACTATCAATTCGAGAGACTCTACACACATTGCCAAAATAACTATATAATCTTTTTACTTCGACATGCTGTTAATACAGCTTACATTACTAGCGGATTCAAACTAATAGCTTCTTGCATGCTTTATGCACACTTTATCATTAGGCCAAATAATCGAAATTCTATACATCAATTTAGAAAATATTGCTTCATTACGTTTTTTTTATTATTTAAAACTTACAACATCCCTATTTATATATTTTATTCAAAGATTTTAAATTTTGTGTTTACAAAAATTTATTTAAAAGTTTCAATTTTATGAACCTTTTTCTAACCATCAGATGTAATTAGTACCATTTAAGATAAACCAAAACAATACTTTTTAACTAGTACTAACATTATGTGAAACCCTACTGCTAATTCATCAACCAAATTAAACTTTAAATCAATTGTTGTTTTTCTTTATAATTACTCTAGAGTTTTCGAGCATATCCATTCAATCAGAAACATTTGGATAACATCTTTCCCTTTCTCCAAATCTTCTGAAACGAAACGGAGAACGAAAAACAAACAGAAGATCAAACACCCCCGCGTCCCTTAAATCACACTCCCCTCACTTTCCGTCTGTTATTGCTGTCTAATTTCCGGAAAACGTTTCCTGAATAAAGATCCTTAAAGGACCCTGAGCCCGGCCTAAATAGAAATTAATAATAGAGCTTTTCCCATTTTCCTGAACAGGATCCAGGGGGGAAAAAAGGAGAGGGTGATATTTAGGAAACAGCGACAAATCCCGGCTGGTCTTTATTTGGGGTTTATGAAGACGGATGTGACAGAAACGATCATTGGCCCTGCCTTACGTGTTTGAATGGAAGGAAACACATTTTTAATGGTGTCTTTCGAATGTGCAGTCGTTGTTCATGCTGTGAGATTACCAGAAAGCAGTTAGTCTTCAAGTTGAGCGTGTGTATTTTTATTGCTGGATTAAAGTTAAAAAGATTCGATCAATACATATATATCGGCACAAATATTCTCGAGTGCTTTGATAAAAATCTTTAGCTATTTGGAGTTACAACAAAAAACATTGTAATATATGGTTGAATATAACTGAACCAACCAATTATCCTGTTGAAAATTGGCAAGCGGCCAGATCTGAAGTGCAAAATGGGAGAAATGTTATTTCAAAGGGGTTTTAATTACAATAAAAGTAGTTTTAGTTTTAAATCATTAACATTTAAATTACATAATTTCAAAAATGAAATTATTGAGCAAAACAGTGCATAAGTATTAAACCTTTTCCTGTCAAAATTGCATTGCCTTGTCTGAATAGCACTTGATTTGTTCTTTCCCGCCTTTATAATGGATGTTTATCTTTAAATTAAATAGCTGGTTATTTGGTTGGTTTGTGGCTCTGTGGTCATTTTTTGCACACTTTGAACTAATTAGACCCGGACCAACAGTTTAACGTGGATTAAGAGCCAGTCACAAAAATCCATGTCACCGCAGGGATTTCAACCTAAAGAACAAACCTCTCACACCTCAAATTGTGGTGTGAGAGCTAGCTAATTGGCCACCACACCATCCTAAATAGTTGGTGGAACAGTAGATAACTTGCAAGATTGCCCACTCGATTCCAATCTTTATATATTTTCAAAGTTCTTAAATTTTACGTTTACAAAACAATTATTTAAAAATTTCAATTTTATGAACATTTTTCTAATCAACATATCAAATCAGACGCACTTCAGTATCATTTAATATAAACCTAAACAATCATTCTTAACTATTACTAACATTATCTGAAACCCTATTGATAATTCATCAAACAAATTAAACTTTAAATCAATTGTTTTTTTAACTAATTACTCTAGAGTTTTCGAGCATATCCATTCAATCAGAAACACTTGGATAACATCTTCCCATTTCTCCAAATCTTCTGAAACGAAACGGAGAACTAAAAACAAACAGAAGATCAAACACCCCCACGTCCCTTAAATCACACTCCCCTCACTTTCCGTCTGTTATTGCTGTCTAATTTCCGGAAAACGTTTCCTGAATAAAGATCCTTAAAGGACCCTGAGCCCGGCCTAAATAGAAATTAATAATAGAGCTTTTCCCATTTTCCTGAACAGGATCCAGGGGGAAAAAAAGGAGAGGGTGATATTTAGGAAACAGCGACAAATCCCGGCTGGTCTTTATTTGGGGTTTATGAAGACGGATGTGACAGAAACGATCATTGGCCCTGCCTTATGTGTTTGAATGGAAGGGAACACATTTTTAATGGTGTCTTTCGAATGTGCAGTCGTTGTTCATGCTTTGAGATTACCAGAGGCACTTAGTCTTCAAGTCGACCATGTGTATTTTTATTGCTGGATTAAAGTTAAAAAGATTCAGTCAATACATACATATTGGCACAAATATTCTCGAGTGCTTTTGAAAAAAATATTCAGCTATTTTAAGTTACAACGAAAATAATGGTAATAAATGATTCAATAGAACTGAAGAACTCCCCTCCCGAAAATTGGCAAGAGGCCAAATCTGCAGTGCGATATTGGAGAAATATAATTTCAAAGAGGTTTTGATGACAATAAAAGTAGTTTTAATTTTAAATAGTTAAAACTTTATATTACATATTTTCAAAAAGAAAATTATAGAACAAAACTCTGCATAATAACTATTACTCATTTCCCTTTCAAAATTCTCCCTACACTTAATTTCCCCCATATACTATTCCCCCCTTAACTATACTTTCATATTTATAACTAATAAGTTGTACAAATGTTATGTATGGTCTGGACAATGATGTCAACAACAAATTGTGCGATCCATTTTAAATTACCGCTTTTTAAAAAATAATTTTGGAAAATAATAACTCCCAAATCATTAAGAAGTTTTGTAGTCTGTTCAATTTGTCTTCCTGCAGATATCCTTTTCGCCCTTTTTTAAGTATCCCACATCAGCAACAAGGCTGCCGGATGGCCATTTTGTGGTTTTTAACTATATTGAAATAAAAATGGGTGAACAGGGTTGAAAAGTGTTTCTGGAAGGCAATGTATCCTAAGCCTTGTTCATCGCAGACCTGTTTGTGGCGTACAAAAATGGAACATGTGATCCTCTGATATGCAATACCCACATACAATAACAAACAAACAAATAAATAAATGATTAGAAAGTTTGTTAAAACTTCAGAGTTAATCTTTGTTAAAAATCTATCTGTTACCACTAAAGCTCGAAAGTCGTTACTGTGCACTTTGCCTAGCTAATCTGCAGGTCAACTGATTTGCTCCGCTAACGTGAGGAACCAAGAGTTTTCCTACATTTTACCTAGGTAATGTGCTCATTAACAGCTTCCATATCGTTAAAGTTCAAAAGCTTCTTTCTCTCCTTTCCTTTCTTTTCCCTAATTCTTCCCCCTATCTTTCCACTTTTAGTTTGGTTTCTAATAAAACAGAAGATGGGTTTTATAAACTTAATACTAAAACGGGTATTTTAAAACTGTTGTATGCAAAATTCAATATTTGCAAAGAGAGATTTTTAACGAAAGAAGATGTCTCTGCTGTAGATGTGTCTTTACGGCAAACAGCAATAAAACAATCCATTGGTACTGAACAGAGATTCAGGAAACGTGACAACCAATCTAAATGAACCACAAATAGGTGTGCTTGTCGCAAAACACATATGCTATGTAATTAAAGTGTCATCATTCTTTAGATTGCACTAATAAGTAAACATAATTTTATCATATGTTTTGCAAATTCATTTCCTTAATTGTAATAACATTTTAAACCTTTTGCTTTTTTTTTTATTAAATTTATTTTAGTTGATTGATGATTGATTCTATCGACTAATTTGTTGATTGTTTAATTATATTAACTTGGTTCTTTAGAAATAAATAAATATAATTATGTTAATTTAAGCGCACAGAAAAATTCCTGTTCCAGCAAAGATCTAATTTTCACTTGAATGGGTACCTAGTAGATAATGTGTAGATTACCTAGATAATTTAAGAAATGAAACAATTTTTGCCACATTAACGGATCACCCTAGTTAATCTACACATTACATACATAACCTGCAGAATAATTGATATTGCATTTCAGCAGTAACGTATGTATAAGTTAACATAAAATTACTTCAACAGATTTCCAACGCTTTGTTTTAAATTTTTACAAACCATACTCGTAATTAATATATTTAATAAAAATTAAATTGATGTTAAAATAACAGAAAAAAGCATCCTTTTATATTTTTAATGAAATTATTTATCTACTAAGAATAATATTTTCATTCCCTTTTTTATATTAAAGACAAACTAAAGTAAATTTTACATTATTTGATTAAAATTTTGTAAAATATCGTGTAATATGTATGCACTACTACAATTTTGAACGACTCATAGTGTAAAAATTTCAAAAGTTTTCCATTACCTTTGAATAATTTGATATTTTTAAAAATGTGTGGGTGGATGGGTGATAAAATACCTGAAAATGTTTCGTCAGCAAGTAGACACAATGAATTATGTAATTAAGTTCCTAGTTTCAAAACACTCCGATTCGGTTGATGCAATAATTTTGCTGACGGTTTCAAATTTAATCAATCTGTATTATTAGTATAAATCTTCATTAATCTTATACTAATTTTTCCCACATAAAATTAGTTTCAAATTTATATTAATATAATTATATATTTAAATTCATCTATGAAAGCATTTATTTAGATGAATTTTCTACGCAAACAATATCAAAACACAAAAAATATTTAAAAATAATTTAAGAAAATCAAATTCCAAAGAATTTTAAAATATGACACACGCACACGCGTGTGTCATATTTTAAAATTTAAATGACAAAAATTTAATTGACGCACGTACAAACATCATACACATACAATATGTAACGCATTTAAAGACATATACTTATAGAATCGTGGAAGGCTTCCACTTTTAAGCCGAAAACCCGATAATAGGCTACGCGCAGGCTGAGCGAAATATACTTCCTCTCGGGGCGATAGTATATAGACCAATTGACTCGCTGGGGGGATCTACTACTGTGTCCAAAAAGTAAGACCAATTTTCAATTTAAAATTCCCGGGGCTTACGGAATTTCATTTTTTTTTTCTTTCTTAGGTTGCGGCACTCTCCTTGACACCTGTGTGAAATGTCACGTCAAAATATTAATTAGTGTTTGAGTTCCGCTTGACTTTGTGAGACGCTAAAACTGATTCCGACAATTTTTGAAATGTCTGAATTAATTAAGCAAAGGACTTGCATTAAATTTTGTTTGCGGAAACGTACAGAATGTTGCAGAAAGCATTCGGTGATTCATATATTCCAATATCGGAAAAATTTTTTAGAAGTGGCATAAACAGTTAAAATAAGGCTGAGAAGGCGTTGAAGACAAGAGCCTTCTGGTCGACCATCAACCTCAACCGACGAAGATCACGTCCAAAAAATTAAAAATTTGGTGCTTGTAAACCGTCGATTTACAATTAGAGACCTTGCTGATGTTGTTGGAATTTCAAAAGGATCCGTCAATTCCATTTTTGGCCTGAAACGCCTCAAATCTCGATTGGTACCTAAAACACTGAATGCGTCAACTCACACTACATTGATTCTTCGTGACGTTTTCGCCAAAACCCATATCGTTCCACATCCACCGTATTCACACCGTGCGACTTCGGGCTACTCCCTAAACTCAAAATACCACCCTGGGGATACCATTTTGAGTCGATTGAAGAGATTCACCGTGAGTCGGCGCACGCTTTGAAGGCCATCCCTGCCAATGACTTTTTAGCATGCATTGAGGAATGGAAAAAAGTTGGCATAAGTGCATTGTGTTCGGAGGGCATTACTTTGAAGGCGATGAAATAAATTTGGAAGAACAAATAAAGAGTTTTTGAAAAAAAAAAATTGGTCTTACTTTTTAAGCAGAGTAGTATTTATTAACACAAATACTATAATAAATAGAAAATAAAATTGAAATTTGCAAGTTACGGACAGTTTTCCTCTTTTCTTGATTAAAATAAAACAGATTTAGTTATTCCTGTCTATTTTTAAAAAAGGCAGATTTAATTATTCTTGTAATTCAAATAAATCAGATGTAATTATTTTCATCTTAATTCAAAGAAGGAATTATTACTGTCTTTAATAAACTCAGAACTCTTAATAATCCCACGTGAATATTGTAAAATGCCTGTGTATGTAATAGTTTATATAATTTTGGTTTTTTAATTACTTTTGGGAGAACTTATTCCAACTTTAATGATATGTAAGTATTACATAAGCATGTAATATAATTACCATTTTGGAAATGACGACTGAGACAATCATAAACATTTGAAATTCTAAATATAAATGCTATTACTTGAATTTAACTATTTGGAATTCATACAAATAATTCCTCCTAACTACATAATACTTACGGGTATTTATTTATTTGTTTTAAAGATTCAAATTTTGTAGACTATTTCTATTTTCTAAGTTTATTTAATTATGCTTATTATAAAGGCTAATGATTCGTAATTTCGTTGCTGTTATTAATGTTATATATCTATCTATCTACTATATCTATCTTTCTCTGTCTGTATATATATATATATATCTATATACATATATATAATGAAATATATATATAAGGATATATGTGTATACATTATATATATATATATATATATATATATATATATATATATATATATATATATATAATGAAATATATATATAAGAATATATGTGTATACATACATTATATATATATATATATATATATATCCTATATATCCTTACATTTTACATTGGTAACGCTTAACAAAATTTGTTCTCCAGTTTTCAAAATCTTATACAAGTTACATTTTAATCCTTTAATCATATTTTTTTCTTAATTAGATGGTCTAGATGGACCATCTATGAGATCATCATCATCTAGACCATCTAGACCAAGTCTATGAATCAATGTTCTCATGGTAGAAGGGAAGGAGGGGAAGCTGTAGTTGGAGATAGAAGTCTGACCCATAGATATATGGGCCAGACTTCCCATAAGTATAGCCCATAGGTTGACTTATGGGAAGACTATAACCCTATACAATATACTATATATACAACCTATGGGACATAGACTATAACACATAGGTTGACTTGGCTCCATGTCGCTAAAGAAGGAGGGCAGTGCCTTCCGGGAGGAATTTTAGAGGAACCTACCCCTCATTTGCATATCAAATGGGAGAAAACCCGGAAAGTTCAGATCAGGAGTGGTCGGACTAACGAGGCAAGATGCTGACCATCACAAACGCCATCGAGTCTCCTTGTTTTTTTTTTAAACAACGTCTACAACAAAGCGCCAGTGGATTGAACCTCCGTCCTAATGCTCACCACCGGTGCAGGTTGCCACTGTGCCACGAATCAGGCCCCATCTTTTTTTAATATAATGTGTAATATACAAATAGTTGTATACAATAATAAAATTAAACTGTAAAATATAATTAAAAAACCTTCATTTTTGTTGCATTTTAAATTTTATTTCATCGCTGAAAGCAAAGCGTTACACTATTTAAAAAAAAAAAAACTGGTTGTTTTGATGATCGTTTCTGTTAATAAATAAAAAAAAAATTCATTTATTTTCTTCGAAATTTGTATACCACATTTATTTATTTTTAAATAAATTGAAGTTTAAGGAAATAGATACAAATCCACAATAAGGAAATGATTAAGTTATATTTTCGGAAAAGACAAACGAAACTGAAAACCCGAAAAAAACTATTGTGTATAATCAAAAATATAAATTAACAATACTGCAGTTTAAAATAGGACTTTTGGAATGTAGCCTCAAATAAAAGAACAAAATTAAAAAATATATATATATGTTAAATTGTAACCTACATATTTATGTAATGTATTGCCTAATTCAATTTTCATTGTATAGCATATTATTAATATAACAGCTAACGACTTTAATAATATGACTAGTTCTACTTTACTTTAAAATGTTAATTTTTTTGTGTGTGCTGGACTTAAATGAATTATAAAGTTACACAAGAATATTTACGTTATAAAAAAAAATCCACGCTTTTAAATATTTTTCTTTATAAATTTTGTTTTCCTATTATCAAAATAATAATATTATAAAAATTTAATGGTATTTTCTATAATTCCCTACTTTTTTTTAAAAAGAAACTTTTTACATCATGATATCTTAATTACAAATCAATTAATCTTTCTTGTAGATTACTTTAATTTTCAGCGTGATTCCAATTCACCACCAGAAACTACAGATTTTAAACTATCAGCGTGATAATAGCTGTGGAAATTTAAAATTCTAAAAAGAAGTGAAATTCATCAATTTATGCATCATAAATGGGCTAACTTCAATGAGATTTCCTTATTATCTTTCATTGAGTAATTTTTGCTTGTTAAATCTTTAAAAAAAATCATCTCCTACTCTTGAACTGAATTAGAATACACCATTAATTGAATAAAATAATTATCATATTCCATTATCCCCAATACGCGTGAAATTGTAGATAGAACAAATAATTACAATGATCAATACAGCAATTTTGACAAAAATTAAAACTAGGACGCTAAGCTCATTAATTGTTATAATACATTGTGTCCTTCTTGTAAGTGTATCCTACTAGTACTATCTTCCATAAATTTTATAGAATTATTTGTTTTAATAATAAAAAAGTAGAATACATTTTTAGTGTGTTATTTTATATATATTGAAAATCCGCATCAGAAAAAAAGCAACACACTAAAAGAGGTATTTTGTTTTAAATCTATAGAATGCTTTTGAGTACCACGCACCTAGTACGGAAAGGAGTCCTATCATCCGAGAGAGAATGTAAAATATTTCACATTCCTGTAAAAATTGAATGAACACATAAATAAATTTAAAAAAAAGAATAAAAACCACAGAAGTGAAAGAGTTTTGGAAATAACGATGTTTCAACAAAAGTTTTTCTCAGGAAAGATATTGAGAAAAAAAAAGCACAAAAATTCAATGCTATAAGAGATTTCCTCGCATAACAAATAGGTAGATCTGGAGAAAAATGATATAAAATAATTACATAAAAGCGCAACCTTACATTAAAATTAAAATGAAAATGAAGTTTCCACACCTTTGGGACTAAAAATACATCAAATACAATAGAAAAATCGCCAAATTTGGCGCATTTAAACTGGCAACAACCTAAGTTGAGCGCACAATTTATGGCACAAGAATAATGAATTCGCAGAAAAATATAGTTCTTTAGATAACTCAGGTTTGTGGCAAAAAAAAAAAACTTGTTGAACAATATTTTCAAAAATGGATAATATTATTCATCGATTCATTGAGGATTTAATTAATTTTCTAACTATCATTTCGCCATATTTTAAACATTTTCTTTAAATTTACATCATTGGTCAAAGCACGAATAGCATGCTTAGATTTAAAACATAACGCAGATTGTAAAAAAAATCACCATGGTGCATAATGTGACATCTCTTCTCATTTAACAACAATCATTTGTACCTGAATAAGTATTCCTTTATTATTTATGCTTTAAACCGCTTGTAGAACTACTACTTTTTTTTTTACATTTTTCATAATTTTCTAATAATTTTAAACAATTTGATTTTTAGATTTAGAATATGCCAAATTCATATAAATTAATACATATATCTTCAATAAAAGTCAAATTTTTGGGAAAAAAATAATTACAATGATTAATGCAATAACTTCAACAGGAACAAAACTAGGACGTTAAGATCAATAATTGTTGGAATACATTGTATTCTTCTTGTAAGCGTATTCTACTAGTACTACTTTCAGAAAATGTATAGAATTATTTATTAAAATAAAAAGCAGAATACACGTTTTATTGTGTTGTTCTATATATATATATTGAAAATTCGCAACAGAAAAAGGCAAGTAATGTAAAAGGGATAAATTTAAAAAAGAAAACCTATAGAATGTTTTTGAATGCACACGCACCTAGTACGGAATGGAGTCCTATCATCCAAGAGAGAATATAAAATATTTCACATTCCTGTAAATGTTGAATAAACACATAAAAATTTTTTTAAAAAAGAATAAAAAACACAGAAGTAAAAGAGTTTTCGAATAAAGATGTTTCAACAAAAACTTTTCCTGAAGAAGGATATTGAGAGAACAAAGCCCAAAAATCCAATATTTTTTTTGATGCTACAAGAGATGTTCTATTGGTAGATTTGTACAAAAATTATATAACTGAATTACATAAGAGTACAACCTTACATCAAAATTAAAGTGAAAATACAGTGTAATCCACCCTTTGATGGACTTTAAAAAATAGTCAAATTTGGTGCATTTATTTACATATTTAAACTGGAGACAACCTAAGTTGACTGCGCTATTTATGGTACAAGAATAATGAATCCACAGAAAAATATAGTTCTTTAGATAATTCAGGTTTGTTACAAAAATAAAGCGTGTTGAATAACATATTCAAAAAAGAATAATATTATTAATCTTTATTGAGGATTTAATTAATTTTCTAACTATCATTTAACTATATTTTAAAAATTTTCTTTGAAGTTACGTCATAAGCTTGAGCACAAATAGTTTGCTTACATTTAAAACAGTAACCCTAATTGCCAGATTGGGAAAAAAATCGCCATGGTGCATAATTTTACATCCCTTCTCATTTAACAACATTGTACCTGAATTAGTATTCTTTTCTTTATTTATGCTTTAAACTGCTTGTAGAACTACTGACTATTTTTACATTTTTCATAATTTTCTGATGATTTTAAACTCATTGATTTTTAGACTCTAGATATGCCAAGTTCATATATGAATTAATTATTGAAGTTAAAATTTATATCTCCAATAAATGTCAAATTGTTGGAAAAAAATAATTACAATTACTAATTCAGTGACTTTAACAAGAATAAACCTAGGACGTTAAGTTCATTAATTGTTGGAATAAATTGTGTCCTTCTTGTAAGCGTATTCTACTAGTAATAATCCCAGAAACTTTATTGAATTATTTACTCTAATAATAAAAAGCAGAATATATTTTTTATTGTTTTATTTTATATACATTGAAAATTCTGAACAGAAAAAAGGTAAGCAACTAAGAGATATATTTTTTAAAAAATATATAGAGTTCCCCCACCTAGTATAGAATGGAGTCCTATCATCCAAGAGAGAATGTAAAATGATTCACATTCTGGTAAAAGTTGAATGAACACTCAAATAAATTTTAAAAAAGAGTAAAAAAGCCACCGAAGTGAAAAAGTGTTTGAATAAGGATATTTTAATAAAAGTATTTCTGAGGAAAGATATTGAGAGAACAAAGCATAAAAATTCAATATGTTTTGGATGCTATAGGAGATGTTCTCGCATAACAAATTGATAGATTTGGAGAAAAATGGTATACATGAATTACGTAAGAGTGCAACTTTACATCAAAATTAAAGTGAACACGCGGTTTAATCCACACTTATTGTGGATTTTAAAAAATTGCCAAATTTGGCTCATTTATTTATTTATTAAATTAAGGGCAACCTAAGTTGACTGTTATTTATGGTACAAGAATAATGCATTCGCAGAAAAATATAGTTCTTTAGACAGCTCACGTTTGGGCCAAAAACAGGGTGTTGAACGACATGGTCAAAAATGAATAATATTATTCATTTATTTATTGCGGATATAATTAATTTCCTAATTCTCATTTCTTGTTCACTCTTAACTCTCTTTTTTTAAATTTTCTTTTAATTTACGTCCTAGGGCTGAGCACGAATAGTGGATTGGCAACAAAAAAAATCAGTTATCAATTTAATATATAAAAGAAACTATGTGGAAGATTATTTTTGATGTGATGCCTAAATCATGCAAAAATAAAAATAAATTGTGAATTAAGTAGATAGTATAGTTAATCTTGGATTTAACTGAAATCATCATGCAATACATATCTAATAGTTTAATTGTTAAAATAGCAATAATAATTCATATTTTTTTGTCGTAACCAGAGTTGATTAATATTTAATATTTTAGTTCAAAATTTATTTCAGACACCTACAAAAAAATAGTTAAATAAATAAAAATTATTTTATCAACAAATAACTAGCATTAATTTTGTAATAGCAGTATTTAAATCAAAACCTGATAAATAAATTTCCTCAAAATATAATTTTTATAATGTAGTTTATTTTTTAAATTTAAGTAATAATTTGCGTATATGTATCCTAAATATGAAAATAAATCGATGATTCAAATGTTCAGTTAATTCTTTAAAAAAAAAGAATAAGATTAAAGATTTCATGGCGTTAAAATTTAAAAAGAAATGCTTTTTCGATGTGCAATATTTATGGAGTAACATTTAATGCCATGAAACCAATGTAAATTGATTTTTTTAAAACTTAAATAATGGAAGTCGATGAATATTATAAATTCATCTGTTACAGCAAAGCGAAATTTATAACAATGATGAAATTAACAATGATCGCCTATTCCGCTTTTTTGTAAAAAATAATTTATTGCTTCATAGTATTAGAGTGCGGCGAAGTAATCTTATCTTACCATCCATATCTTATCATGGCATGTTTTTAAATATTATACAAAATAAGAAGAATTAAAAGGAAAAAAAAAATTCTTTCCAAGTTTGAATCGTTCCTTCATCAAAGTGAGTGATATTTGTTTTTCATTATAGATAAGTATTTCATGCATCTTATTCGCTATATTGCGTAAGTTGGGTTGTAGAAGTCTACTTTGGAGAATTTTTACTTCTGTACTGATCAATATCTTGGATTTAAATACAAAAGTATCTGATATATATTAACTTAAAATAAAACATGATTAAAATTATATCTATTGAATACATTAAACTTCAGGACTTTCAGAAAAATTACATCTAAACTTAACTTTTCATATCACTATTTTATTTTATAAATGCATTTATGAATACTTCTTTTTAACAGATTCAGTTACTTCTCGTACATTGCTTCACTTTTAATTTCATGAATTGTTCTATGCAATTCAATAAAATTTAAAAATAAATCATATATTCACACACTAAACCTGCAATCATTAAAACTTTGAACGCAATTTCAAATAATCTAAATGTTTTTGGTCTCCCTTTCGTAGTAAAAGAATCCACATTTACATTCCAAATTACAAATAAAAAATATGAAATCTGTGGTCTGGATAAAACCTTTTCCAAGAGAAAATTGAATAGTATTGAAAACAGATTTCAAATGCTAATTCCTCATGTATTGCTTGAAAACTTTGAATATTAAGAAATACTTTTGAAAAATTTTTCCAATACAATTTTTCGTTGCAAACAACAAAACTTTTCATCACACATTGAATTAGAAATTATAATCATTTGACTGTGGTTTTAAAATATAGAATTTATCTCTAGATTTTGAGTCTGTCATTGAATTAAATTCAATCTTCATAGATGCTAGATATTATATTATTAAAATCATATTTCTCCATTCTTAGTTAATATATATATCTTGATTTTAAACTATGTGGAATAAAATACCTAAATTTACAGTCCTCAAAGTTTTCCTTTCAAAAATAGCTAGTTAGTTTTCATACATATCCTATTTAGAGGTATTTTAGAGGTTCTTACTATTTACAGATTTTAGATGTATCAGCTGCAACGGATCTGATACAACATCAATTCAGTTTTTATTTTACAGAAGTTGGATTTCAAAATTATCATTGGATTATTTCGCAAATGTACGAATATATTCTTAATGTATTAATGTTATTTTGAGAATTTACTTTTGGACCGAGATAAATAAAATTAATTAAATTATAATTCTCAATTTCAAAATAATGAAGGCTATCATTTATAAAATTTTTTTATTAACAGTATTAACTTCTGTATATTTATAATAGTAATTCAAATATTTCCTTCTCTAAAGAACAAATTTAAAATTATTCAAAATATCAGCATAAGCAATAATTGGTGTGAAATTGGTTTCAAAATGGTCCCTCTAGGTTTGATATAACATCTTATATATACACAATCTTATTTTTCCAAAATAAAATTTAGCAATTATTATCGATTTTGAATACAACCTTCTAACCAACAATATATAAAAGGATGATGCTTGCAATTCATAAATAATATCTTTATTTATGAACTTACTTAACTGAACTACTGAGCTTACCGAACTGAACAAAACTACGCCATTTTTCAAAAATAGAAATCTAAATGTTTACTTCATTTTTAAATAATATTTTTTTAAATATTTCATTGTACAAATGCATGAATAATTTTTCATTTCCTTCCAGTTAAACAGACTTCTTAAAATATGATAAAATGACTGGGAAAATTTGTGCACAAGTTTATAAATGTATTATACATAATTTTTATCATGAATTTTTTATAAACAGATTATAAACGAAAAAAAAAAGTTTTTTATTTAAAATAACCTACTCCTATTTTTTTTTTTTTTTTTTTTTAAATTATGTCTTTTTATTCAAATCAACTTCATGAGTCACATTTTTATTAAAAAATATTATTTTTAGGGTCCCTTTTTTTTGTCATATTAGTAATGTGTTTTTATTCAAACAGCAATTCATAATTTCATATGAAATCATGGCTCGGCAAAATCGCAAAATAGAGGCAGCTAGGATTTGGCGTCAAAAATACTTTTCTCTAAAATGCTTCGAGGAAAGGGTTGCGACAAGAAATCCGGGTTAACACATTTGGCGATTAATGATCAGTTGGCGCCACAAAAAAGTCGCCAAATCCTAACGGCTCTTATTTTGCGATTTTGCCCATGGCTTATTTAAATCAACTATATACATATTACTAGTTAATAAAACAATTAGTTTTAAAGTCTAGTTTTTGTTAGATAAAAAATAATTAGTTTTTAATTTAAAGGGTTTTTTTAACCCAAAAGTTAAACTATGAAAATTAAATTCAAAAATAAAAATAAGTAATACGTATGTTATCATTTAATACAAAATTAAATTCAAAACTATTTACAGAATGTTTCACAAATACAAATTTTTCATTCCATCACTTTCCTTGCTTCGTGGCTAATATAAGCGCAACGATCAGCCCATACAGACCAAGTACTTCAGCAAAAATTAGAATAAGAATCATCCCTACAAAAAGTTTCTGTTGCTGTGCAGTTCCTCTAACTCCAGCATCGCCAACAATACCGATCGCAAAACCTGCTGCTAGGCCACTGAGTCCCACAGATAAACCTGCCCCAAAATGCAAAAATCCAGTAAATAGTGTATAATTGGGAGGTTTCTCTAGTGCATTCACGATCAGAACAGCTACAACGAGGCCGTAAATAGCGATGATACCACTCATAACCACTGGTATAATGGATCTCATAATCAGTTCTGGTTTTCTGACTGCCATGGCACTAATTCCAATTCCAGACTTTGCTGTTCCATAAGCGGCTCCAATTGCACTGAGACTGATGGCAGAGGCAGCTCCAACGACGCCAAAAAATGGACCATACTGTGGAGCATCATCGCTGTGTGGCATGTTGAAGTTTTTTTTTTTAAGACGTAATTAATTTCAGAATCTTATAAATAATCAAGATAATAACTTGGTTTTGTGTGCAATTATGGATGTTTTGAAGCACATTTAGTTTATTTTCAAATGTTTTATCGCTGTATCTTCTTCAAGTAAAAACAAATAGCAATGTACTCACGATTGTAAATAAAGTTAAAGAATATCATTGCCCTTTTATTTATTAAACACTGAAAAATGATAAATGACAAGTTGCCAATTTTTTTTTTAAATGGCACGTGAAGTAATTAAAATCAAATTCCAAATAATATTTGTTATTTATTTATATAATGCATTAGAACATCTTGATATTTTTTTTATTTGAAGAATTAAAATATATTTTTAAAATAAAATGCTTTGATATACAGAATTATTAAAGATTTTTTTTAAATTCTATTTCGCAAACATAATTACATTAAAAAAATTAATATGAAATCGCATTGCTAAAGAAGAAAAATAAATTATTTCTGATATGCCATTTGAGAGAAATTAACTTAAATATATAAATTGTAAAAATAAAATAAAAATCTGGCTGTGTAATTCCCATAGATGTCTTTTTTTAAAAAATACTCAGAAATATTTAATTTATGAACAATCGGAAAAACATTGTTCATCGAAGAAACATTATAAATATAATCATATAAATTATTTATATATATTTTTTAAAATCACTTAGTTATAAACAATGCATTATATACAATAAATGTGACAAATTTTCTTTAAAAGTATTACTTTTAATATTTTCGCATAGTTTTATTTTTTCATTAAATTATTCAGTGAGTTTTTACTTAAAATATAACTATTTAATATTCTTCTTGAAATCTTCTTACAGTAAGTACAATCTCATTTTATATCAAACGTCTTTTTATACTAATTGAAAAAAAAAATGGTGAAATAATTTATGAATAAGAACTATTATATTAACTATTCTGAAAGCTTTAATCTAAACAAATAAATCCATTTAACAAAAAAAGAACAATTATAGTTCTCAACATAAAACACACAAATATAAATATAACAGGATTTTTAGTGCTTTGAAAAAAGTCCTTCTTAATATAACAAGATTTTGTAAAATACAAAAGAAATTTTCTCTATTTAGATTTCATCTCATATTTGTTGTATAACATACTATAAAAGAATTATTTTTAACAGAATACATGAGTACTAAAAAAAAAACGTATTTCACGAATTCTTGTAAAACAGTTAAATAAATAATCTCAATCCAAACAAAAGATTTAAACTCTAAAGAAGTCATACTTAAAAGTCCTCGTCGCTAAAAGTCTTCAAAGAGCTATCGTAATTAAGAAGAATAAAATCATCAAAAATCTTCACTGGAGTGCAATATCCAAGCATCCAGTTTTAAAGTCCAATAAGTCCTCTCAATCCTTCAAATGGATCCGATATTTTATTGTCGACTTTCTGAAAGCAGCAGTAGAAAACTTTTAAAGGAAAGCTTCAAAAGCATACTTTCGAAATCTTTACCCTTCTTTTCTTGTTTGAAATCGCAAAGATAAATCGAAAGCAGTATTAATCAAGGCAAACACCACTATGCATTAGCAGTCTCAATCCCGAAAGAGTAAATTTAAATGTATGTGCTTATTCTTTAATTTGCCAGAAATTTTTCGAACTTTTGGAATCATTTCTCAATATTCTTCACTTTTTGCGTGACTCGATTTCGCAGACATACCCTACAATTACGGAATAATTTATTGGTGTGAAAAGACATAAGTTTTATGCTTCGTTTGTGTAGCTACAGGCTGAGACAGTATTTATTCTCTACCCTTGGATATTCGTTCTTTTAGATGTTAGAAATTCTTTTCTTTAACAGTAGCTAATATTGAGAAAGCATATAAAGTACTAATTCTAGGATTTATTTCAGATGTAATTGAATCTTTCTATTGGTTTTAAAAAAAAAAGAATTGGTAAAAAATTGTTGTTGACATATTTTTTATGCATTATTTAAATGCACTTAAAAATACAGATAAAAGAATTTGATGGTAAATTTTTTTTTTTTGTTTAGTTTTCAATATTTTTTAGTTTTGCATTGTAATATATAAATATTATTATTATTATTATTATTTATTGCAAAAAGTACTTGATTTTATATAATTGACTCCCATGCATCACGGAATTATGGGATTTGTACCAAACTTGATTGGTGTCTAAAGGTAGAATTAGCTAATACTCTGTCAGCTCACATCCACTTTATTGAAAACCAGCTCACTTACAAGCTATTGAATACAAGACAACATACATCTGGGCTTACTTCGCCTTATGTACAAATCAGAAGAAAGCCCACATGAGCACTATGGAAAAACAAATTTGCATAATTCATGACAAGGCTGAACAAGATTGGAGCATAAAGATGAAATAAAAAACGGCAAAACAGAACAAAACTGTTACTCATAATAATAAAAATAATTGCATCAAAACTGTGACTACATAAAGATAAAAGAAAATAAGTCGCTATATTCCAATTGCATAATCTCTAGCCCTCCAATATCTGTTCTGTAAGTTTTCTTCATTCAATGAAGAACAACCTAGCAAATGGTCTTTGTGCATCACAGAGCTCTGGTTGCACAAAGGACTGTCATATATATACCAATATACCAATGCTGTGGAGATGTTTAACAAGACCATGTACAGTCTTCAGGCGGAAGACCGCTCTGCACTGGATTAAGGGAAGTTTTTGATTTTACAAATCAAGTCCCACCACTAAGTAAATTAATTTTTAGAATTAAATTTAAAGCCACTTTATATTCCTCCCTCCTTCCTTCAGAAACATTGTGCAATATAAAATGGGACAATGTTATATAATTAAAAACAAGAATAAATTTTATAAAAGTAAAAATGGATACTATAATTAATGTAGCGTAACATTCATAAATAAAATGTTCTTTGCTCTATTTAATAGTAAAAAAAAATCATTATATTTCACCACATTTTTAAAAATAAAAAACAGTTTTACGTAAGAGTTGTTATTCTCGTAACTTTTTTACCCCCGATACAAAGAGGAAACGACGAATAGGATTTCGATAAAAACATGAAACAAACTAAATCTTATTACTTTTTATCTGCTTTTGATATTTTATTTTTTTACATTTTTTTATCTTCCTCTCCGGAGTCCTGTAAAATTCCAATACTAAACCAATCTCGCTTTCATGGGAATTTTTCTTTTGTCACCTGTTTCACAGTTAGAAAAGTTCCCAAGTTAAAAACTCTAAAACAATGCCTTGAGAGCTTCAGAAAAGTTAATGCACTTGTGGAATTATACATTCAGAATAAGTGTTGCTCTCATTTGTATTCGGGGATGCATTTCTTTGCATTAAAGTCTACCATCGGATTCAAGAAGTAGTGAGAAAACACTGTAATATTTCCTGTGATGAATGCGAGGCTGAATGCCCTGAAGCCCTTTTTATTTCTGTGAACTGGTGGATTGAGAGTGCATTTGTCAATGTCTCGCTATTTTCTTTTATCGAATTGGTTGCTTGGAAAAACTAAGTGTATCTTTTGAGCGGTTTTGAGAAAGTATTACATTATGACTGCATTAAAATATTCAAGTTCAAATACATAGAACTATTAATTAAAAAATAAAATTTTTTTTTTTTTTTTTTTTTTTTTGAGGGGGGAACTTTGATAGAAAAAACTATTCAAGAATTATTAGATTATTAGAATGCTAATTATTATTAGAAGAGATATGATTTTTTTTAGAATTGAAACCTATTCAAGATTGAGTATTAATTGTGAAGAAATAAGAATTTCGTTTATAAAATATTTATTTAGTCTATTTTAGATTGTCTACAATTCAATAGGACACTGACAATTAGAAATATAATAAATGTACACAAATAATCGCAGCAATTGTATTCATTTAAAGTTAGTGGTAAATTACATACGAAAATATTTTATAGATTTGAGCCATACATTTTCTTGCATTCTTGAAAAGTGTATTGAGTTTAAACCAGCTTTGTTTTGATATCTTGTAAAGTTATTGAATCGTTTCTTTTACAACACATGCAGTCTAAAATTACAATATCTATTACGCAATGTTATTATGCAAAATTAACATAAGTAGTGCGAATATACAATAAATGGCTTTTTTTCGTTATGAGGTTGTTGCGGTTGTTACATTGTTGCTTATGATTCACAAATAACTTTTGTCAGTACTATTTTAAATTAAACATATAATCGTACAATATAAATAGGACATTGTAATAGAGTACAATACAAAAATCAATTACTGTAAAATTAAAAGTACAGACTATGATTAATATTCCGCAGCATTCAAAATTAAAATGTTCTTTACTCTATATAATAGTAAAAAAAATTCTTTATATTTCGTCAAATTTTTTTGAAAAAACGCCTTTACGTAAGAGTTGTTATTCTCGTAACTTTTTAGCCCCGATACAAAGAGGAAACGGCGAATAGGATTTCGATAAAAACACGAAACAAACTAAATCTTATTACTTTTTATCTGCTTTCGAAATTTTATTTTTTACATTTTTTTCTACCTCTTTGGAGTCGTGGGAAATTCCAATACTAAACCAATCTCGCTTTCATGGGAATCTTTCTTTTGTACCTGTTTCACAGTTAGAAAAGTTCACAAGTTAAAACTCCGAAACAATGCCTTGAGCCTTAAGAAAAGTTAATGCACTTGTGGAATTATATATTCGGAATAAGTGTTGCTCTCATTTGTATTCGGGGATGCATTTCTTTGCGTTAAAGTCTACCATCGGATTCAAGAAGTAGTGAGAAAACATTGTAACACTGATGAACATTTTTCTGTGAACTGAAAAGGCTCATGCTCACCAAGGCGACAAGAGACTGAATGCTCGCCTGAAACCGCCCTCTTTATTTGCCCAACTGTGAACTGGTGGCTATTGAGTTTCGCTGTGAAGGGGTCGAAAAATTTGGTCTGCCAATGTTTCGCTATTTTATTTTATCGAATTGGTTGCTTGGAAAAACTACGTGTATTTTTGAGCAGTTCTGGGAAAGTATTACACTATGACTGCATTAAAATATTCAAGTTCAAATACATAGAACTATTAATTAAAAAATAACATTTTTTTTTTAGGGGGAACTTTGTTAGAAAAAACTATTCACAATGAAAAGTTTATAAAATTAATTAAAATTATTATTTCTAGAATGAGATATGATTTTTTTTTTAGAATTGAAACCTATTCAAGATGGAGTATTAATTGTGAAGAAATAAGAGTATTTCTTTTATAAAATATTTATTTAGTCTATTTTAGATTTTCTACAATTCAATGGGACAGTAACAATTAGAAATAAAATAAATTACCACAAATAATAGCAGCACTTGTATTCATTTAAAGTTAGTGGTAAATTACATACGAAAATATTTTATAGATTTGAGCCATACACTTTTCTTACATTCTTGAAAAGTGTATTGAGTTTAAGCCAGCTTTGTTTTGATATCTTGTAATGTTATTGAATCGTTTCTTTTACAACACATGCAGTCTAACATTACAATATCTATTAAGCAATGTTATTATGCAAAATGTAACATAAGCAGTGCGAATATACAATGAATGGCTTTTTTTTTTGTTATGAGGTTGTTGCGGTTCTTACATTGTTGTTTATGATTCGCAAATAACTTTTGTCAGTACTATTTTAAATTAAACATACAATCGTACAATATAAAATATGACATTGCAATAGAGTACAATAAAAAAATCAATTATTGTAAAATTAAAAGTACAGACTATAATTAATATTCCGCAGCATTCAAAATTAAAATGTTCTTTACTCTATTTAATAGTAAAAAAATTCTTTATATTTCGTCAAATTTTTTTGAAAAAACGCCTTTACGTAACAGTTGTTATTCTTGTAACTTTTTAGCCCCGATACAAAGAGGAAAAGGCGAATAGGATTTCGATAAAAACACGAAACAAACTAAATCTTATTACTTTTTATCTGCTTTCGAAATTTTATTTTTTACATTTTTTTCTACCACTTTGGAGTCGTGGGAAATTCCAATACTAAACCAATCTCGCTTTCAGGGAATTTTTCTTCTGTTCCTGTTTCACAGTTAGAAAAGTTCACAAGTTAAAAACTCCGAAATAATGCCTTCATCTTCAGAAAAGTTAATGCACTTGTGGAATTATATATTCGGAATAAGTGTTGCTCTCATTTGTATTCGGGGATGCATTTCTTTGCGCAAAGTCTACCATCGGATTCAGAAGTAGTGAGGCAACACTGTAACATTTCCTGTGATGAATGCGAGACTGAATGTCCTGAAGCCCTTTTTATTTCTGTGAACTGGTGGATTGAGAGTGCATTTGTCAACGTCTCGCCGTTTGCTTCTATCGAATTGGATGCTTAGAAAAACTAAGTATATATTTGAGCAATTTTGGGAAAGGAGCACAGTATGACTGTATTAAAATATTCAAATCTGAAACATACTACATTTTCTTTGAGGATCTTTGATAGAAAAACGTTTCACGTCAAGAAAACTTATAAAATTACCTGAAATTAACAGAATTATTATTAGAATGTTAATTATTATCAGAATAGATATGATTTTTTTTAGAATTTAAAGCTATTCAAGATTGAGTATTCATTGTGAAGAAATAAACGTATTTCTGCTATAAAATTGACTTATTTAGTCTATTTTGGATTGACTGCAATTCAGTAAAACAGCAAAAATTAGAAATATAATAAATGTAGACAAATAATAGCAGTAATTGCATTCATTTAAAGTTAATGGCAAATTACCTAGGAAATATTTTATAGATTTAGGCCATACCATTTCCTTACATTATTGAAAATTGTATTCACTTTACACTTGTATTACTTTTGACATTTGTAATTTTTTTTAATATCTTCTTTTAGAACACATCCAGTCTAACATTTCAATAACTATTATGCAATGTTATTATTATGGAAAAGGTAACATAAGCAGTTCGTATATTCAACGAATGCCTGGTTTTCAATTATGAGGTATATTGTTGTTTATAATTCACAAATAATTTTTGTCAGTACAATTTTAAATTAAAAATGCAATCATACAATTTAAATTATGGCATTGTAATAGTGTATTATACAAGAATCAATTACTGTAAAATTAAAGCAGATACTGTAACAAATACAGCGTAGCATTCAAAACTAAAATGTCCGTTACTATATTTAATAGTAAAAAAATTCTTTATATTTCGTCAAATGTTTTTGAAAAAAAAAAGCCTTTACGTAAGAGTTGAAATTCTCAGTAACTTTTTACCCCCGATACAAAGAGGAAACGGCGAATAGGATTTCGATAAAAACAAGAAACAAACTATATCTTATTACTTTTTATCTGCTTTTGATATTTTATTTTTTTCTCTTCCTCTTTGGATTGGTGTAAAATTCCAATACAAAAAGAATCTCGCTTTCATGGAAATTTTTTGTGTCACCTGTTTCACAGTTAGAAAAGTTCACAAGTTAAACACTCCGAAACAATGCCTTCAGCTTCAGAAAAGTTAATGCACTCGTGGAATTATACATTCGGAATAAGTGTTGCTCTCATTTGTATTCGGGGATGCATTTCTTTGCGTAAAGTCTGCCATCGGATTCAAGAAGTAGTGAGAAAACACTGTAACATTTCCTGTGATGAATGCGAGGCTGAATGCCCTGAAACCCTTCTTACTTTTGTGGAACTGGTGGATTGAGTGTGCATTTATAAACGTCTCGCTATTTTCTTCTATCGAATTGGATGCTAGGAAAAACAAAGTGTATCTTTGAGCAGTTTTGGGAAAAGAGCACAATATGACTGTATTAAAATATTCAAATCTGAAACATACTACATTTTCTTTGAGGTTCTTTGATAGAAAAACTTTTCACGTCGAGAAAATTTATAAAATTACCAATTAAATTATAAAATTACCAATTAAATTATAAAATTACCAATTAAATTATAAAATTACCAATTAAATTATAAAATTACCAATTAATTTATAAAATTACCAGTTACCAAATTGTCAATGTCTCGCTATTTTCTTTTTCATCGAATTGGGTGCATGGAAAAACTAAGTATATTTTTGAACAGTTTTGGGTAAGTATTACAATATCACTGCATAAAAATATTCAAGTCTGGAACATGAAACTATTAATGAAAACAGAACATTTTTTTTGTGGAACTTTGTTAGAAAAAACTATTCACTTTGAGAAAGTTTATAAAATTAACTAAAATAAATATAATTATTTCTAGAATGATAATTATTATTAGAATAGATATGATATTTTACAGAATTTAAACCTATTCAAGGTTTAAAATTAATTGTGAAGAAATATAAGTATTTTATGTTATAAAATATAATTATTTAGTCTATTTTAAATTGACTGCAATTCAAGAGGACCGTAAAAATTAGAAATAAAATAAAGGTACACAAATAATAGAAGCGCTTGTGTTTATTTAAAATTAGCGGTAAATTACATATGAAAATATTTTATAGATTTGGGTATATCATTTCCATACATTTTTGAAAATTGTATTGAATTTACACGATCTTTGTTCTGACATATTGTAATATTTTTGAGTCAATTCTTTTAGTCTAACATTACAATATCTATTACACAAAGCTATTATGAAAAATGTAACTTAAGCAGTGCGAATATACAATGAATGTCTTTTTTTCTGTTATGAGGTATAATGTTGTTTATAATTCACAAATAATTTTGTCAGTACAATTTTAAATTTAGAATACAATCACACAATATAAAATATGACATTGTAATAGATAAAAATACAAGTATCAATTACTGTAAAATTAAAAGTAGATACTATAATTAACATAGCGTAGCATTCATAAATAAAATGTTCTTTACTTTATTAAATAGTAAAAAAATTTCTTTATATTTCGTCACATTAAAAAAAAAAAAAAACGCCTTTACTTAAGAGTTGATATTGTCGCAACTTTTTACCCACTATACAAAGAGGAAACTGCGAGTTGGATTTCGATAACAGCATGAAACAAACTAAATCTTATTACTTTTTATCTGCTTTTGATATTTTATTTTTTTTATATTTTTTGTTTCTTCCTCTCTGGAGTAGTGTAAAATTCCAATACTAAACCAATCTCGCTTTCATGGGAGTTTTTCTTTTGTCACCTGTTTCACAGTTAGAAAAGTTCACAAGTTAAAAACTCCGAAACAATGCCTTCAGCTTCAGAAAAGTTAATGCACTTGTGGAATTATATATTCGGAATAAGTGTTGCTCTCATTTGTATTCGGGGATGCATTTCTTTGCGCAAAGTCTACCATCGGATTCAGAAGTAGTGAGGCAACACTGTAACATTTCCTGTGATGAATGCGAGACTGAATGCCCTAAAGCCCTTTTTATTTCTGTGAACTGGTGGATTGAGAGTGCATTTGTCAATGTCTCGCTATTTTCTTTCATCGAATTGGATGCTAGAAAAAACTAAGTATATCTCTGAGCAGTTTTGAGAAAGTATTACAATAGGACTGTATTAAAATATTTATGTCTGAAACACAGAATTATCAATAAAAAAAGACCATTTTCTTTGAAGAACTAAGATAAAAAAATTTCCACGTTAAGAAAGCTTATAAAATTGTATAAAATTAAAAGAATTATTATTAGAATGTTAAATAAAAACTCTTATGTATTGTAATAAAATTTCTTATGTATGTAATTATGTTTTAAAATTTTTATCAATTTATTAGAATTACTATAAATATATTAAAGGTGAAATTTTAAAAATAATCTTATATGCTCATTAAAAGAATTTATAATGCATATAAGATTATGAAGACTATTTTCCAGTATTTTATATATATATATATATATATATATATCGGTGTGTGTATGTGTTGTATATTTTAAAGAACACAACAACCAAATTACAGATCAAAATTTACAATGAATGAACTGGTAGCATAACTATGGCATGAACATTTTGCACAACATCATTAGTTAATTGTATTAAAAAAACCATCACAACGTTCGCAATACAAAAACCCAGAATTATCTCACACTCAAATTATTAAAAAGAGAGAAAAAAAGAAAACAATTCGTCACTATTGACGGCTAAAAAATGGAATATAAATATTTACACAAAATTTAAAATAACAGGGTGCGAAATATTTCGTGAAAATCAATAAAACCCAAAATAAATTAGTAAAACCAAAGAATAAGTTAGTAAAACCAAAAAAAAAAATACTTAGAAAAACAGAAAAGAACATAACATCATGCTGATATAATGCCATGCGGATAGCTTTATCAAGTAATAATCACCCTCATACTTTAAACAAGGTTATTCTGTTTCCTAGATGGCTGAATTCAAGTCAAAAACACATCTAACGACGTATTCCGACCGCATGGCGTAGACTGAACAACTTTTTATTTAAAATCCATAAAGTATAGGAAAAGAAAAAAATTTGGCTGTATAGCTTGCTATATACCGCAAAAATTAAGGTCTGAGATATAACCTCGTGTTTGTTTATAATAATAAGACCATTAAATGGGTGAACCATTAACGGGCGATATATAGATTTGTAACAATTAACATTCTGTTATGTTATGATTGTTTTATATAGTAAAAAATATTATTCATTTAAACTTTATACATTCAAATCCTTGAAAATGTTTTTAAAAAATAAATTTTTCAAAAGGGTTTGAAAAAATTGTAATTTTTTTAAACCTCCTAAATCATGTTTGGTTTTTTTCTCAAAACGATATAGAAATTATACAAAAAAATGTCCAATATGTTTATTTAAAAAAATTTCAACATATTTATTAAAGTTTAGAGAAATTCATATTTAATATTTAATGCTGCAATGAGTATATCCCGAAAGAAAAATTAAACATTTTTGTAATTATATTTAGGAGTAAATATGCAGTGAAAGTATTATATTTTACGAAATTCTCTCAATTATGTATGTATAAATATATATATATATATATTAGATTATTAACACTATTAAAACTATTCACAATTTGCAGCATAAGAAAGAGAGAGAATTCTGCAGAAAATAATCTTATTCACAAAAACAGATACTCATTTTACATCATATTGTTAAATATAAAAAATATTTCAAACACATTCAAATTACAACATGATTCCAAAAACACCCACTTTATATAATAAGTATAAAGTGTTTTATGAATTTTTAAAAAAGTAAGCTTCCAACACAACACCCAAAAAAATCCAAGACCGTTTAAGACGAAGCCACTAAGAACACACCATTTAACCAGAATTACATCTTTCTTAAAATAATCATGTCTCGAAATCCACTTATTTTGACATGATATTATCCTTCTTTACTTTTCTCCCGAATAAAATAATAATTTGCAGTAGATTTCGCAGCCTTCCCACCGTGTATGCCATGGCTTTAAGGTATACAACAGTTTCCCTTTTAATCTTGGCGAACCTTCTAGACAGTTTACTCTAGGGAAATTTTGACTTGGAAATATCAGAGGAAACTTTTTAAAAATGAAACGTCGTTATAGTCTTGTAAAATTCATAGTCTCTGCATTTTTTTTCCCTTCTAGAACTATTTTTGGTATTTCTTTTTACTTCTACGCTTGTAGAGTCGAAAGAGTTTTAGAAGTTAAGGTTCAAAGTAAATAACTTCTGTGATCAGTTCTGCAAGGGAGCATATTTTAATTGTGTAATGATGTCCTGAAGCAATTTTATTTTTATTTAATGCGCTTATGAAATAGGAATAAGAAATGCATACTTTTAAAATCTGATATCTTACATCATTAAAATCAGAAACGTATCTTTTATGTAGGAAATTAATGTTAGTTAAAAGGAAAGAAGCAAAAAAGAATTTGGGTGATATCAGATTCTTAAAATTACAACAAACCATAATTTGCAAGTACCCCAGAATGATATTAAAATATATTTTGCGAATTAATATTAAAGATATTGAGAAAGTGAATCAGATAATTTAAGTAACTCTTTAACAGATAATTCTCATATTAAACTTAGAAGCAAATCCTAAAAATTCCTTTAACAGAATTACATCAATTCGAGTCTTTTTTTAAAGTCGTCATCATTCTTGTTGAAATAAAGTTGTCATCATCTTTGATCAGTTAATAATCAAATTAAAATTGAAGACAATTTATATCAAGTCCATAAAAATAAATGAGCTTAATTATATTAAAACAGGACAATGATTATAAAGTGAGTTAATTTTCTTTATCTACTGTAAAAGTTAGCAGGTTCACAAGCACAAGAATTTCTAACAATTTTAAGCTGCTATCTTCTATAAATAATTGATAAAGACGAAAACATTTTTTTATTTATAGAATCATGTAAATATGAAAAAGAACTATGTCTCAAAAAAATGTATCCATTTATTTAGCATTGTTATCTTTTGCAAAATATTATTAGAATAGAACATTGTAAGTGTGCTTTCCCTTACATACTGGCAAGAACGCCTTCCCTCTGTGTCGCTAAGGAGAAATGGTCAGTCGGCATCGAGACTCTTACCAGAAAAGAATTACAGTACTACCTGATCTCCAGGTGAGAGACATTTAGTTTACAGTCTCTCATACCGAGGGGAATATATTTAATGCATCCCGGAGCTTTAGTTGAACTACAATCTCTCACCTGGAGAGGAAGTAAATTTCGCACACCCTGCACGTAGCCGAGTTTCGGGTGTTTGACTTATAAGGGGAGTCCTTCCCCGAGTCAATAAATATCTGTCATTAAATGTGTTAAGTATTATACGTCGGCATATAATCTCTAATTGTATGTGTGTGGTATTTGTGAGTATGTAAATATAGATGTGAGTTCTCCAACCTGTGCCTCAAGTATCTCATCCAACTCCACCCAGTTACAACATTCATTTATAAATAAATAAAATTATTTTCTAATTTCACATTGTTATGTAAATGATATAACTCAGAGTGAATCATTGCTTAATATCCTGAAATAATAATCCAAAAGCATAAATGATAATGTTCAAATTGGATACCAATTTTTGTCAATTTTTTTTAAAATATCAAATATAATTTAAAAATATTCTTAGCATTTTTTTCTTAATTAATGTTTTTAAAAATGTGAAATTTTCCCAGCAAAATGGAATCCAAACATAGAATTGAATAGTACATATGTATATAATTCCTTTATATGGACCAAGAAATATCCAATTATCTTCAAACTTGGCAAATTCTTTGAGAAAGACAAAAAATTACCATAAAATGCAAATGCCAACTTATTATTCATCATTTAAAAAAAAAAAAAGTCAGCAACATCAAATGTTACTTTTCTATAGACATAAAATACAATTGTGTAAAATATTTGAGAATTTTCAATATACGTACAATATACGCCTCAGTTACATGCAAGCAATGAATCGTAAAATTTATGACGAACAGTCTTTGTCTGTGAACGACAAGAATAGATAGACTTTCAGACCATTAGGCAAGAAGGTGATTAACATTTTTTTACTTTACTATTTCACCAGCATTTGGAATGCATTTACAACCTCAAAATGGTTAGGAAGGACATAGGATTTCCTAGTCCTGATATTTTTCTGAAAGCTATTACAATCAAAGTCATTACAGCCACATTTAGTCTAATTAGGCAGTAAAGGAGGCATTTCCTTGATGATTTGATTTGATTATTTTGTGTTATTATAATTTTATGTACTACATTAATTTAGAGAGTAACAACCAAGGTCGCCGGTTTGTAAATTGCCGTGATATTAAGAAACTAATGACTTCACAATTATTATCTCTAATGACTTCATAGAATGTAATACGGAAATGTACAGAATAGAATACTATTACAGTATTCATATTACATATATTTATAGCATAGTATTTAAATTATATATAGCAATAGTACAGTATTCATTTAGCAAAGTATTATACCTTATAACGACTTATATGGGCTTAATGAATGGCTCTCGATGCCACGAGTTTTGGACTCCAGCCCTGGTGGTACCATGGATGTTTGTAATGGTTCCGAATCAATTTAAACCGTAGGTATCGGTCTAATATGACTGTACAGTTTTGGGTGTAGGCTGACAATCATAAGCTGTAAAAAAATAAAGCATATCATATTTCGGAATCTGTCAGTTGGCTGACGGCCTTGCTCACCAAGAGGCAGTTGAGTCAATAAAGAAAAGCAGAACAACTTATATACCTCGTATGCTCTAGCATGATGATGCTACTTTAGTGTTTTGTGTTTCTTAAGTAAAAATAGTTGGATGTATTTAAAATAAAAAATGGAGCATATCTAATAAATTGTCTGCATGTAAACATTAATTTAGAGATAACAACCAATACTACCAATTTGAAAATTGCCATGATATTCTTACTCCTCTATATTAAGACTCATGATTTCACAATTATATTCTCTAATGACTTCATAGAATGTAATATGGAAATGTACAGAATATTATACATTGAAGTATTTATAGTATTCCTATGACATATATTTATAACATAGTATTTAAATTATATATAGTAATTGTACATTATTCACATAGAAAAGTATTAAATTACAACTTATAACGACTCGTAAGGGGCCTAATGGCAATCGGTGTCTTAGGTTACGGGCTTTAGTAGCGGGGGTGGTATAAATGGTTATTAGTGGTTTGGAATGAACTTTAAACCGTATGTCTGGCCTAACATGACTGTTAAGCGTAGAATTGACAACCCTACCCCTGTAAAAAGAAAACATCTCATGTTTCAGAATCTGCCAGTTGGTAAATTACCTTGGCCCACCATGGGACTGTTGCGTCATTGAAGAAGAAAAGCGACTTATATGCTCTAACATGATGTTGCTACTTTAATGTGCTGTGTTATAATGCAACTATAACTGATGCAACTATATTAATCCAACTATAACTGAAAATAATACACATGCACATACTTTTACACATACACATACTTTTATGCACTGGGTGTATAAAAAATAAAGATGGAATCTACCTGAAAAGTTGTCTGCATTTAAGCAAATATATAAAAACCCAAATATTTCCCAAATTAATAAAAACATATATTTTTAAATTTAAAAAAATAATTACTTCTTTTATGCAGCTACAATTTTTAGTTATTCCAAATTCAGTTATAGTTGCATTATAACACAGCACATTTAGATTTATTGTTTTATTCAAAAATATATTTATGAAATATTATACAGGTTGGGCTTACTGCCAAAATAATACTTTCTCTACGAGCTAATTTAACCAATTGGACAACTTGTATGAGACATAGATGCACTGTTATGAATATAAAGCACTCGTGTCGCCTTAAGTATCGTTTAAGAAAATTACTCCCCTACGAAATTCCCTATCCCTACGAAAATTGCCCTGCTTTAACGTCTCATTCAACGCCGTACGGATGATGTAGCAGAGAAAGTACTTATCAAGCTTATTTGTTTCGGCATTTATTTCTTTGCTATTTATCTTCTGGAAATCGTTGTAGTTTTAATAATTATACATCTTTATTATTTATAATACTTTACATTTTTGTATATTAGATATTTTTAACTTTATAGAGAAACGTGTTACCTGAAATGAGGAACAAAACTTAATCCATGTACGCGTTCGATAAAATTTAAAGACAAATATTCAAAATGGAAAATTTTAACAAAAATACTTGTTTCCACTGTAGAGGATAAAAGTAAATGGAAAATATTGTGCCTGAGTAATGGATTAATATTTGAGGGCACATTTTATATCTAAATACTGATTTGCATCAGATGGTTTATCAGTCACTTATTAATAATTATTTCAAATACTTACAATAACGACACAAACAAATTTAATAAATGAAAAAATTATAAGAATCACTCATATTTTATTAAAATGAAAAAATTATAAGAATCACACATATTTTATTAAAATGAAAAAATTATAAGAATCACTCATATTTTATTAAAATGAAAAAAGTATATAAATTCTCTCTTGATTTGTGGAAAATCACATATGCATGGAACATTATGACATGCTTTGAAAAATTTACAAGGTTTTCCGAAAAGGCTCTATAAGTAAAAATAGATTTTTTTTTTTTTGTAAATGTGCTAAACTGGCTTTTTTAATTAACTATCTGTTGAACTAACTAACTTTTTTGAATATAGTAATTTACCTAATTAAAAAATAAACGACTAGTGTGCAGGTTGGGCAATCAGATTGTAAATGGGTGTAGTTGGGTTGAGATACTTGAGACACAGGTTGGAGAACTCAAAGCTTTATTGATGCACTCTCAAACATCACACCCATACAATTAGAGAGATGCAATATGTAACACAGTTCAGGACGTATAATTATAGATTCGTGGAAGGATTCCACTTCTAAGCTGAAAACGCGATACTCATGTACGCGCAGGGTGTGAGAAATATACTTCCTCTCCGGGTGAGAATCTGTAGGCCAACTGACCACAGGATCCCTGCTGTTGCTAATGCGCAGAGAGAAGCATGGTACAAATGTAATTAAAATGACACCAATTTAATATTTTATAAATTTAGAGGCTCAAAAATCTTCTCCTTATTCACTGTTTAAAATCTGAATTTTCTTTCATTTCAAATTTATTGGATCAATTCAATGAAAAAATTTTAATATTTTCCATATGCAATAGAAAAAAATGCAAGTTTAAGTAATAATAATTACAAATACAAAATTAAAGCCTTATTGCTACTCAAATTTTAACATTATTGTGTATAATTACTAGGACACTTATTTCCCTGTTTCTAAAACGCATTAAAGAGTTAAAAAAAAATCTGATAGCTAGGATCACTGATGACTATGTTTGCCAAACAGTTTTTAATTGTTAAAATCAAAAGTATACACTCAAGAGCCAAAACATTATGACCACCTGTCAATAACGAGTTGACTCACCTTTGGCGCGCAACACAGCTCCAATCCGCCTTGGCATGGATTCATACCACCACTTAATACCAGTTAAATACCACTTCCACCTGATCACGTGCCTTCCACGTCATCCAGGCGAGTTCATTGCAAAATGTAGGGGTGGTCATAATGTTTTGGCTCTTGAGTGTATATTGAATTAATCAGTGTGCAATGTAGACCTACTGTCTAGTGGTGCACCCTAGGCAACGTTGGATACGGCTAAGTGGTCTACAGTTTTCGGCATGATCATCCAGTTGACCTGCTTGTATTGCAATGGAATGCTTTTGGCTTGTCTCAATCAAAGAGAACTGATTAACTGCCCTCATTCTGATTTGAAAAAAGCAACTTTTCTCGGTTCATTAGTTCTGCCGAATTGAAAAGAGGTCAGCTTGGTTTGTGGAAAATCCCAATGCGCTGCATCTGTTCATTAAAACAGTTCTCCTTGAATAAGACAAGCTACCAGCATTCCATTTCAAGAGAAGAAGGGCAACTGGATGATCACGTCGACAACTGTAGACCACTTAGCCGTATAGAACGTTTCCCAGTGTGCACACTAGAAAGTTTTGGGAAGTAATGGCTTATTAGATTATTTTTTTATTTATTTATCTTGCAGCACCCAAAAAATTCTGCAGATCTTAATCTAAAATTGCTTTTTTTGAGCCACTAGCAAACCTTCAACGATTTATTTAATATGTTTGGAATCAACCCTAGCTACCATTAGAGAGACATCTAGGGACTCTTATTGGCAATTGTTTACATTGAAACTAATATAATTACGAGAAAACTCAATTTTCTGGGTTCTTACTCATAACTTCAAATCAAATGAAGGACTAGTAATGTTATTTTTGATATAAATATCTTTTTAAATTAAACATTTATTTGATTTTGAGACCACTCTTTTAGAATATCAGTAAAAAAGTATTATAACTATTATTAGAAACTGATATAATCATCAGAAAACTCAATTTTCCGAGTTCTTACTCATAAATTCAAATCAAATGATTGATTTGCTATTTTTGATATAAATGTTTTTTTAAATAAAACAGTTATTTGATTTTGAGAGCACTCTTTCAGCATGTCACAAGACATGTAACAAAGATATAAAAAACTTTTTAATTTACTCCTAACCGATCGTTACACGTCGCGACCTGAAGTCATAATTCGAAAAGAAAGACAACTTCAATATGTTGCTTTATAAAAGAGCCACACACAATGTTTCCTTTTTTTATCTTAATACATAAAACACAGCCTGTTTACAATCTTGCCATAAAAGTTCTCCCCGTTCTCGATACCAAAACATAAAGTAGAAATTTTTTTTTCTTTCTTGAATGGAGCCTTGTTCTCACAAGTTCAGTGAGTAAAAGAAAAGTAATTGAAAATATGGGAGGTCGAAGTCTTTTGAAGGAGACACTGCTTTTCCAGGAATTTTTATTTGGTTTGGTAAGAATTTTATGCGGAGGAATTTGTGACTCTACAAAAGATACCTTATAAAAAGGCTATTGAATTTTCACACGAAATCTTGGAGAGAAAAGAATATTCTACCGTGTTTATGTTAAACACGGTGACTTCATTGTCCAATCTTGAAGACAGCAAGAACAACAATTTTCGGGGATATTGATAACAGTATTGCGAAGATATCAAATTTAAATTTACGTTTTCTAATCTTTTTGTTTACTTGAGAAACTGCAATATTTTGATTGATTGAAAACATGTTGTTGTTGCTTTAAAATGCACTGATATACATTAATCTGAAATCATTCGATACTGAAAAAAGCAGATATGTAGCAGATTAAAATTTTTTCACGAGGCACAGCATGAAAATTACTACATTGCATCCAAATGTTACCACAGCTATTGTAAACCAATATTCCCAGGAGGATTCGTGCCTCCTTTGTGTCTATTTCGGTTAGATAGAAAGTATTTTCAGCTTATGAATATATCGTGTCCATTCCAGGCATAAACATGGGAACTTTGGTTCGCTCTGGTTCGCTAACCATTTATTTAAACCAAGGTTTATTAGTTACGAGATAGAAAAGTGAGAGCCTGATGACTCAGTGACTAGCGCTCTGTTACTAGGTGCCAAAGGTTTCGGGTTTAAGTTTCGGCAGTGCCAGAATGTTTGTAGTGGTTCGGAATCCACTTTACGCCATAGGTCTCTGTCTAATATGACTGTTGGGAATAGAACTAATCTCCCTACGCCGTAAAAAATCAGCTTTACGGATCCAAGTCAGACTTCTATCTACGGGTGCTCCATCATAACAGAAGCTGCCCTTCCCCCTTTTCCTCCTTCCATAAGACCACACAGGTTCTTGGACTTGATCTAAATGTTGCTGGTTACCAAGTGGGATAAGAACAAGAAGGATTGGAGTTTTAGTACACAAAATTCATTCCTGAAATTAATTTAAGTTAATTTTTCTCTGTAATTCAATAAATAAAATGCAATTCATTTTTTTACATTATTGTCAATTTTTCTGATCACACACTTAACAAAATCATATTTGCATGTTGCTTTGGTACTTTGTTATTTGATTATATTAATAAATACTCTTTATAATGCATTTGCTAGATTATCTATTATCAAACATTCATTAAATGTCAATTTAGTTTCTTGCGACTGTCATATAATTTAGTAATATTTCATATTGGTTAATTTATGGTTAGAAGATTTTGCGAGACTAAAAAAAGTAATAAAAGAAAAGGTAACTGTTTCTTTTATTCTACAAGCAACAAACTATTCTTTGAAATGAAAACATAAAAAACAGGCATGCATTAATTTTCGGAAATTATTGTAACCATAGTTAATAAATAGATAATTTAATTAATTATCAGAAAGGGGATACTGCAATACAAATGCAAATTGTATATAAATTAATAGCAAATACATATTAATTATTTATTAAGTATGTTGAACAAAATATGTCTAAGTAAAAGACATGACGCTAAACTAAATAAAATAAGTTACTGTCAGTAACGGTGAATATAAATTGTAACCATGGGGAAAAATGCTACAATAATGAACACTTTCAATAAATATATTTATTCCTCTGCGAATAGCATCTGCTTTTAGTCAAAAATAACTTAATGCAACAAAATAAATGTTATGTTCCTCATTTTAATTATGGTGGTTTATAAATATTTTCGATTTGAAAATTATGTGTTTTTGTTATTATATTATCATAGAATAAAACAAAGAAGTAACAGACCATTTTTTAAACTTGGATTATCTTCTGACTATAAATAAATAAATTTGCAATATTGTTACATTTTGTTGAAAAGTTCCAAACAATTTTGCTTGTTGAATTTGTGAATGTTTATCAATGAATATTTTAGCAAACAGTGCCATAGATACTAGCATACAGTATTAATAGATACTAGCATATAATCGTTATAGATAATTCACACAGTCTTCATAGATACTAGCATACATTGGTCATAGATACTAGCATACAAGGTCATACATAAAGAGGAGTACAAACTAAACAGTGGCATACAAACTAACATATAGTGGTAGTGCATACTAACATACAACAGTGATAGATACCAGCATACAGTGGCATACATGTTAACATACAGTGGTCACATATACTAGTATATATTGATCATATAGACTGGCATACATGCTAGCATACAGTGGTCACATATGCTAGTATACAATGATCATATAGAGTGACATACAGAGGCATATATGCTAGAATACAGTGGTCACATAAACTAGTATACAGTGATCATATAGACTGGCATACTGTGATAATACATACTAGCATACATGGGTCATAGATACTAACATACATTTATCATAGATGCTAGCATATAATGGCCATAGATTCGAGTATACAGTGGTCATATATACTAGCATACAGAAATCACAAATGCTAGCATACAATGGTAAATACTAGGTACAGTGGTTCCAAAGTGGGGATCCTAGTATAAACAATCATTTGAACAATTTTTCTCCCCTGAGAAAAGGTCGATACATTTTTCTACATATGAAATATAAATCTGATTAAATAAATAAAACATAATTATAGATGAACATAATATTAAAAGCAAAATGGAATAACTTACTGATGAACACATACTTTAATTATAAGGAATTTCAAAATTCCTTGTAGTTTAACAAATGATCGTCGATATTAAATTTAAAATCTTTAATGGTCAGATTTCTTTTATAACAATGTATTTATGAGCGGTAGTATTTCTGGTAAATTTGTTACTGTCGAATTTATGTGAGAACCAAGTATTTTTTTTAAATTAATTTTTCAGATCAGAGATTAGATGGAAAATAAAGCATTTTTAAGACTTTTCTATTTTTTTTAGATGATCTATTATACTTGTACATTTTAGTACCTTTTATCATATTGCATATTTATTTGTTATAACGATTAATTTCAACTGCTAGCGATTTTTTTGCAGACATATTTTCTTTATTTTAAGTTAATAAAGGAATTGCTATGCATACATTGCTAAGTTTCAAAAAGCAATAAAATGGTTGATTGATAAAATTCTTATAAATATTTCTATGCCCTCATCATAGTTTTTGTGCTCAAGATTTAAAAGGATAATTTAACTATACATAAACAATCCAAAATTCTAGTAAAAAGATTACTTGCTAAACGGCAATTGCTCAGACTATAGAATTCTGTGTGTGTGTATATTGTCTACCTTAACCATGTAATCTACAGAAGGTGTACACATATTTTTGTAACGATTTTGAAATATATATAAACAAAAATACTTTCATTTTCTTATGCATTAAGTCTGATAGTATTTTGTTGAACTGTCAAATTACATCTTGATTTTCCAAATAAATGAGTTCTCTTAAAATATCACAATTAATTTTGTTGCCCTCCTCCATCACAATTTTCCTATGTCCATCCAATGTTGTGGGGTGCCATTTATAAATATCTTGTTTTAAAAGTTCGTAGGCGCAGTAATCAATAAGATACTTGTCAGGAAACTTCGCTGGGATTCATTTAATGGAATGCATAGCATCACTTAAGATTTCATTCTTCATTTCTCCAAATAAAGAACAGTAAATTTAGAAGTATGACTGGCAGCCTTAACCTGAAAAATGTAGCATAGAGAAGAATGATTGGGAAAATTAACACATTGTCTTCTTTGAAATTGGTATTAAAATACATATCTTATAGTAATTCGAGTTAATTTTGGAGGAATTGTAGGCGGTATGTCTCCTATTTGTTTATCATAGAAAATAATACAGAAATCGTGGAAGGAAAAACAGGAAACACCTAACAATCGATGCGAAAATTTTTGTCTTAGTTGCCATGTCTTATTTGACTCTATTTTCAAAACTGTGTTTGTAAAGATTAGCATGGACAAAATTGGAAATCTTGTCCTGTAAGGTGACAGGGATTGATTTTGCGAGACTAAAAAAAGTAATAAAAGAAAAGGTAACTGTTTCTTTTATTCTACAAGTAACAACCTATTCTTTGAAATGAAAACATAAAAAACAGGCATGAATTAATTTTCTGAAATTATTGTAACCATAGTTAATAAATAGATAATTTAATTAATTATCAGAAAGGTACTGCAATACAAATGTAAATTGTATATAAATTAATAGCAAATGCATATTAATTCTTTATTAAGTATGTTGAACAAAATATGTCTAAGTAAAAGACATGACGCTAAACTAAATAAAATAAGTTACTGTCAGTAACGGTGAATATTAATTGTAACCATGGGGAAAAATGCTACAATCATAAACACTTTCAATAAATATATTTATTACTCTGCGAATAGCATCTGTTTTTTTGTCAAAAATGCGCTCTTGAGAAGCACATATGGCGCCATTTCAATTTTAAAATTTACATTATTAACTAAAAAGCGCTTTAATTAAATCATATTAAAAGCTTTAATCAGTACTTGATCATTTATAACTTTTTGTTATTCATCATTGTATTCTCATTCACTGTGTATTCATTGTATTCTGTTCTCCTCAATCATCAGTGTTTACTCATTTATTTCAAAAGTCTTAAAATTACAATTTATTATAGAAACTTTTCTAATAAAACGAACATTTGAGACTTTTTTATTTTTATTTTAATCATTATTTTTTTTAAATTTATTATTTAAAGAACAATATTTTTTTTTTCCAATTAATAAAACTTGAAAATAATTTTATGCATGTTTTTTGGTAAATTAATGTGCCTCTCTAATTTTAATGCATGTCCTAATTACTGCTTTAATTAAATTTATTTATTTGGTCATAAATAATTAATTCCCTATACAAACGCAAAATATTAAAAATATTACGAAACTAAAGTATTATTATTGAAATTTTAAAATTATTTTAAATGAATAATTTATTTATATACACCTAAACAATTTAGTTACAAAAGACTGATCTTGAGATTAACGATTATTCCTTTTAAGACTTATTTTATACGGATGATTAATTTTGAAAGAGAAATTTATTTATAAATTGGATAAACGTAAATTTTATCAAAACTGAATGGTAATTCTTAAGTATATACTCTGCTTACAATTTAATAACTTTAAAAAATAGAAATAGTGATACGAGAGATAAAGGATTTCGATTTAATGAAGTTGTTACATTATCTGATTATTGCTCTTTCAATTAAGACTCTACATTTATCTCTATTATTAATATTATTAAAAGGGGTATATTATTTTTGTGGTATTATGGTACTTAAAGAAGCAATTGCGGAGAAAATAATTAGTACCATAAATCGTTACTTTGTAACAGTTTCAAGTTTCAATTTTATATTTAACATATTAATGAAACACCATGAACAGAATTAGAAATATGCGTCCGTCAAACACAGAATTTTTAAGCAAATAATTAGTTTTCTATTACACATAATTGCATAAAATTCTTAGATCTGTTAGGCAACATGTTTTTCAAACAATTTTTATTAATTAATCACCTTTCTGCTACGAGCCAAGATATAAATTCCTTTAAAACTCATCTTCGAATATTTAAAGAGAATTAGTGACTTTTAGTGCCCCCCAGAAAAAAGTGCCAAAACATGTCAGAGTTGCATTAAAAATCGTTTATACCAATTAAATGCGTAATTATCTATATTTTTCTCTTTCCTTTCGAGTTTTAAGCTCTTCGATTTTTTTTATTAAAGGAATTCTAACAAATCTAATTGATCCTTTGTCCTTGTTTATTTATGGAACTTGAACAATGATCTTGTGCATTTTTTTTGCTTTAAACTGGAGAGAAAACGCAGAAGAATGCATTCCGTTCCTTTTGTCATTCTTCTAATTAATTTAATTAAAAGCTGTTTTTTTTCTGCATTTTACTGTGAGGCAAATTTCCTTATTAAATAGAAGCGATCTGTCGTTTCCTATTGTTGCCTATCCCTGAGGCATTAGTTTGTTCAATTGACACATGTGTTTTCGAAAGGTATGCTGAATTAGACGAGTGGGCAAAAAAAAATATGTTTAAAGTGTGATGTCTTTTTCGCGTTGTTTTTGAAAACAAAACTTGTTTTTGAAAACTTTAACCGGTATAGATGCATTTTGTTGTCCGAATTTTATTCAGCGACCGCTTTTTGAAATGTAGTTTTTCTAATAAAATTTTTTTTTTTGGCGAATATTTAAGTTCTATTTTTTGATGAGTATTCTCTGAATTGTTTTGCAGCATTTTGATATTTTTTTTAATAAATTAAGGAAAACTCATTGTATTTTAAAACCGCTTTTCTTCACTGCTGTTTGATGTGTCGCTACAAAGTATGTAAAATTGCCAGATAATTAAGGCAATCAATATAACTAAATTAATGGCGTCTCCACCTTTTTTTTTCTAAAAGAAATGAATTTTATGTTTATAAAATCAGAGAAGTATAAAAAGTAACAAATTTCTCGGAAATTCCTTGGAAATTTAAATCAACCTAATGGGTCGATTTAAAAGTAGTAATAAAAGTAAAATTAAATGAAAAATAATTTAAAATCGCTCTTTTTACAACATAAAAAAAGCAATGCAAAAGCAAAATAAATACAGTCGTTGTCCAAAACTGGGATTGAAATATTCCTAAATGCATTTAAGAGAATGATAACGGAAAAGAAAGCAACATTAACTATTTTAAGAAGAAAGATGCATTATAAATAAATCAATATTAACACTATTTTTTCTAAGTAGAATAGCGAGGCCTGATAACTGAGTGACTAGCATTCTGTACCATAGCTTTTGGGTTCGAGTTCCGACGGGTGTCATAGATGTTTGTAGTAGTGCGGAATCCACTCTTAACCGTAGGTCCCGATCTGATATAACCATAGATATATGGGTGTAGGACAGACAATACTACCCCATTAAAAAAAAACATCTCAGGTCTCGAAATCTGCCTGTAGGCAAACAGATAAAAAAAGGGTTATATATCAGCAAACAATTCGCAATTTGGATGATTTGAGACAGCATATCTCTGCATCAGTTGATTTAGTAATTCCTGATATTAGGGAGATACTGATAAATGTTTCGGTACCTACAGAGTCTGTAATGATACTCATATTAACCTCCAAATAAACTTGAGTGTAGTTTTCTTAATAAAAATAATTATTTTGGGGTAATGTAAGAATGGACACCTTGTATTTATTATACAGAACATGATTCTTTTATGTAGCCTTTTTTATAACACTTAAATGATCTTCAAAAAAGACAAAAATATTCTACCTTTGAATTCTATTATAGTTAGAATGTCTTTGTGAGGGATTACACGCAAAAATTGTTAAATATGTCCCTAAATTTTCTATTAAATTATTTGTTCATTGCAATATTTTGTTGAATTTGTAATGTTAACTTAAAGGTCAGTGTGTAATTAACTCATTTTTAAGAAACTTTTTTTCATGAAATCAAAGTAAAATTTAAAAAGTTAAAAGAATCTCATCGATTAAAATGAAAAAAAAAATATTCAACTACTAACAAAAGTTTTCATACTATAAGACACAAAAAGTGTTTATTTAAGCTATGCTACATAAAAACAGCAGTGGTTATTTAGTCTTAAAATTAATTACTGCTTTTTAATTTATCTTGGTCAGCAAGAATTATTATATTTTTTTTTTTACTGGCAAAAAGTATTTTAATTGAAGCAAGATTAATAGTAAGGCGTCAACTTGGGGAAATAAATTTATGGAGAAAAATATCTATTTTATTCTTTTTTTTTTCATAAATTACGAAAGATGAGGCTAATATTAAGTTGCACCAAAAATGTTTTCCTTCTTATGAGATTTATCAACAAGTTTCATACTCGTAAAGCGTTTTATCTTCATTTAATGGAAAGCGCTTTAATATTTCAGTGCCTGCGCTTAGAAAAATTCTGGCTTTACTACATGAATTTAAATCTCTTCTTTGCCAGAACTAATCTTATGTAATAGAAGATGCACTAATCTGTCTCTCAATGCTGCTTTTGAATTTGTTATACTTATTTTTACTGTATTTTCTAAGCTTATGCTAGAATATTTTTTTTCATTATATTTGGAGCTCTTAGAAATATAATGCAGACCTAGCTTTCTTTCAGAAAATTAACTTTCATTTCTTGAGATTGATGGTATTTTGATTTTTCTTTTCGGTACTAAGAAATAATTATACCTTTTTAAGCTTGAAACCGATTTAGTTATAATGTTGTTATACGGAGGAAAAAATATAGTTTCTTGGAACTATATTTTAGGACTTAAACTTACGCATTCGTTAAGTGTGTAATTTTTCTTAAGGTTAAGAAGTCAACTCAGTGAGAGGGGCGTGTTTAAATTTATACATCAACTTGTATAAATTCAAACTTTTTCTTCCAAGTACAAGAAAGCTCTATTACTTCTTAAACAGTGAGTTGAAGACAGTTATGAACTTTAAAGTTTTGAGGAGATTTATCATTTTTTTTCGGAGAAATATTTTTGCTACTCTCGGTTATAAATGTGAGGATGAAAGAGAAGCTGAAATTTAAACTAATATCTTGCTGTGTAATTTTAAAGAACCAACCATGTGATTTTCAGAAAACGAATTGGTACTTTTTAAACCAAATACAAATGAATAAGTAATATTTTTTTTGGTTGTTAAATCAGTATGTAGTAGGGTTATGATATTATTTATCATAGTTAAACCTATAAGTAGTAGTGTTATAATATTAAATATAATATTACTTATATATGATAAAATATTAATGTATGATATTATTAACACTACTGCATATTATATATGATGTAATATGCAGTAGTGTTTTAAATAATTATGTATGATAGTTAAACTATTATGTAGTTCCGGCGATGCCATGTTTGTTTATAGCAGTTTGGAATCCACTTTAAACCCTAGTACCCGGTCTAATAAAGCAGTGGAGCATTGGGCGTGGGCTGAGAACCATTTCACAAGAAAAGGAAAACATCTCATGTCTCGAAATCTGCCAGTAGGGAAACGGCCTTGGCCCACTATGGGACTGTTGCACCAATGAAGAAGAAAAAACCAATATGTATTATGATTATTTTAATTTTACGTTATCAAAATTAATCAGTGTTAAAATTAATTTGTTAAAATTAAATTATATTGATTCATTTAATCATGAAGTTGATTTTTAAATTAATTTTTAGTATAATATATATTTTTAATTTTTTATAAATTTAAAATTTAATTTTATTTATTAATAACATTTCAACAAGTTATATTTGTAATCCTTAATTTATTATTTAGGGAATGATTTATTTTCTTTCCAATTCATAAAACTTTATAATATAAATTTAGACATGTAATTGTTTGCTAAATTAATGCTCTTCTACAATTTTATTACATGTCCTAATTAGTGCTTTGATTAAATTTAATGATTTGTTCATAAATAAATAAGTCCCTGTATAAACGTAAAATATTAAAAATATTTTTTTTTCTAATGCAGCTGGCAAACACTATTAAAAATATTATGAGATTAAAGTATTATTGTTGAAATTTTACAATTATTTTAAATGAATACTTTATTTATTTATTCCTAAGCAATTTTGTTAGGAAAGACTGAGTTTGAGACTAACGATTATTCCTATTAACAATTATTTTATACGGATGATTAATTTTGAAAGATAAATTTATTTATAAATTGGATAGACGTAAATTTTATCAAAACTGAATGGTAATTCTTAACTATATACTCTGCTTACAATTTAATAACTATAAAAAATAGAAACAGTGATACAAGAGATAAAGGATTTGGATTTAATGAAGTTGTTACATTATCTGATTATTGCTCTTTCAATTAAGACTCTATATTTATCTCTATTATTAATATTATTAAAAGGTGTATATTATTTTTTGTGGTATTATGGTACTTAAAGAAACAATTGCGGAGAAAATATGGAATAATTATTAAGGAATATATTATTTTTGTGGTATTATAGTACTAAAAGAAACAATTGTGGAGAAAGTAAGGAATAATTAGTAAAGAATAATTATAAGGAATATATTATTTTTGTTGTATTATAGTACTTAAATAACCAATTGCGGTGAATATAAGGAATAATTATTACGAAATAATTATAATGAATATATTTTTGTGGTATTATGGTAAATGCGTAATAATGTGTATAAATGTGTAAATGTATTTTTGTGGTAATATGGTAAAGAAACAATTACGGAGAAAATAAAGAATAATTATTAAGGAATAATGATAACAAATATATTATTTTTGTGGTATTATAGTACAAACAATTGCGGAGAAAATATTGAATGTATATAAAGAATATATTATTTTTGTGGTATTATGGTACTTATAGAAACAATTGCGGAGAAACTAATTAGTATCATAAATCCTTACTCTATAACAGTTTCAAGTTTAAATTTATTATTTAAATATTCATGAAACCCCACTAACAGAGTTAGAAATATGCGTCCGTCAAAAACAGAATTATTAAACAAATAATTAGTTTTCTATTACACATAATTGGACAAAATTCTTAGATCAGTTAGGAAACAAGTTTTTTAAACAATTTTTGTTAATCAATCGCCTTTCTGCTACAAGCCAAGATATAAATTGATTTAAAACTCATCTTCGAATATTTTAAGAGAATTAGTGTCATAGATGTTTGTAGTAGTGCGGAATCCACTTTTAACCGTGGGTTCCGATCTGATATAACCATAGAAAGATGGGTGTAGGACTGACAACACTACCCCATTAAAACTAAACATCTCAGGTCTCGAAATCTGCCTGCATGCAGACTGATAAAAAAAGGGGTTATATATCAGCAAACAATTCGCAATTTGGATGATTTGAGATAGCATATCTCTGCATCAGTTAATTTAGTAATTCCTGATATTAGCGAGATACTGATAATTGTTTCGGCACCTACAGAGTCTTTAATGATACTCATATTAACCTCCAAATAAAGTTGAGTGTAGTTTTCTTAATATAAATAATTATTTTGGGATAATGTAAGAATGGACACTTTGTATTTATTATACTGAACATGATTCTTTTATGTAGCCTTTTTTATAACACTTAAATGATCTTCACAAAAGACAAAAATATTCTACCTTTGAATTCTATTATATTTAGAATGTCTTTGTGAGGGGATTACACGCCAAAATTGTTAAATATGTCACTGAATTTGCTATTAAATTCTTTGTTCATTGCATTATTTTGTTGAATTTGTAATGTTAAATTAAAGGTCAGTGTGTAATTAACTAATTTTTAAGAAACTTTTTTTCATGAAATCGAATTAAAATTTGAAAAGTTAAAAGCATCTAATCGATTAAAATGAATTTGTTATACTTATTCTTACTGCATTCTTCAAGCTTATGCTAGAATATTTTTTTTCATTATATTTGGAGCTCTTAGAAATATAATGCAGACCTAGCTTTCTTTTAGAAAATTAACTTTCATTTCTAGAGATTGATGGTATTTTGATTTTTCTTTTCGGTAGCAAGAAATAATTATACCTTTTTAAGCCTAAAACCGATTTAGTTCATAATGTTGCTATACGGAGGAAAAAAAAATATAGATTTCTTGGAACTATATTTTAGGACTTAAACTTACGCATTCGTTAAGTGTGTAATTTTTCTTAAGGTTAAGAAGTCAACTCAGTGAGAGGGGCGTGTTTAAATTTATACATCAACTTGTATAAATTCAAAATTTCTTCCAAGTACAAGAAAGCTCTATTACTTCTTAAACAGTGAGTTGAAGACAGTTATGAAGTTTAAAGTTTTGAGGAGATTTATCATTTTTTTTCGGAGAAATATTTTTGCTACTCTCGGTTATAAATGTGAGGATGAAAGGGAAGCTGAAATTTAAACTAATATCTTGCTGTGTAATTTTAAAGAACCAACCATGTGATTTTCAGAAGACGAATTGGTACTTTTTAAACCAAATGAAGTAAGAAAAATGAATAAGTAATATTATTTAAGAGTGTTAAATCAGTATGTAGTAAGGTTATGATATTATTTATCATAGTTAAACCTATATGTAGTAGTGTTATAATATTATATATAATATTACTTATATTTGATAAAATATTAATATATGATATTATTAACTCTACTGCATATTATATATGATATAATATGCAGTAGTGTTATAAATAATATTATGTATGATAGTTAAACCATTATATAGTTGCGGCGATGCCATGGTTGTTTATAGCAGTTTGGAATCCACTTTAAACCCTAGTACCGGGTCTAATAAAACAGTGGAGCATTGGGCGTGGGCTGACAACCATTTTAAGTAAAAAGGAAAACATCTCATGTCTCGAAATCTGCCAGTAGGGAAACGGCCTTGGGCCACTATGGGACTGTTGCACCAATGAAGAAGACAAAACCAATATGTATTATGATTATTTTAATTTTACGTTATCAAAATTAATCAGTGTTAAAATTAATTTGTTAAAATTAAATTATATTGAAATTGAGATTCATTTAATGATAAAGTTGAAAATATTATGAATTTAAATTAATTTTTAGTATAATATATATTTTTAATTTTTTATAAATTTAAAATTTTATTTTATTTATTAATAAGCTTTCAATAAGTTATATTTGTAATCCTCAATTTATTATTTAGGGAATGGTTTATTTTCTTTCCAATTCATAAAACTTGAAAATAAATTTAGACATGTAATTGTTTGCTAAATTAATGATCTTCTACAATTTTATTACAAGTCCTAAGTAGTGCTTTGATTAAATTTAATGATTTGCTCATAAATAATTAAGTCCCTGTACAAACGTAAAATATTAAAAATATTTTTTTTTCTAATGCAAGCTGGCAAACACTATTAAAAATATTATGAGACTAAAGTATTATTGTTGAAATTTTACAATTTTTTTAAATGAATAATTTATTTATTTACTCCTAAGCAATTTTGTTAGGAAAGACTGAGTTTGAGACTAACGATTATTCCTATTAACAATTATTTTATACGGATAATTAATTTTCAAAGAAAAATTTATTTATAGATTGGACAGACGTAAATTTTATTAAAACTTAATGATAATGAACTAATTGATAATTCTTATGTATATTTAATAACTTCAAAATATATAGAAATACCGATACAAAAGATAAAGTATTTGGATGTAATGAAGTTGTTACATTATATTATTGCTCTTTTAATTAAAATTCTATATTTCTCTATTATTACAATTATTAAAAGGGGTAGATTATTTATGTCATATTATGGTACTCAAAGAAACAATTGTGGAGAAAATAAGGAATAATTATAAGGAATACATTATTTTTGTGGTATTATAGTATTTAAAGAAACAATTGTGGAGAAAATAAGGAATAATTATAAGGAATATATTACTTTTTGTCATATTATGTACTCAAAGAAACAATTGCGGTGAAAATAAGGAATAATTAGTAAAGAATAATTATAAGGAATATATTATTTTTGTGATATTATAGTACTTAAAGAACCAATTGCTTTGAATATAAGGAATAATTATTAAGGAATAATTATAAGGAATATATTTTTGTGGTATAATGGTAAAGAAACAATTGAGGAGAAAATAAAGAATAATTATTAAGGAATAATGATAACAAATATATTATTTTTGTGGTATTATAGTACCAACAATTACGGAGAAAATATTGAATTTATATAAAGAATATATTATTTTTGCGGTATTATGGTACTTATAGAAACAATTGCGGAGAAACTAATTAGTATCATAAATCCTTACTCTGTAACAGTTTCAAGTTTAAATTTATTATTTAAATATTCATGAAACCCCAAAACAGAGTTAGAAATATGCGTCCGTCAAAAATAGAATTTTTAAACAAATAATTAGTTTTTATTACACATAATTGCTCAAAATTCTTAGATCAGCTAGGTAACATGTTTTTAAACAATTTTTGTTAATCAATCGCCTTTCTGCTACGAGCCAAGATATAAATTCATTTAAAACTCATCTTCGAATATTTAAAGAGAATTAGTGACTTTTACTGCCCTGGGCAAAAAGGGCCAAAGCATGTCAGAGTTGCATTAAAAATTGTTTAAACCAATTAAATGCGTAATTATCTACATTTTTCTCTTTCCGTTCGAGTTTTAAACTCTTCTTCAATTTTTTTTTTTAATTAAAGGAATTTTAACAAATCTAATTGATCCTTTGTCTTTGTTTATTTATGGAACTTGAACAATGATATTGTGCATTTTTTTTTCTTTGAACTGGAGAGGAAATACAGAAGAATGCATTCCGTCCCTTTTGTCATTCTTCTAATTAATTTAATTAAAAGCAGTTTTTCTGCATTTTACTGTGAGGCAAAATTTCTTGATTAAATAGAACGATCTGTCGTGTCTTACTGTTGCCATTCCCTGAGGCATTAATTTGTTTAATTGACTGACATATGTTTTTGAAAGGTATATCGAATCAAATGAGGGGACAAAAAATATAGTTTGATGTCTTTTTCGCGTTGTTTTGAAAACAAAACTTTTTTTGAAAACTTTAACTGGTATTGATGTATTTTGTTGTGTGAATTTTATTCAGTGGCTGGTTTTTGAAATGTATTTTTTGTCAAATTCTTTTGGTGATTATTTACGTTATATTTTCTTAGTGAGTATTCTCCGAGTTATTTTCAATATCACTATGGTTTTTTTTTAAAAGAAATTAAGGAAAACACAACGTATTTTAAAACTGCTTTTTTCGCTGTTGTTTGATATGTTGCTACAAAGTACGTAAAATTGCGAGATAATGAAGGGAATCAATATAACTAAATTAATGCCGCCTCCCCTTTTTTTTTTGCTATTTTTAGAAAAAAAGAAAGGAATTTTATATTTATAAAAATAAGAGAAGTATAAAAAGTAACAATCTTCTTATAAATTCCTCGTGTTAGGCTTGTTGAAAAGTAGTAATAAAAGGGAAATTAATTGAATAATAATTTCAAATCTCTCCCAGTATAACAAAAAAAAAAAGCACCACAAAATAAAATTAAAATACAGTTGTATGCAAAAACTAGGGTAAAAATTATCCTAAATGTAAAAATTAAAATCTTAAATAATCTTCAAAAATTATTATTCTCTTAAAGGCATTTAAGATAATAGTAAAAAAAACGAAAGCAACATTAAATATGTAGAAATATGTATTCTAAAGATAGTAATATTGGGATATGGTGGCTGAGTGACTAGAGCTCTGGTATCAGAGGTTTCTGGTTCGAGTACCTGCCATGAAATGAATGTTTGCAGTGGTTCCGAATCCCTTTAAACTGTAATGGCGCTAAAACTGAGCCCAATGCTCTACAGTCTTATGATTGTAGAGCATTGGGTTTAGAGTTGGCGACCTTACCCCATCAAAAATAAACATTTCCTGTCTTGTCTTTTTTATGTCTTATAATGCAAACAATACATAATATAGATGATTTATAATTCCTCTAATTTAAAAAGCCATTCAGTCCTATCTAATATAATCTATATAAATCTAGTAGTATATTAAACTATATAATATACTGATTATTATTAATATAAAGTATTTAAGTGGTCTAAACGAGACCTGATGGCCGTTCTCTGGCGCTAGCTGCCACAGGTTTCAATTTTGAGCCCTTGCGGTGCCATGAATGTTTGTAGAGGCTTGGTATCTACTTTAAACTATAAGACCAGGTCTAGTTTGACTACAGGGCGTTGGGTGTAGGGTTGACAATCCTACTCCGTAAAAAGAAAGCATCTCCGGCCAAATGTGTTTCAACTCCTTTCTCAAAATTACCGATGACTCATACCCTCTAAATAAAAAACACCATAAAAAGAGCATTGTATAACGTTTATATAAGATAAAGTTAAATTGATAGCTTTTAATCTGAAAATAAAAAAGACAATTAAAAAAAGGGTAATATTCCAGATATTTTCGCACGTTAATTAAGTTACCTTTTATGTTTTCTCAACTCCCTGGGGTTCGCAACCCTGAGAATGACTGATATAGGAAACCAAATAAACATTATCTGTCGATGTATTTGGGTAAAACAGAGAAAAAGCCGTCGCGTAGGGACATATGATATTTTTAATTTTTTCATACTTTTTTCAAACAAGAGTATTTCTTTATATCCTTTTAACATAGCATTTTAATAGGTATATATCACAGTACCACATATTTCGATCACATACATCACATATTTCGACAAATAATCTTAAGTCTAACAAATTCAAAGCAGTGGAACGCTGCATAAACGATGAGTAGTTCGTCAACAGCGACAATTCAAATACTATTCAGATACACTGAATTATTTAAGAATATTTAAATTTTCTGATATTATATACATAATATCTTTCAAGTATTTAGACATTTCGGGATAAAGGATTTCAAAAATAATGATTCATACAGAGAGAACTGCATGTGAATAGCTATGAAAATACGATCTCATTGATAATGAATTGCTTCAGATTCTTTTATCCAAATTTTCTGCCAAACCTCAGCATACATGCTGTCGATAGTTGATATGGGAGGCCTTTGGATGCTCCATCGCTTAGTAGCTGAATTCTCTCCTGTGGTGCTTATTCGTATAGAAGTTGATGCTAATTACCTTGAGCTAGAACTGTTTATTGTTGAATTTATCTTCCTTTCTTTTTTGCTGAAATATTAAAATATAACTGCCATGTTTGGAGAAATGAGAACAAATTTGTCGAAAACTAAAGGATAGTTAAGAACGAGAATAAACTTGCGGTTAGGAATGCACAGAAATCGAATCAGTCAGTTGAACTCATATTGACAAAATACATTTATCTTGACATATTGGAGAAATTTCCTGAAAATTTCATCTACCAACAAGACTGTGGTAATCACTACGCTAGATTTTAACTGAGTTTTTGAATAGGGACTTTCTTGGAAGTTGTATTAGAAGAGCAGGCTTCAGAGCTTGAATTCCCGAATCTCAGGGCATAACACTAACGTCCCGTTTTGCATTGTGATTTTTTAAAATGATTATATATCAGCAAATAATTCCTGATATTAATTACAGACTGATAACAATTTGGTCATCTATAAAGCCATTGTTGGTACTTACAATAACCTGTAAAGTAACTTGAGTATAGTTCTCTTGATATGAACCATTATTTTGTGATATCATAAGTTGGGAACCTCGTATTTATCATATAAAATATGATTCTGTTATGTAACCTTTTTATAAAATTGAACTGAGCTTTCACAAAAGACAACACATAAGGAATATTTTTGATGGATGTGTAAATATAATGAATGCTGAATTCTATTATTTTTAGAATGTATTTACATGTGAATTACACGCAAAAACTTTTAAATATGTCACTGAATATATTAATAAAAGCATTGCTCGTTGCAACAATATGTTGAATGTGTAATGTTAACTTAAAGGTCAGTGCTTAATTAACAAATATTTAAGATACTTATTTCATGAAATTATATTCAAATTAAAAAAGTTAAAGCATCTAATTGATTAAAATGTAAAAGATTACTAAAATACTCTCAAAAATATTCACACTATAGCAAACGAAAAATGTTTATTTAAGCTATGCTACATAAAAACTGCAGTGATTATTTAGTCTTAAAAGGAGTTAATGCTTTTTATTTTATCTTGGTAAGCAAGAATTATTACATTTTTTTAATGGCGGAAAGTATTTTAATTGAAGCAAGATTAATAATAAGGCGTCAATTTGGGGAAATAAATTTATAGCGAAAAATATCTCCTTTAGTCTTTTTTCTTCATAAATTACGAAAGATGAGGCTACTATTAAGTTGCACCAAAAATGTTTTCCTTTTTAATATGTGCTTTATCAACAAGTTTCATACTCGTAAAGCTTTTTATCTTCATTTAATGGAAAGCGCTTTAATATTTCAGTGCCTGCGCTGAGAAAAATCTGGCTTTACTACACGAATTTAAATCTCTACTTTCCCGGAACTAATCTTAAGTAATAGAACATGCACTAATCTGTCTCTCAACGCTGCTTTTGAATTTGTTATACTTATTTTTACTGTATTTTCTAAGCTTATGCTAGAATATTTTTTTCATTATATTTGGAGCTCTTAGAAATATAATGCAGACCTAGCTTTCTTTTAGAAAATTAATTTTCATTTCTAGAGATTGATGGTATTTTGATTTTTCTTTTCGGTAGCAAGAAATAATTATACCTTTTTAAGCTTGAAACCGATTTAGTTTATAACGTTCCCATACGAAGGAAAAAAAATATTGTTTCTTGGAACTATATTTTAGGACTTAAATGTATGCATTCGTTAAGTGTGTAATTTTTCTTAAGGTTAAGAAGTCAACTCAGTGAGAGGGGCGTGTTTAAATTTATACATCAACTTGTATAAACTCAAACTTTTTCTTCCAAGTACAAGAAAGCTCTATTACTTCTTAAACAGTGAGTTGAAGACAGTTATGAAGTTTAAAGTTTTGAGGAGATTTATAATTTTTTTTCGGAGAAATATTTTTGCTACTTTCTGTTATAAATGTGAGGATGAAAGAGAAGCTGAAATTTAAACTAATATCTTGCTGTGTAATTTTTAAGAACCAACCATGTGATTTTCAGAAGACGAATTGGTACTTTTTAAACCAAATGAGTAAGAAAAATGAATAAGTAATATTATTTATGATAGTTAAACCAGTATGTAGTTGTGTTTTAAATAATATTATTTTAAGATAGTGAAAACCAATATGTAGTAGTATAATATTATTAATGATAATTAAAACCGATATGTAGTAGTGTTATATGTAATATTATGTATGATAGCAAAACCAATAATTAGAAGTGTTATAAATAATATTATGTATGATAGCTAAACCAGTATTTAGAAGTGTTATAATAATATTATGTACAGTTAAACCAATACGTAGTAGTGTTATAAATAATATTATTTATGATTGTTAAACCAATATGTAGTCTCAGTATTGTCATGGATGTTTGCAGCTGTTCGGAATGCATTTTTAACCGTAGTTTCCAGTTTAATATGACAATAGAGCGTTGGGCGTAGGACTGACAACCCTACTCTGTAAAAAGAGAAAAAAAATCTCATGTCTCGAAATCTAGCAGTAGGCAGACGCTCTTAGCCGAAAATGGGGCTGTTACATTATTGAAGAAAAAGTATCCAACGTGTATTATTTATATTGATTATTGTAACATCCTTTATTAAAATTAATGTATTATAATTAATTTGCTATAATTAAATTATATTAAAATCATGATACATTTATTGAAGAAGCTGAAAATACTGTTAATTTAATTTAATTTTTAGTATATCATAACTACAAGTTAGTTATATTTTTTTATATTTTTTTATACATTTAAAATTTAAGTTAATAATCTAATTTAAGGTTTCAGTAAGTTATATTTGCAATCCTCAATTAAAAAAATTTTTAAGATTGTTCAAAACACTTTTAGAGCGATATCTGGAAAGCAGCCCTTTTTAGCGAACCACTTTAGAACAGCGGCACCCCAATACTTATCTTCTCTTCTTGATTGGTATTCCATTCCCGACAGCACACTCTTCGTGCCGACCGAAAGCAAATGTCAAAGTAGCCGTCCATGAAATTCAGAAACCCCAAGTGCTGTTAATAAGGAACTCCATCCACCGGCACGTTTCGGGCTCCAGGCCATTTAAACAAATGAGAAAGGCCTTCCTGGGAGGCTGTCAGGAGGAACAACTTCTGGAAAAGTTGACAGTTGCAACTGGCCACATTTCGTTTCCTGCACGATTCCTCATTGTTCGGCGGGGGGTTTAAACTTGACACTTTCGAACGCCCGAATAAGGGAATCGCCGTTTGAGGTATTATTTAAATTTGTCTTGATGACGAGTGGGGATTGTCCCCAGCGTACCACGGCCAATCTTTCGAGGACTCTTTTGGAGTCTGGGGGATTGGATTTGATCGATGCAGCGTTATGTGACTGCAGTTTCTATTAGCAGGCATTTTTTTCTTTTCGGAATATTATACGCCAAAGACTTCACAGACAGAACATTGCAGTAGTTTACTTTCTTTGTTCTGTTTTTCTCTTATTAATAAAAATTAATAAGCACTCACATGCAACTTTGCAAAGTTTTATGACTATAGAAATGTTCAATTTAGTTTGTAATCTTTAATTTATAAATAAAAATAGAATTTTTTCAGTTTAAATGCTAGGTTTTTAATGTTTTATAAACTCAAAATTAAAACTAACAAATAGGAGATAATTAAATTTAAAAATATTGTGAGTAAAATAAGACTGGCAACTGATCGCTTCTCAACATTAGGTGCAGCGGCGTTAAAGGTTATAACAGCATTGACATGAACACTATGACGCTAAAACACTATGATGACTAATGAACACTATTGCACTACTAAAGTTATGACAGCTATAACACAAACAATGTCCGTTGATGCTTCAAAATACTTCCAAGATCATTTACACTATTGCACTACTAAAGTTATGACATCTATAACATAAACAATGTCCGTTGATGTTTCAAAATACTTCCAAGATCATTTACACTATTGCACTACTAAAGTTATGACAGCTATAACATAAACAATGTCCGTTGATGCTTCAAAATACTTCCAAGATCATTTACACTATTGCACTACTAAAGTTATGACAGCTATAACATAAACAATGTCCGTTGATGTTTCAAAATACTTCCAAGATCATTTACACTATTGCACTACTAAAGTTATGACATCTATAACACAAACAATGTCCGTTGATGCTTCAAAATACTTCCAAGATCATTTACACTATTGCACTACTAAAGTTATGACATCTATAACACAAACAATGTCCGTTGATGTTTCAAAAATACTTCCAAGATCATTTACACTATTGCACTACTAAAGTTATGACAGCTATAACACAAACAATGTCCGTTGATGCTTCAAAATACTTCCAAGATCATTTACACTATTGCACTACTAAAGTTATGACATCTATAACACAAACAATGTCCGTTGATGCTTCAAAATACTTCCAAGATCATTTACACTATTGCACTACTAAAGTTATGACATCTATAACACAAACAATGTCCGTTGATGCTTCAAAATACTTCCAAGATCATTTTACACTATTGCACTACTAAAGTTATGACATCTATAACACAAACAATGTCCGTTGATGCTTCAAAATACTTCCAAGATCATTTACACTATTGCACTACTAAAGTTATGACATCTATAACACAAACAATGTCCGTTGATGTTTCAAAATACTTCCAAGATCATTTACACTATTGCACTACTAAAGTTATGACAGCTATAACACAAACAATGTCCGTTGATGCTTCAAAATACTTCCAAGATCATTTACACTATTGCACTACTAAAGTTATGACATCTATAACACAAACAATGTCCGTTGATGTTTCAAAATACTTCCAAGATCATTTACACTATTGCACTACTAAAGTTATGACAGCTATAACACAAACAATGTCCGTTGATGCTTCAAAATACTTCCAAGATCATTTACACTATTGCACTACTAAAGTTATGACATCTATAACACAAACAATGTCCGTTGATGCTAAAAAATACTTCCAAGATCATTTACACTATTGCACTAAAAAGTTATGACATCTATAACACAAACAATGTCCGTTGATGCTTCAAAATACTTCCAAGATCATTTACACTATTGCACTACTAAAGTTATGACATCTATAACACAAACAATGTCCGTTGATGCTTCAAAATACTTCCAAGATCATTTACACTATTACACTACTAAAGTTATGACAGCTATAACATAAACAATGTCCGTTGATGTTTCAAAAAATACTTCCAAGATCATTTACACTATTGCACTACTAAAGTTATGACAGCTATAACATAAACAATGTCCGTTGATGTTTCAAAATACTTCAAGATCATTTACACTATTGCACTACTAAAGTTATGACATCTATAACACAAACAATGTCCGTTGATGCTTCAAAATACTTCCAAGATCATTTACACTATTGCACTACTAAAGTTATGACAGCTATAACATAAACAATGTCCGTTGATGTTTCAAAATACTTCCAAGATCATTTACACTATTGCACTACTAAAGTTATGACATCTATAACACAAACAATGTCCGTTGATGCTTCAAAATACTTCCAAGATCATTTGTTAATCCATGCAACTCCCCATTTTACAAATATAAATGTCATCAGAAAACTAAAACTGTATATCGAATGAAAACAACTATTTTAAATGAGATACAACAATGAGAATGATGGAGTAGCACAGTGGTACTCAACATATGTCATCAAATACATATATGATAAAAAAAAAATGTCACATGAAAGTGACTACTTCAAAGAGATACAAGAATGAACTTGAAACATCGGAAGCATCCTGCGTATAATACAAATTTCATCAGAAGAAAATTCTCATCGAGTATTACAGGAAAGTGAATACTTTAAATGAGATAAAAGAGTGGGCTTGAAACACCCAAAGTACTCTGTCATCAAAATAAAACTCTCATCGTGTATTAAATGAAGGCAAGGACATTGAATGAGATACAAGAATCGGCCTGAAACACCTTTAAGTATCATGTAATCAAATGCAATTGTCATCAAAAGAAAACTATCAATGTGTATGACATGAAAGTGTCTACTTCAAAGAGATATATAAGACTGGGATTGAAGCACAGAAAGTATCTTGTCATCAAAATAAAACTCTCATCGGGTATTGCATGAAAGTGAGTACTGTAGGATTTGTTTGTGTGGTAATCAGCAGGCGGCGACACTTCACGGTTGCTTGTCTTTGACAGAGCCTGTTTACAACGTGGGGGAGTATTCAACTTTGAACTCTGACCCCACGAGAAGGGGACAGGACCCCGTAGATGAAGAAAGGGAAATAGAACGCTGGCAGGAGCTATTGGGGAGGCTGCGTCAAGCAGCGAGAGAATATGTTTAACCCCTTAATTAATGTAGATATCATTGTAAAATATAATATTAAATGTCTTCATTTAAAGTAACGTTCCGTTACTGCGTTTTGTCTGTCAAATACCCTAGACACCCACTGCAAAAGTTCATCTATTGTTAGACTGGTAGAGAAGTCTAACAAAACTGTAGGTTCGACCGGGATGAATCTATTGGAACCGGTGTAACTCTACAGTACTTTCAATGAGATGCAGGAGCCGACCTGATTCAAATGCAACTGTTTCAAAAGTAAACTATCATTGTGTATTACATGAAAGCGACTACTTTAAAGGAGATACAAGATAGGGCTTGAAGTAATTTGGTAAATAGCAAGTTGTGTCCGAAACCCAACAAGATTTTTGAATCGAAGATTATGGAGATCAAAATAGAAAATTCTTTAGATTTGAAAATATTCCTGTTAGATTAAAAGACAAAGAAGCGATAATAAGAAACTTACTACTTACGACTACTTTAAAGGAGATACAAGATAGGGCTTGAAGTAATTTGGTAAATAGCAAGTTGTGTCCGAAACCCAACAAGATTTTTGAATCGAAGATTATGGAGATCAAAATAGAAAATTCTTTAGATTTGAAAATATTCTTGTTAGATTAAAAGACAAAGAAGCGATAATAAGAAACTTACTACTTACGACTACTTTAAAGGAGATACAAGATAGGGCTTGAAGTAATTTGGTAAATAGCAAGTTGTGTCCGAAACCCAACAAGATTTTTTGAATCGAAGATTATGGAGATCAAAATAGAAAATTCTTTAGATTTGAAAATATTCTTGTTAGATTAAAAGACAAAGAAGCGATAATAAGAAACTTACTACTTACGACTACTTTAAAGGAATACAAGATAGGGCTTGAAGTAATTTGGTAAATAGCAAGTTGTGTCCGAAACCCAACAAGATTTTTGAATCGAAGATTATGGAGATCAAAATAGAAAATTTTTTAGATTTGAAAATATTCTTGTTAGATTAAAAGACAAAGAAGCGATAATAAGAAATTCTCAAATGTCATCTTGAGAATATTTAAAAAACCTGATTGTTGGAAATCAATAAAAATAATGTAAGTCAAGTGTTACTTTCTTTTGCAACATTTATATACAATATATTAAATTTGTTTTTAACTGAGTCGTATCACTTTTTCGTAATTAAAAACAATTAAACACAGTTTTTAATGAAGTTCAAAACATCTTTTCTGTCTTCCCGAATAAAAATCATTTCTTTCTAAACAAAATGCGCATTGATCTCTTCAATTCTTCAATATGATATTGTTTTATTGCTGTTGACAGTTACTTAACGATTAAAAGGTGTTTACTTCTTGTGTTTTATTTCTTGAGTCAAGAGGATTCAGCTAAGTAAGCACTTAGAAGAAATTATTTTTCTTAGCTGAGGGTAAAAAAAAAAAAAAAAATAAATAATAGTTTGTTTCGTATCTCAAATCAAACTTCTGCTATTGGACTTTCGTCCACATTTTTTTTTCTCCGAAGTAACAAATATAGTTGTGTCACTTTATTTAATTTTAGGGCCGGTGTTGAGGGGATAAAAATTTATTTTTTGAAAGCTTTTTTGGCTTTTCTCTTAACATTTTAAGTGTAGGAAAAATTTCTATGTCAGCCATGATTAATGTTGTTCTAGTAAATGGTCAGTGATGCGAGTTGTATATATATCTGAAATACAATAGTTCTTGTAAAAATAGCATAAATTGTTATAAATATAAGTTATTATTGGGTTATAATACAGATTTTTAAAAATAAAATGAAGTTATTAAATTTTATATCATAAAACATACTCTTATCTTTATGTTTTCAATGGCAAGACAATACAAAAAGGGAAAAAATACAGAATAGAAAACGAAAAAGAAAATGTTCACAAAAGAGTTCAACAAAGTTGACAGAAGTCTTTGTCTTAAGAGTTATCTCTAGCTTGCCACTATCTCACTGTCTCGGATTGGCCATGAAGTGCCAAGCAACGATGGATATGAGCTCGGTTAGTATGGTAATGTTGATCATCTTCATTGGAGCAAATTAGAGCCATTTCTTGAAAAGAAATCAACCAATGTCCAAAACTTGCAATGTCCAGGTATCCGCTGAAGCACATCATGACTCTTCTCCAAAGCCAACCTTCTGCAAGACACGCAGACCAGCCGGACGATGGTTAGGATAGCAGCAAGAGTTGATGCCGAAAACGGCAAACCACTTAGCCGTATAAAATGTTGCCCAGGGTGCACCAACAGGATGCAGGTTTACATTGAACCCCTAAAACATGATCTTATACCACGACTTTACAAAACAACGTAATTTAAAAAAAATCAATGTGATTAATTCAATATTCCACATTTTATTCTGTCAACACAAAAGAGTTGGCAGAGTTGGTTGGTTGAAAAAGGCAATGACTTCGGTCAACTTTGTCGAACTCTTTTGAGTTGACAGAATAAAATCGGGAATATTCAACTTATCTCGTTGATTTTTTTTTAAAAATTACGTTGTGTTGTAAAGCAGTGGTATAAGATCATGTTTTAGGGGTGCAATGTAGACCTATTTCCTAGTGGTGAACTCTGGGCAATCTTCTATGTGGTTAAGGGGTCTACAGTTTTCGACATGAGCTGTCGCTACTATCCTAACGTCATTCGGTTGGTCTGCGTGTCTTGCGGAAAGCTGGTTTTTGGGAAGAGTCAAGTTGTGTTTCAGCAGATATCTGGATATTGCAAAGTTTTGGGGAATTGGCTGATTTTTTTAAAGAAATGGCTCGAGTTTCCTCGAATCAAGATGCTCAACATTACCGTACTAACCGAGCTCATCTCCATCGTTGCTTAGTACTTCATGGCAAAAGCGTGGATAGTGGCAAGCTAGAGAGAATTGTTAAGGCAATGACTTCGGTCAATTTTGTTGCGGTTCTTTTGTGTGCATTTCTTTTTTGGTTTTCTGTTCTGTATTTTTCATCTTTTTGTATTGTCTTGCCATTGAAAACATAAAAATAAGAGCATGTTTTAGGCTATAAGATTTAATAACTTTTCAATTTATTTTTAAAAATCCGTATTATAACCCAATAATAACTTATATTTGCAGCAATTCATCATACTTTTACAAGAACTATTGTATTTCAGATATATATACAACTCGCATCACTGACCATTTATTAGAACAACATTAATCATGGTTGACATAGAAATTTTTCCTACACTTAAAAAGTTAAGAGAAAAGCCAAAAGGCTTTCAAAAAATAAATTTCTTATCCCCTCAACACCAGATATAAAATTAAATAAAGTGACACAACTATATTTGTTACTTAAGAGAAAAAAAATTGTAGACGAAATTCCAATATCAGAAGTTTTATTTGAGATACGAAACAAACTATTATTTTTAATTTTTTTTTTTTTTTTTTTTTATCTTCAGCTAAGAAAAATATTTTCTTCTTTTCTTCTAAGTGCTTACTTAGCTGAATCCTCTTGACTCAAGAAAAAAAAACACAGTAGTAAACACCTATTAATCGTTAAGTAGCTGTCAACAGCAATAAAATAATGAGACTTTGAAGAATTGAAAAGATCTGTGCGCATTGTGTTTAGAAAGAACCGATTTTTATTCGGGAAGACAGAAAAAATGTTTTGAACTTCATTAAAAATTGTGTTTAATTATTTTAATTAAAAAATGGACACCGCTCGGTAAAAAAAATTAATATTTTGTTAATGTTGCAAACGAAAGTAGCACTTACATTACATTTCATTTTTCGTTTTCCAACAATCGGTTTTTTTTAAACATTCTCAAAATTGCATTTGAGAAGTTCTTACCGACGTTTTTGTTTCTTTTAATAATAAGATTATGAAATCTACAAATTTACAATTTTGATATCCATAATCTCAGATTCGAAAAAAAACTTGTTGGATTTCGAACACAACTTGCTGTTTATCAATTCATTTCAAACTCATTCAAGCAACTCCTTTAAAGTAGTCACTTTCATGTAATATATGATGATAGTGTTTTTTTGAGACCGTGGCATTTGAATCAGGCCGACTCTTGCATCTCATTGAAAGTACTCACTTTCATGCAATACTCCATGAGAGTTTTATTTTGATGAGAAGTTACTTTCTCTGTTTCCAGCCCACTTGTAAATATACACTTATATATCTCTTTGAAGTAGTCGTTTTCATGTAATACCCAATGAGAGTTTTCTTTTAACAACATTTGTATTAGATGCAGGATACTTTCGATATTTCAAGCCCACACTTGTATCACATTTAGAATAGTCGCTTTCATTTAATACGCAATGATAGTTTTTTATGATATTTGTATTTGATGGCAGGATACTTAGGGTGGTACATTCTCACTGATGTATCTCATATAAAATAATTGCTTTCAGCTAATATGGAGTTATAGGTTTTGTGATGGCATTTGTATTTTAGAATGGTGAATTGGAGATCTTATCAAAGTTATGTTGGAATGATCTTGAAACATCAACGGACAGTGTTCGTGTCACAGCTGCCATAGTTTGAGTAGTGAAATAGTGTTCATGTCGTTAGTCATCATAGTGTTTAGCGTCATGTTGGATGTTTAATGTCACCGTTGTTATAAGATTTAACACCGTTCCACCTAATGATGAAAAGTGGTCAGTTGCCAATGTCATTTTGCTCATACTATTCTTATAATTAATTATCTCTTCTTTGTCTCGGTTTTCATTTTGAGTTATAAAACATTAAAAACTTAACTTTTAAACAGCAAGACTCTATTTTTATTTATAAATTTAACATTACAAACTATATTGAACATTTCTACTTTTAGCCATAAAACTGTGTAATTATGCATCTGAGTGCTTATTAATTTTTATTAATAAGTGACAAATAAAACAAAGGAATTAAGCTACCGTAGAAAATTCTTTATTATATAATATTTCCGAATGAAATAAGCCTTCTAATAGAAATTGCAATCAATTGCGATTGAATCCGATTCCCCAGAATCCGAAAGAGTCCTCGAAAGATCGCCCGTGGCACGGTGGGGGACAATCCCCCTCGCCATCAAGACAAATTTAAATAATACCTCAACCGGCGATTCCCTTATTCAGGCGTTCGAAAGTGTCAAGTTTTAGAACCCCTTTTCGAACAATGAGTAAACGTGCAGGAAACGAAATGTGGCCAGTTGCAACTGTCAACTTTTCCAGAAGTTGTTCCCCCTGACAGCCTCCCACGAGTGCGGGGTGGAAGGCTTTTCGCATTTGCTTAAATGGCCTGGAGCTCGAAACGTGCTGGTGGATGGAGTTCCTTATTAACAGTACTTGGGGTTTCTGAATTTCATGGACGGCTACTTTGACATTTGCTTTCCGTCGGCACGAAGAGTGTGCTGTCGGGAACGGAATACCAATCAAGAAGAGAAGATAAGTGTTGGGGTGCCGCTGTTCTAAAGTGGTTCACTAAAAGGGCGGCTTTTCAGATATCGCTCTAAAAGTGTTCTAAGTGTTTGCTGCGTTTACTATGTTATACATATGTAAATAAACTGGAGTCTTTTTTTACATGAACCTTTTTACGCGATTTTGATTTAACACGAATTAGGAAAAAGTTTAATTCTCTTTTTACTCGACTTTTTTTGGATTCAACACGATCGACTAAAACTCCCATAAAATTTTGTACAATCTTAACCATTTTTTAAAATTGAGGATTGTAAATATAACTTATTGAAACTTTTATTAATAAACACACCTTAATATTAAATTTATAAAAAAATAATAAACAATATTAACTAAGTTGCAGTTGTAATATATTAAAAATTAAATTATATTTATAGTATTTTCAGCTTCTTCATTAAAAGAATCATGATTTTAATATAATTTAATTATAGCAAATGAATTTTAATACTAATTTATTTTAATAAAGGAGACTGTTTAAATAATCAGTATAAATAATGAATATTGGTTTCTTCTTCTTCATGGATGAAATAGCCCCATTGTGGGCCCAGGCCGTCTGCCTACTGGCAGATTTTGAGACATGAGATGTTTTCTTTTTAAAGGGTATGGTTGTCTGCCCTACGCCCTACCTGAAGTTACTGTCATATTATTACTGCTTTACTGTCCTATTAAACCAGGGAATTAATATCTAATAAAGTTTCCAAATCATTACAAACAACCATAGCATCGCCTTTACTACATATTGGTTTAGCTATCATAAACAATATTATTTATAATACTACTACATATTGGTTTAGCTATCATACATATTATTTATAACACTACAACATATTGGTTTAACTATCATACATAATAATATTTAAAACACAACTACATACTGGTTTAACTATCATGAATAATATTACTTATTCATTTTTCTTACTTATTTGGTTTAAAAAGTACCAATTCGTCTTCTGAACTTCACATGGTTGGTTCTTTAAAAGTACACAGCAAGATAATTGTTTAAATTTCAGATTCTCTTTCCTCCTCACATTTATAAAAGAAAGTAGCAAAGATATTTCGTGGAAAAAAAATGATAAATCTTCTCAAAACTTTAAACTTTATAACTGTCTTCAACTCACTGTTAAAACAGTAATAGGGCCTTCTTGTACTTGAAAGAAAATAATAAATATAAATTTAAACACGCCCCTCTCACTGAGTTGACTTTTTAACCTTAAGAAAAATCACACACTTAAAGAATGCATAAACTTAAGTCCTAAAATATAGTTCTAAGAAAACTATTTTCTTTCCCTTCGTTTGGGAACATTATAAACTAAATCGGTTTCAAGCTTAAAAATGTATAATTATTTCTTGCTACCGAAAATAAAAATCAAAATACGATCAATCTCTAGAAATAAAAGTTAATTTTTTAAAAGAAAGCTAGGTCTGCATTATATTTCTAAGAATTCCAGATATAATGAAAAAAAAATATTCTAGCATAAGCTTAAAGAATGCAGTAAAAATAAGTACAACAAATTCAAAAGCAGCATTGAGAGACAGATTAGTGCATGTTCTATTACTTAATATTAGTTCTGGGAAAGAAGAGATTTAAATTCATGTAGTAAAGCCAGAATTTTTCTAAGCGCAGGCACTGAAATATTAAAGCGCTTTCCATTAAATGAAGATAAAACGCTTTACGAGTATGAAACTTGTTGATAAAGCTCATAAGAAGGAAAACATTTTTGGTTCAACTTAATATTAGCCTCATCTTTCGTAATTTATGAAGAAAAAAGAATAAAGGAGATATTTTTCTCCATAAATTTATTTCCCCAAGTTGACGCCTTATTATTAATCTTGCTTCAATTAAAATACTTTTTGCCAGTAAAAAAAACTATAATAATTCTTGCTGACCAAGATAAAATAAAAAGCAATAATTCATTTTAAGACTAAATAATCACTGCAGTTTTTATATAGCATATCTTAAATAAATATTGTATGCATGTTATAGAATGAATATTTTTGTGACTATTTCAGCATTGTTTTTCACTTTAATCGATGTTTGTCCGCTTTAATCGATTACATGTTTTTAATTGTTCAAATTTAAATTGGATTCGTTAATTAATCACTGACATTTATTTTAACATGAAAAATTCATCAAAATGTTGCCATGAAAAATGATTTTAAAAACACAAATAGTGAGTGATTTAGTTTAATGATTTGTTTAGTTAAACAGTTTAGTGACTTGTTAAATATGTCACTAAACATGTTTTCAAAATCATTTTACGAGTGAATTACATGCAAACATATTCTACAAATTATATAATTCAACAGATAGAATATTTTTGTATTTTATAAAAGCTCATTTCCAAAGCAGGTATCGAAAATATATATACTCAAATTAGGCAAATAATGTGGATAAAAAATTTGAAACAATCCCTATCAATGAGATCGTATTTTCAGAGCTATCCACATGCAGTTTTCCTTGTATAAACCATCATTTTTGAAGGGCTTTATCTCGAAATCTCTAAATACGTGAAATCTATTACATGTGTAATGTAAGAAAATTAAATATTTTTAGATAATTCAGTGTGTTTTATTAGTATTGTAAATTGTCACAGTTGATGAACAACGTATCTTTTACGAAACGTTCCTTTGTTTTGAGTTTGTTAGACTTGAGACTATTTTCTTAATATGTGGTATAAATGTCGAATATGTAGTGTATATTATGTGATCAAAATATTTAGTACTGCGGTATATATTTATTAAAATTCTATGTTAAAAGAATTTAAATAACTGCTCCGGTTTGATAAATATAAAAAAAATTTTTTTTTTTTTGAAAAATCACTTGTACTCAACGAGACTACTTTTTCTTCACTTTATCAAAATGCGTCGATTTACGGGTTTTCTAGACCAGTTATTCTTAAGGTTGCGAACCCCAGGGAGTTTTAAAACATAAAAAGTAACTTAACATGATAAAAAATTTGGAATATTGCCCTTTATTAAACGGCTTTTTTATTTTCATATTAAAAGATATCAATTTGGTTTTTGCATAATAATATTGCTTATTTTTTCTTTATATATTTTTTCTCAATGTTGTAAGTACTACAGTAATTTTCATCCATTATTAGTTTTTGTAATTAATTAAACATATATTTTCAAAGATGTTTTATTAAATTCATATAATAATAAAATATAGACATTATACAATGTCATCGATAAATTTTACAAAGGACTTTGTGAACTAATTAAAATTAAGATCCACTGTACTAGCTTTAAGTCCTTGGCACTACAGCCCAAAATGGGCCAAGGGAATCTACCTACTGGCAGATTTCAAGATCACCCATGGATTTCGAACCATTACAAATATACATGGCACCTTTGGGACTCAAACTCGAAACATGTGGTATCTAGTGCCAGAATGCTATTCACTCGGACATCTGGCCCCATTGTTCTACATCCAAAAAACTGTGTTAATATTAATATCTTCAAAATACATATTTCTTCATAAAATATTTAATGTTGCTTTCTTTTTGTTTAGTAAATGCATCTGGGATTATTTTTACCCTAATTTTTGTATAACACTGTATTTAATTTACTTTTTTAGTGCTTTTCTTTTTTTTATGTTGCACAGAGAGAGATTTTAAATTATTTTTAAATTAATTTTATTTTTGTTACTACACTTCAATAAACCTAACACAAGGAATTTCAGAGGAGATAGTTACTTTTTATACTTCTCTGATTTTATAAACATAAAATTCATTTCGTTTTTTCTAAAATTAGAAAAAAAGGGAGAGTTATTTTAACTATATTAATTGACTTAACTATTTAGCAATTTACATACTTTGTAGCAACCTATCAAAAAACAGCGAAAAAAGAGTGTTTCAAATTACAACGTGTTTTCCTTAATTTATTTAAAAAATATCGTAATACTGTAAGACAACTCTGAGAATACACTAAAAAATATAACATAAATATTCACCAAAAGAACTTGAGAAAATCCATTTGTTTATTATTTTCTTAAATGCATTTAGGACCATTTTTGCACTTGTTTTTGTATGCAACTCTATTTAATTTCCTTTTTTAGAGCTTTTTTTTTATGTTATGCAAAGAGAGATTTGAAATTATTATTCAATTAATTTTACATTTGTTACTACTTTTTAACCTAACACAAAGAATTTCCAAGAAGATTGTTACTTTTTACACTTGATTTTATAAATTTGAAATTCCTTTCGTTTTTTCCTAAAAAAAAAGAAAAAAAGGGGAAGACGACAACAATTTAGCTATTGATTGTCTTAATTATGTGGCACTTTTACATACTTCGTAGCAACATATCAAACAACAGAGAAAGAAAAGCCGGTTTTAAAATACAATGTGTTTTCCTTAAGTTTTTAAAAAAATATCTAAATATTGCAAAACAACTCAGAGAATGTTTACTAAAAAATATAACGTAAATATTCGCCAAAAGAATTTGACAAAAAACTACAATTCAAAAACCGTTCACTGAATAAAATTCGGACAACAAAATGCATCTATACCAGTTAAAGTTTTCAAAAACAAGTTTTGTTTTCAAACACTACCCGAAAAAGACATCAAACTTTGATCATTCTTTTTTTGCCCGCTCATTTAATTCGGAATACCTCTCGAAAACACATGTGTCAATTGAACAAACTAATGCCTCAGGGAATGGCAACAGTAAGAAAAGACAGATCATTCTATTTAATCAAGAAATTTTGCCTCACAGTAAAATGCAGAAAAACAGCTTTTAATTAAATTAATTAGAAAAATGACAAAAGGAGCGGAATGCATTCTTCTGCATTCCCCCTCCAGTTTAAAGAAAAAAAAAAAATGCACTAGATCATTGTTCAAGTTCCATAAATAAACAAGGACAAAGGATCAATTAGATTTGTTAGAATTCCTTTAATTAAAAAAAATTGAGGAAGAGTTTAAAACTCGAACGGAAAGAGAAAAATGTCGATAATTACGCATTTAATTGGTTTCAACGATTTTTAATGCAACTCTGACATGCTTTGGCACTTTTTGCCTAGGGCAGTAAAAGTCACTAATTCTCTTTAAATATTCGAAGATGAGTTTTAAATGAATTTAAATCTTTTCTCGTAGCAAAAAAAGCGATTCAATAACAAAAATTGTAAAAATATTATTACAATCCTTCATTTCATTTGAAATATATAAGTATATTAAGAACTCGGAAAATTGAGATCTCGCGTAATTATATCAGTTTCAATGTAAACATATTGTCAATAGGATTTCCTAGATATCAATTTAATGGTGATAGGGACTGATTCCACATATAATAAATAAATCATTGACGATTTGCTAGGGGCTGAAAAAAAAAAGAAATTTTAGAGTTAGAACTACATGCATCGTAGGGTGCTGCAAGATAAAGAAATAACAAAATAATCTAATGAGAGAACCACCAATACCACCAATGAAAAGCATCCATACCTCCCAGTGGTGCACCCTGGGCAACGTACTACACGTCTAAGTGGTTTACAGTTTTCGGCATGAGTTTTCGCTGTTATCCTAACCGTCGTCCTGCTGGCCTGCATGCTTTGCAAAAGGCTAGATTTGGAGAGTTGTGCTTCGGTGAATACCTGGACATTGCCGAAATTTTGGAAATTTAATGATTTTTTTTTCGAGAAATGACTCTAATTTGCTGCAATCAGGATGCTTGACCATTACGTACCGAGCTCATCTCCATCGCTGCTTGGCACTTCATGGCGTATCCGAGACTGCGAGATAGTAGCAAGTTAGAGAACTCTTAAGGCAATGACTTCAGTCAACTTTGTTGAACTATTTTGTGAACATTTCCTTTTTGGTTTACTATTCTGTTTTTTTTTTTTTTTTTTTACCTTTTCGTATTGTCTTGACATTGGAAATAAAACTAAACATCATGTTTTATGGCATAAGATTTAATAACTTTTCAATTTATTTTTAAAAATCTGTATTATAAACCAATAAAACTTATATTTGTAGCAATTCATCATATTTTTACAGGAACTATTGTGTTTCAGATATATACGTATATATATATACCTCGCATCGCTGACCATTTATTAGAACAACATTAATCATGGCTGACATAGAAATTTATCCTACACTTAAAAAGTTAAGAGAAAAGCCAAAAAAGCTTTCAAAAAATAAATTTTTTTTCCCCTCAGCACCAATCCTGAAATTAAATAAAGTGACAACTATATTTGTTACTTCGGAGAAAAAAAAATGTGGACGAAATTCCAATAGCAGAAGTTTGATTTGAGATACGAAACAAACTTTTATTTAAAAATTTTTTTTTTTTTTTTTTTTTTTTTACCTTCAGCTAAGAAAAATAATTTCTTCTAAGTGCTTACTTAGCTGAATCCTCTTGACTCAAAAAATAAAACAGTAGTAAACACCTATTAATCGTTAAGTAACTGTCAACAGCAATAAAACAATAACACATTGATGAAATTGAAGAGATCAATGCGGATTTTATTGAGAAAGAACCAATTTTCACTCAGGAAGACAAAAAAGAAGTTTTTAACTTATAAGTTTTAACTCTTTTTAAGTTTTTAACTTATTTTAGTTATAAAAAGTGATACGACTCAGTTAAAAATAAACTTAACACGTTGTATATAAATTTTGCAAAAGAAAATAACACTTTCATAACATTATTTTTAATGATTTCCAACAATCAAGTTTTTAAACATTCTCAGGATGCTATTTAAAGAGTTCTTATTATGTCTTTCAAATTTACAAATTTACTCACAATAATCTTCGACTCCAAAACTCTTGCTGGGTTTCCGACACAACTTGTTATTTACCAAATTATTTACCAATCTCAATCCTTTATCTCCTTTAAAGTAGTCGCTTTCATGTATTACATGATGATGGTTTTCTTTTGAGACAATTGCATTTGATTACTTGCCACTTAAATGTGTTTCAGCTCTACTCTTGTATCTTCTTTAAAGTTCTTGCCTTCATTAAATATGACATGCCTTCATGATAACAATTTTATATGATGACAGCATACTTTGTGACAACATATTTGATGACAGCATAAGGTGTTTCAAGTCCACTGATGCATATCATTTAAAGTACTCCCTTTCATGTAATACTCGATGATAGTTTTCTGTTGATGATATTTGTATTTGATTGCATAATACTTTTGGATGTTTCAATCCCATTCTTATATTTCATTTAAAATAGGCGCTTTCATGTAATGCATGATGACGACAATTACATTTGATTCAGGCCGACTCTCGTATCTCATTAATGTCCTTGCCTGCATGTAATACACGAAGAGAGCATTATTTTGATGACAGAATACCTTTGACGTTTCAAGCACACTCTTGCATCTCATTTAAAGTACTCACTTTTATGTAATACTCGATGAGAGATTTCTTTTGATGACATTTGTATTAGAGCCAGGATACTTTCGGTATTTCAAGCTCACTCTTATATTCTATTGAAAGTAGTCACTTTCATGAAATACAAGTAGTTTTCTTTTAATGACATTTGTATTTAAATACATGATACTTTTGGATGTTTCTGTCCCACTTCTGTACCTCATTTAAAGTGGTCGCTTTCATATAATACACGATGGTAGTTTTTTTTAATGATATTTTTATTTGATTACATGATACTTTTGGATGTTTCTGTCCCACTCTTGTTTCTTATTTAAAGTAATAGCTTTCATGTAATACTCGAAAAAAAAATTTTTTTTTGATGCTGCATGCATTTGATTGCAGGATACTTCATTCAGGGTGCGGCATTCACACGGTTGTATCTCATTTAAAATAGTTGCTTTCATGTAGTATACAGTTATAGTTTTATGATGACATTTGTTGGGAGATGGAGAGCTTATAAAGGTTATATTGGAATGATTTTGGAGCATCAACGGACAGCGTTCATGCCACAGCTGTCATAGCTTTAATAGCGCTATATTGTTCATGTCGTTAGCCATCACGGTGTTCTAGCGTCATAGTGTTCATGCCAATGCTGTTATAAGATTTAAGTCCGTTCAACTTGATGTAGAAAAATGGTCAGTTGCAAATGTTATTTTGCCCAAAATATATTTTTAAACTTAATTATCTTTTCTTTGCCCGGGTTAAGTTTTGAATTTATAAAATATTAAAAACTTAACATGTAAACCGCAAAACAATATATGGTAACAATTATTGTTTATTTACTTTAATTTATAAAAAATAACAATGTTTATGAATTAAACATTACAAACTAAATGGAGCATTTCAACTTTTTGCCATAAAACTATGTAAAGACGCATGCTAGTGATTATTAATTTTTAATAATAAGTGACAAACAGATCAAAGAATTTAAACTACTATAGTGTTCTGTCTGTGGATTCTTTAGTATATAATATTTCGTAAAGAAATAATGCTGCTAATAGAAACTGCAATCACATCACGCTGTATCGATCGAGTTCAATTCCCCGGAATCCAAAAGAGTCCTCGAAAGATTGCCCGTGGCACGGTGGGGAAAATCCCCCTCGCCATCAAGACAAATTTAAATAATACCTCAACCGGCGATTCCCTTATTCAGGCGTTCGAAAGTGTCAAGTTTTAGAACCCCTTTTCGAACAATGAGTAAACGTGCAAGAAACGAAATGTGGCCAGTCGCAACTGTCAACTTTTCCAGAAGTTGTTCTCCCTGACAGCCTCCCACAAGTGCGGTGTGGAAGGCCTTTCGCATTTGCTTAAATAGCCTCGGGCTCGAAACGTGCTGGTGGATGGAGTTCCTTATTAACATTACTTGGGGTTTCTGAATTTCATGGACGGCTACTTTGACATTTGCTTTCCGTCGGCACGAAGGGTGTGCTGTCGGGAATGGAATACCAATCAAGAAGAGAAGATAAGTGTTGGGGTACCGCTGTTCTAAAGTGGTTCCCTAAAAGGACTATGTTCTAGATATCGCTTTGAAAATCTTCTAAGTGTTTGCTATGTTGTACTTATGTAGATGAATTGAAGTCTTTTTTTACACGAACTTCTTTTACGCGATTTTGATTTAACAGGAATTAGAAAAAAGTTTAACTCTCTTTTTACTCGACTTACTTTGATTTAATATGATCCACCCACATTCTAAGAAAATTTTGAACAATCTTAAAAAATTTTAAAATTGAGGATTGCAAATATAACTTATTGAAACCTTATTAATAAACAAAATTTAATTTTATATTTATAAAAAATAAAAAAATATATATGTACTAATTATATTTTCTACCTTATTATTAATCTTGCTTCAATTAAAATACTTCCTGCCATTAAAAAAAAATATAATAATTCTTTTGCTTGCCAAGATAAAATAAAAAGGATAATTTCATTTTAAGACTAAATAATCACTCCAGCTTAAATAATAATTCTTTGTACGTTATAGTATAAAAAATTGTGTGAGTATTTCAATATTGTTTTTCATTTTAATCAATTAGAAGCTTTTAAATTTAAATCAGATTTCGTGAAAAATAAATTTCTTAAACATTAATTAATTAATTGCTGACTTTTAATTTAACATTAAAAATTCAACAAAATGTTGCAATGAAAAATTATTTTAAAAACACGTTTAGGAACTTGTTAAATATGTCACTAAACATATTTTTAAAATCCTTTTACGAGTGAATTACATGCAAACATATTCTAAAAATTATATAATTTAACTGATAGAAAATTTTGTCTTCTATGAAAGCTCGTTTCAGTGCCTTTACAGGTTAATTTGAGTATCATTAATGATTTTGTAGGTGCCCAAATTATTATCAGTCTCTAGCTAATATCAGGAGTTACTAATTCAACTAATGCAAATATATGTTGTATCAAATCATCCAAATTTCAAATTGTTTGCTGATACAGAATCATTTTAAGGAATTCTAATTCAAAAATAGCCATTGGATAACGGCAGGAGATCTGGGAGGCCAAGCACTGGAGCCTCCTCTTCTAATGCACCCAAGGAAGATCCCATTCATAAACTCAGTTAAAATCTCCACGAATCTGTGGTAACCACAGTCTTGTTGGTAGACGAAATTTGGAGGAAATTTCTCCAACATGGCAAGAGAAATGTATTTTGTCATTCTGAGTTCAATCTACTGATTCGATTTTTGTCCATTCCTAACCGCAAGTTTATCTTTGCTTTGCCCATTTAATTTTCGACAAATTTGTGGGAGTTTGTAATAATATTGCTCTTTTTTTCCACACTTTATAGATATTTTTTTCGTTGATGTCGGTACTGCAGTGTTTTTATTCAATTTTAATTATTTTATTCTACTGTCTAATGACTGTAGACAGTTGGGGTTAGTTTTATGGAGCTACAGTTTAAAGTGGAATCCGAACCACTGCAAACATCCATGGCTTCGCGGAGACTCGAACCTGAAATCTGTGATACCAGAGCGCTAGACACTCGGCCATCAGGCCCTAATATTGATATCTTTAGAATACATATTTTTACATATTTAATGTTGCTTACTGTTTGTTTATTATTCTCTTAAATTCATTTAGGATTATTTTTAACAATGTTTTTCTATGTAACTGTATTTTCTTTCCCTTTTCTCATGATTTTTTATGTTGAGATATATAGAAATGTAATATGTTGAGATATAACTGTAATATGTTGAGATATATATTTTTTATATAGAGAGATTTAAAATCATTATTCAATTAATTATATTTTGTTATTACTTTACAATAAATCTAATACGTTGTTACTTTTAATACTTCTCTGATTTAAAAATATTTAAATTCATTTCTTTTCTTCTCCAACTAGAAAAAAGGGGCGACACCTTTATTTTAGTATGCTGATTGTTTTAACTATTTAGCAATGTTACATATTTTGTAGCAACATATCAAAAAACATCGAAAAAAGAGTTGTTTTAAAATACAATGTGTTTTAATTTATCTATTTAAAATTTTTAAAAATAAATAAAGGAATACTGTAAAACAACTCAGAGAATACACTAAAAAATATAACAAATATTCACCAAAAGAACTTGACAAAAACTTTTTGTGTTATTCTCTTAAATGCATTTAGGAACACTTTTGTGCTAGTTTTTGTATGTAACTCTATTTAATTTTCTTTTCTAGTGCTTTTCTTTTTTTATGTTATACACAGAGATATTTCAAATTACTATTCAATTCATTTTACTTTTGTTACTACTTTTCAATAAATCTAACATAAGGAATTTCAGTGAAGATTGATACTTTTTATACATCTCGGGTTTTATAAACTTTATTTATTATTATTTAATTTAGCTATATTGAGTGCTTTTACTATCCAGCAGTTTTACATACTTTGTAGCGTCAAGCGAAAAAAAGAGAGTTTCAAAATACAATGTGTTTTTCTTAATTTCTTAAAAAAATATCGTGACACTGCAAAACAATTCAGAGAATACACAACAAAAAATATAATGCAAATATTCACCAAAAGAATTTGACAAAAAAAAACTACTTTTAAAAACCGGCCACTAAATAAAATTCGCACAACAAAATGCATCTATACCAGTTAAAGTTTTCAAAAACAAGTTTTGTTTTCTAAAACAACGCGAAAAGGACATCAAATTTTGATGGTTTTTTTTTTTTTTTTTTTTTTTGCCCACTCATTTAATTCAGCATGCCTTTCGAAAACACATGTGTCAATTGAACAAACTAATGCCTCAGGGACCAATGACAGCAGTAAGAAACAGCACAACGCTTCTATTTAATCAAGAAATTTTGCCTCACAGTAAAATGCAGAAAAACTGATTTTAATTAAATTAATTAGAAGAATGACAAAAGGAATGGAATGCATTCTTCTGCGTTTCCTCTCCCGTTAAAAGAAAAAAAAATGCACAAGATCATTGTTCAAGTTCCATAAATAAACAAGGACAAAGAATCAATTAGATTTGCTAGAATTCCTTTAATTAAAAAAAAATTGAAGAAGAGTTTAAAACTCGAACGGAAAGAGAAAAATGTAGATAATTACGCATATAATTGGTTTCAACGATTTTTAATGCAACTCTGACATGATTTGGCCCTTTTTGCCCAGGGCAGTAAAAGTCACTAATTCTCTTTAAATATTCGAAGATGAATTTTAAATGAATTTATATCTCGGCTCGTAGCATAAAGGCGATTAATTAACAACAATTGTTTAAAAAAAAATGTTACCTAACTGATCTTAGAATTTTGTGCAATTATGTGCAATAAAAAACTAATTATTTGTTTAAAAATCGTGGTTTCGACGGACGCTTGTTTCTAACTTCGTTCATGGGATTTTATGAATATTTTAATAATAAATTGAAACTTAAAACTTACAGAGTAACGATTTATGATACTAATTATTTTCTTCACAATTGTTTCTATAAGTACCATAATACCACCAAAATAATATATTCCTTATAATTATTCCTTATTTTCTCAGCAATTGCTTCTTTAAGTACCTTAATATCACAAAAATAATATATTCCTTTTATTGAAAGGAATATAATATTTTGTGGTATTGCGGTACTTATTTCTGTGGTATTATGGTAGTAATAACATAGAAAAAGAACCTTAATTGTATGAGCAATAAGCAGTTAATGTGATAACTTCATTCATTACAAATATTTATATCTTTTGTATCCGTAATTCTATATCTTTTGAAGTTATTGAATTATAAGTAGAGTATACACATAAGAAATATCAGTTAGTTCATTACCATTAAGTTTCGATAAAATATACGTCTATCCAATCTATAAATAAATTTTCCTTCGAAAATTAATCATCCGTATAAAATAATTGTTAAAAGGAATAATCGTTAGTCTCAAACTCAGTCTTTTGTAACTAAATTGCTTAGGAATAAATAAATAAATCATTCATTTAAAATAATTATAAAATTTCAATAATAATACTTTAGTTTCATAATATTTGTTATATTTTGCGTTTGTCTAGGGAATTAATTATTTATGAGCAAAGCATTAAATTTAATTAAAGCAGTAATTAGGACATGCATTAAAATTATAGAAGCGCATTAATTTACCAAACCCACTCACTTACACACATAAAATTATTTTCAAGTTTTATTAATTGGAAAAAAATATTGTTCCTTAAATAATAAATAAAAAAATTAAAAAATTGATGATTAAAATAAAAAATGTATCAACTGTTCGTTTTATTAGGAAATGTTCCTATAATACCTTGTTATTTTAAAGCTTTTGAAGTAAATGAGTAAACACTGATGATTGAGGAGACAATAATGAATGAGAATACAATGATGACTAACAAAAATTGATAGATGTTCAATTAATGATTAAAATTTTTGATATGATTTAATTAAAGCAGTTATTAGTTAATAACGTGAATTTTAAAATGGAAATGGGGGCCAAAAGTGCGTCTCAAGCATGCCCTGTCAAATTGAATCGACAAAATTTCAATTTTTTTGTCTATGGTATTCTTTACAAGCACAGTTTTGAACATAGAGTCGATTGAATGGCAACTAACACAAAAAGTTGGACATCGATAGTTGGGCTTTTGTCCGTTTCTTCTTCCACAATTTCTGGCGTATTTTCCCCGCCACACAAATATGAGACATTATAAGCCTACAATGACTCCAAAATAATCTCGGATTACTATAAGAAATGTGTTTTAGTACCTAGTTTCAAAGAATACAATTTATTAATTTTCCCAAGCGATCTTCACTATGGTACGTTTCATCAGAATAAATCTACCAGTCATACCTTTACGTCTACTACTCTATATTTGTGGGAAATGAAGAATAAAATCGGAATTGAGGATAGGCATTCCATTAAATGGATCCCACCCAAGTCCCCTTACGTATATGTTATTAATTACTGCGCATTTGGATTTTAAAACAATATATTTGTAAGTGGGATCCCAAAACATTGGATGAACTTAGGAAAACTGTGGCGGAGGATGGGAATTAAAATGTCCTAATACTTTAAGAGAAGCTTTTTATCTTGAAAATCAAGATGTAATTTGACAGTTCAACAAAAAAATACTATTAGACTGAACATATTAGAATATATATATACAATGTGTTATTTATACACACACAGAATACAGTAGTCTCAGCTATTACTTTCTATCTAGTAACATTTTTAAAAGGCAGGCTTTTATGAAAATTTTGGAATGTTTATGTATCGTTAAAGCATGAAAACAAATAAAGTTTGATACGGGCAAGGAAATATTCATCTTTCCGGAATTTTATCAGTCAACCATTTTATTGCTTTTTGAATCTTAGCAATGTATGCATAGCAAGGCTGTATTAACTTAAAATTAAAATAAAGAAAGTATAAGTCAGCAAACAATTCGCTAGCAGTAAATCGTTATATCTAATCACATAATCATAAGTAAATATGCAATATGATAAAAGTAATAAAATGTACAGATCATCAAATAAATGGAAGGGTGCTTAAAAAATTCTTTATTTTCCAAATAGTGTATGATCTAAAAAAATCAATTTGAAAAAAAATTGGTTGTCATGTAAATTTGTCAGTAATAAATTTACCAGAATTACTTTTGCTCATAAATGCATTGTTACAGAAGAAATCAGGACCCTTAATGATTTTAAATTTAAATTCGACGATCATTTGTTAAACAGCAAGGAATTTTGAAGTTCATTATAATTATTGTACGTGTTCATAAATGTTATTCCATTATATTTTTAATATTTTGTTCTTTATTTTTTTAAAATTTATTTAAGCCTGTTTATATTTAATGTGTAAAAAAAATGTAGCGACCTTTTTTGGGGTGCAGAGAGAACTCAAAAGATTGCTTACAATAGGATCCACACTTTGGAACTACTGTACCTAGTATATACCATTGTATGCTAGTACCTCTGATCTCTGTAAGCTGGTATCTATGTAAGCAGCCCTCTGTATACACGTGTCTATGACCACTGTATGCTAGTATGTATTATCAATATATGTCAGTCTATGCAGTCACTGGTACCTGGTTATCTTATTGGTACCTATGACCCCTGCATGCTGGTATGTATTATTACTGTAAGCCAGTCTATATGATCACTGTATGCTAGTTTATGTAACCTCTGTATACTGGTATCTATCACGACGGTATGCTAGTATACTACTATATGTTAGTCTGTAAGACACTGTTTATTAGTATGAACTCCTCTGCATGTATGATCCTGTACGCTAGTATCTATGGACAATGTATATTAGTATCTATGACGACTATACTAATATCTATTAATAGTGCATGCTAGTATCTATCACGCTGTTTGCTAAAATACATATTGATAAACATTTACAAACTCTTCAAGCGAAATTGTTTGCAATTTTTCAACAAAATGTATTAACAATATTACAAATTTATTTATTTAAAGTCAGAAAAAAATCCAGGTTTAAAAAAATACCTGTAGCTTACTTTTTTAATTCTGTAATAATATAACTAGAAGAAAACACATAATTTGCAAACCGAACATATTTATAAACCATCCTAATTAAAATGAGGAACATAACATTTATTTTGCTGTATTCAGTTATTTTTGACAAAAAGCAGATGCTATTCTCAGAGAAATGAACATTTTCAATAAATATATTTATTATTGTAGCATTTTTCCCCATGGATACAATTAACATTCAACGTTACTGACAGTAACTTATTTTATTTAGTTTAACGTCATGTCATTTACTTAGACATATTTTATTCAGCATACTTAATAATTAATTAATATGCATTTGCTATTCATTTATATACAATTTACATTTGTATTGCAATATTCCTTTTCTAATAATTAATTAAATTGACTATTTATCAACTATGATTACAATACTTTCAGAAAATTAATTCATACCTGTTTTTTATGGTTTCATTTCAAAGAATAGGTTGTTGTTTGTAGAATAAAAAAAAATAGGTACCTGTTTCTTTCATTATTTTTTTTAGTCTTGCAAAATCTTCTAACCATAAATTAATTAATTTGAAATATTACTGAATTATATGACAGTCGCAAAAAAACAAATTGGCATTTAATGAATATTTATTAATAGATAATCACGCAAATGCTCTATAAAGATAATTTATTAATATCATCAAATAACAAAGTACCAAAGCATCATACAAATATGAATTTAAAACTGCAGGATCAGAAATAAAAAACGACAACAATATGAAAAAATTCATTAAATTTTATTTATTCAATTACAGAGAAATAATGTCCTAAATTAATTTCAGAAATGATTTTTATGTACTAAAACTCAATTTTTTTTGTTTCTTATCCCACTTAATAGACAGCAACATCTAGACCATGTCCAAGAACCCTGCGTGATTTCATGGTAGCAGAGAAAGGTGGGACAGCTTGTGTTGTGATGGAGTACTCGTAGATAGAAGTCTGACTTGGATCCTCCAAGCTGACTTTTTACGGGGTAGGATTGTCAGTCCCAACGCTCTACAGTCATATTAGGCCAGGACCTACAGCGTAAAGTGATTCCGGATTTCTACAAACATTCATGGCAACGCAGGGACTTCAGGAAGCATTTGGCACTTAGCGCCAGGGCGCTAGTCACACAGCCAAAAATCCCTCAAGTTTTCTTTCTTATAACAACTAACAATTGAATTAAATGAATGGTTTGAAACAAAAACTAGCAATAGCGAACCAAAGATCCCACATTTATTCCTGGAATGGATATGATAAATTCATAAGTGAAAAAGGCTTCCTAACTCGAAAAGTCACAAAGGGAGAGGGAATCTTCCAGGAAATATTGGTTTCCAATAGAGGTGGCAACATTTTGATGCGATGTAGTAATTCTAGTGCTGTGATTCCTAAATTAATTCTTAATCTGATGCATATCTGCTTTTTCAATGTCGAGCGACTTCAGATTAATAAGTATCAGTGCATTCTAAAGCAACAACATATTTCCATTCAATCAAAATATCGCAGTTTCTCAAGTAAACAAAAAGATTACAAAACGTAAATTCAAATGGGATATCTTTGCAACATTATTAACAATATCCCTGAAAATTGTTGTTGCTGTTGTCTTCAAGATTGGACAATGAAGTCACCGTGTTTTTCATAAACACGGTAGAATATCCTTTCCTCTCGAAGGATTCGTGTGAAAATTCAATAGACTTTTTATAAGGTATCTATTGTGCAGTCAAAAATTCCACCGCATAAAATTCTTACCAACCAAATAAAAATTCCTGCCCAAAGCAGTGCCTCCTTCAAAAGACTTCGACCTCCCATATTTTCAATTACTTTTCTTTTACTCACTGAACTTGTGAGAACATTCAAGAAAGAAAAAAAAATTTCTACTTTATGTTGGGTATCGAGAACGGGGGAGAACTTTTATGGCAAGATTGTAAACAGGCTGTGTTTTATGGATTAAGATAAAAAAAGGAAACATTGTGTGTGGCTCTTTTATAAAGCAACATATTGAAGTCGCCTTTCTTTTCAAATTGTGACTTCAGATCACGACGTGTAACGATCGGTTAGAAGTTAAATAAAAAGTTTTTATCATCTCTGTTACATGTCTCGTGACATGCTAAAAGAGTGCTCTCAAAATCAAATAACTGTTTTATTTAAAAAGATATTTATATAAAAAAAAAACATTATAATCCTTCATTTCATTTGGAAGGTATAAGTAAGAACTCGGAAAATTGAGTTTGCTCGTAATTATATCAGTTTCAATGTAAACAATTGTCAATAAGAATTCCTAAACGTATTTCTAATGGTGAGTGGAGCTGATTCCAAAAATATTAAATAAATCACTGAAGGTTTACTAGGGGCTAAAAAAGGAATTTTAAAGTAAAAACTGCAATATAAAGAAATAAAATATTCTAATAACACAGCGATTTTGAAAATATGGTGAGACACCCAAAAGACGGGCACTATGCATTTCCTATAGAGAAAGTAACAAGATTAATACCAAAACTTATTTTTGAAGAAAACAGAATTTATTTGCAATAAACTTAAAATTACTAATAACGGATGTCTGATTGTAAATATTTTCCGAACTTTAAGTCTAAAAATATATTAAAAACTCTTCGATTCCTTTTTTCATACCGTATTTATGCATCCACAGTGTTTCTAACTAAATGTCATCAATTTAAAATTGAAATATCAATTAAATCTCAACAACCTAAAAGTGAATTTTGTTTTTATAGCGGATGAAATAATAATTCCAAAAAACCAGGCAGCCTGTTTCAATGGTTGGCTAATGTCATTAAAATATTTTATTACATTTGGAATAAAAATTTATATATTTATTGTTAGATTTTGTGACATTTCAGTATAATGTATTAATTGCAACTACTGATAACAATTTTTTAAATACTTTTAATTTTGAATCAAATAAAACCTTTTCTATTGATATATTGTTAAAAAGTAATATAAATATCAAATAAATTTTGAATATTTTTTTGTTAAAAAAGGAAGTGACTAAAGGTTTTTCACTAGGAAGGAGGTGAAAACTTTGAGTACCAGTGTGTAAAGAAGTAGGATACAGGGGTTTATTAGAACCCTTTATGTGCTCTAACATGATGATGCTACGTTAGTGTGCTGTGTTCAGTAACTGAAAATAGTTGGGTGTATGAAAAATAAATATAGAGTCTATCTGATAAATTGTCTGCATTTTAAGCAGAAAATATTTTCCAACTTAATAAAAATATAAATTTTTAAATTAAAGAAAATGATTACATCTTGTATGCAGCTAGAATTTTTGAATATTTAGATTTACTGTTTTATTTTTAAATATATTTATGAAATATTATATGAGGTGCTTTGCTGCCAAAATAACAGTATCTCTACTAGCTAATGTAACCCATTGGACAACTTGAATAAGACATAGATGCACTGTTATGAATATAAAGCACTCGCGTCGCCTTAAGTAGCGTTTAAGAAAATGACTCCCCTACGAAAATTGCCGTGCTTTAACGTCTCATTCAACGCCGCACGGGTGATGTAGCAGAGAAAGTACTTATCAAGCTTATTTGTTTCGGCATTTATTTCTTTGCTATTTCTCTTCTGTAAATCGTGGTAGTTTCAATAATTATACATCTTTGTCCTTTATAATATTTTACATTTTTCTATATAAGATATTTTTAACATTATAGGAATATGTGTTAGCTGAATTGAGGCAAAAAATAAATCCAAGAACATGTTCAATAAAATTAAAAGACAAATATGCAAAATTAAAAATTTTAAACAAAAATGGTGACAGAATGAATAATAATTAAATGGAAAAGAAATGAAAGACAAATTGAAAGAAACAAAGTAAAATGGAAAATGTTGTGACTGAGTAATGGATTAATATTTTGCAGACACATTTTATACCTAAATATTGATTTGCATCAGATTGCTTATTAGTGCTTCGTTAGCAATAAGTTAGCTCAAGTATTCAAATAATGGCTCAACGACACAAACATATTAACTATAACTTATATACCAAGTGACTGTTAGAACCACTTCCATTTTATTAAAATTTTTTTAAAAGTATATAAATTCACTCTTGAATCGTGGAAAATCAACTATGAATAGAACGTTAAGGCATGATTAAAAAAAAATAAATTTCAAGCATTTCTAAAAAAATGTAGTATATGTTAAAACTAGATTTTTGTTGTAAACGTGCTAAATTGGCTATTTTTACTTAACTATCTATTAAACTAACTAACTTTTTGAAAGGATATTAATTTAGCTAATTAAAATTAAATATAATTTAAATGGCTACAATTTTATACTTCATAAATTTAGCGGCTGAAATTTTTTTTCTCCTTATTGACTTTTTAAAATCTGGATTTACTTTCATTTCACATTTACTACTGTGTCCAAAAGGTACGACCAATTTCAAGTTAAAATTTCCGGGGTTTATGGAATTTCATTTTTTTGGCATCTGTGGGAATTTTGATGTCAAAATATTCATCAGTGTCTGAATTACGCTTGGCTTTGTGAGATGCTAAAACTGTTTCCGGCGATTTTTTAAATGTCTGAATTAATTGAGCAAAGAACTTGCATTAAATATTATGAACATTCCTATTGTGAACATTTCTATGTTGCAGTGATCATTCCTATATCGGAAAGAAATGTTTAGAAGTGGTATAAACAGTTCAAAGAAGGAAGAGGACGCGCTGAAGACAAAGAGCCCTCTGGTCGACCATCAACCTCAACCGACGAAGCTCACGTCCAAAAAATTAAAGATTTGGTGCTTGCAAACCGTAGATTTACAATTAGAGACCTTCCTGATGATGTTGGAATTTCAAAAGGATCGATCAATTCTATTTAGGCCTCAAACGCGTCAAATTTCGATTGGTACTGAAAACACTGAATGCGAAAACTCACACTGCATTGATTCTTCGTGACGCTTTCTCCAAAAATGAAACCCTTATCGTTCGACAACCATCGTATTCACACCGTGGGACTTCTGGCTATTCCTTGGACTCAAAAGGCCACTATGGGGCAATGACATTTTAGCATTCATTGAGGATTTTAAATAATGTCGGCATAAGTGCATTGTGTCCGGAGGGGATTACTTTGAAGGCGATGAAATAAATTTGGATGAATAAATAAAGAGTTTTTGAAAAACAAATAATTGGTCTTACTTTTTGGGCACAGTAGTGTTTGACAATTTCATTTATATTTTCAAAATGATTTCCTATATAACAATTGAATTAAAAAATACAAGTGTTAAATAATAATAATTACAAATACAAAAGAAAAGCTTTAGCTAGCATTATAATGTGCTCAAATTTAACATTATTGTGTACTAATTATTATACCACATATTCCCCTGTTTCTAAAAAGCATTGGAGAAAAAGAATCCTGACAGTTGGAATCAACGATGATTATGTTTGCCTAATAGATTTTAACTGTTCAAATAAAAACCCTATATTGAATTAATCGTGGTGCAACTAGTGGTGCACTCTGGCAACGTTCTATATGGCTAAATGGTCTACAGTTTTCGGCATAACCATCCGCTTGGCCTGCGTGTGTTACAATGGAATGCTGGTGGCTTGTCTCAATTAAAGAGAACTGATTTAATGAACATCTACAAAGCACTGGGATTTCAACCAACCTCTTGGTGATTCGAGATTATCTCCATCGTTGCTTGGCACTTCATGGCGAATCCAAGACGATGAGATACTGGCAAGCTAGAAAACACTTAAGACAATGACTTTGCTGAACTTTGTTGAACTCTTTTGTGTGCATTTTCTTTTTTATTCTGTACTTTCCCCCTGTTTGTATTGCCTTGCCATTGGAAAAAAATATCGAATTAATCCTGCTGATTTTTATAAAATTCCGTCGCATTGTAAAGTCGTGGTATAAGATCATGTTTTATGGTATAAGATTTAATAACTTTTCAATTTATTTTTAAAAATCTGTATTATAACCCAATAATAACTTATGTTTGTAGCAATTCATCATATTTTTACAAGAACTATTGTGTTTCAGATATATACGTATATATATATATATATATACCTTGCATCGCTGATCATTTATTAGAACAACATTAATCATGGTTGACATAGAAATTTTTCCTACACTTAAAAAGTTAAGAGAAAAGTCAAAAGGCTTTCAAAAAATAAATTTTTTATCCCCTCAGCACCAATCCTGAAATTAAATAAAGTGACACAACTATATTTGTTACTTAGGAGAAAAATTGCGGACGAAATTCCAATATCAGAAGTTTTATTTGAGATACGAAACAAACTATTATTTTTAATTTTTTTTTTTTATCTTCAGCTAAGAAAAATATTTTCTTCTAAGTGCTTACTTGGCTGAATCCTCTTGACTCAAGAAAAAACACAGTAGTAAACACCTATTAATCGTTAAGTAACTGTCAACGACAATAAAACAATAACACATTGAAGAATTGAAGAGATCAATGCGCATTCTGTTTAGACGGAACAGATTTTTATTCAGGATGACAGAAAAGATTTTTCGAATTTCATTAAAAGTAGTGTTTAATTTATTTTATTTAAAAAAAATTGATACTCATCGGTAAAAAAATTAACATGTTGTTAATGTTTCAAAAGAAAATAGCGCTTGCATTATTATTCTTATTGATTTCCAACTATCAGGTTTTTCGGAATGTTCTCAAGATGATATTTGAAGAGTTATTATTATGTCTTTCATATAAAAAATTTACTATTTTAATCACCATATTCTCCGATTAGAAAATTTTTGTTGGATTTTGAATACAACTTGCTGTTTATCAAATCGTTTCAAACCCATTTTTGTAATTCCTTTAATTGGTTTGGTTTGTCACTCTACGGTCATCTTATGCACACGAGGGCTAAACAGACCGGGACCTACAGTTTAAAGTGGATTCGAACCACTCACAAGCATCCATGCCACCACCAGGATTCGAACATGAAGCCTATGATACCAAAGGCCAGAGAGCTAGCAACTTCCCCACCAAGCCGCTGTAACTCCTTTGAAGTAATCTCATTCATGTAATACATGAAGATAGTTTGCTTTTGAGAAAATTGCATTTGATTACATGATATTTAAAGGTGTTTTAGATTAGTCTTGTACCTCTTATTTAAAGTCCTTGCCTTCTTGTAATACACGACAAGACTTTAATTTTGATGACATTTGTATTAAATGCAGAATACTATCGGTGTTTCAAGAATGCACTTCTATATCTTTGCAGTACTCCCTTTCACTCAATGATTCTTCTTATGATGACATTTGTATTTGATTACTTAATACTCTAGGATGTTTTCAATTCTCTTTTTGTGTCTCCTTGCGGTAGTCACTTTCATGTAATATACAACAATAGTTTTCTTTTGATGACATTTGTATTTGATTACATAATACTTTTGGACGTTTCAATCCCATTTTTAAATTTCATTTAAAATAGTCTCTTTCATGTAATACATGATGACAGTGACATGATGATGGCATGCCTTTTGAGACAATTACATTTGATTTCAAGATACTTAAAGATGTTTTGGGCCGACTCTTGTATCACATTTAAAACACTTGCCATCATATAAGAAATGACGAGGCATTTATTTTGATGATATTTTCATTTAATGACAGGATACTTTTGGCATTTCAGTCCCCTCATATATCTCATTTAAAGTAATCGCTTTAATGTAATACACAATGATAGTTTTCTTTTGATGACAGTTGACAGTTGCAATTGATTGTAAGATAGATAAAGGTGTTTCATGCCAACTCCTTTATCTCATTTATAGTCCCTGCCTTCATGTAATACACGATTAAAGTACATTGGTGTGCAATACTTAAGCAACAGGTGGTTTTTTTTTTGCCATAACTCTACGAGAAATCATCTGAGAGACATGACATTCAGAAATGGGGGAGAGTATTATGTACGTAAAGGATGACGAAAGCATCGACGCTGAAAAAGGAATACAATGCATACGGTATGGAATCAAATAAATACAAGCTTTATTGAACGCATAGTATCGTGATTTATGATTGTCTATCCAAGAGGAAGAACAACAAGCAGATGTTTTTTAATATGGGATATGCCCTCCCCTCACTGCAATGGTTGCTTCGCACCGTCTCCGCATACTCAGAACCAGCCGGTGCAACATTTCTTGCTGAGTGTAATGGTAGGAGAGCCCATTCCTCAATCAGCATCTGTTTGAGTAGTTGGGTGTTCTCCGGATGATGTAAGCGATCTGCAATGCGTCTCCCCAAAGCATCCCACACATGTTCGATGGGATTTAAATCTGGGGAGTACGCTGGCCAATCCATTCGAGTGATATCTTCCCTTTCCAGTAGCTCCTCAACAGCAAGAGTCCGATGGGGCCGTGCATTGTCATCCATAAAAATGAAGTCTGGGCCAATGGCACCTCGCAACAGACGCACATGGGGAAGGAGTAACCTCCTCACAATAGCGATCCCAGCTTACAGACCCACTGTCGAAAACTTGGAGCTCATTTCGCCCTTTCAGCAAAATGCCTCCCCAGACAAGAACTCGAGAACCACCATAACGGTGTCTTTCCTTGAGGTTACTGGGGTAAAACCGGGTCCCGACCTCTCTCCAAATCAAAACGCGTCGAGAATCGCTTCTTGTACAGAACCGACTCTCATCCGTAAAGAGGACACGACTCCATTGATCAGTTGTAAAGTTTTTGTGCTCTCTGCATCACTGTAAACGGTGGCGTCGGCGGCCAACTTTCAACGGGAGGCAGCGTTCAGGACGGCGGGCGAATAGGTCCACTTTGTGAAGTCGTCTGGCCACAGTAAACCGCGACACTTTTTGCCCCGTTGCTGTACAGCGTTGTTGAGCAATGGCCCTTGCTGACTGCTGTCGGCCTCTTTTCGCCTGCAGGACGATATATCGGTCATCCCCTGCAATTATCTTCCTCGGGCGACCACCACCAACCTTTCTAACAGCTGTAACTGTGGTTTGGAACGCTTTCCAAGCGCGCGAAACGACACTTTTGTTGATTCCGAACTCTGCAGCTACACTGGTGACAGTACGCTCCTCCTCCAGCTTTCCAATCATTTTTCCACGTGTGAAGTCGTCCAGGTGATTTCTTCTAGCCATATTTCACGAAATGACTCACTGGCACTTGCAGTGAATATGTTGAATTGCGTCTCCGTCCTTCCTTTATTCTACTGTTGAGATGCGCGCGCCGACATCACGCATTTTGCGTACGTTCACGTCACTCCGACATTTCGTTCCTGATATTTGCATACGCACGACGTTTCTACTGACTTACGTGTTCCTTGTACTGATCTCCAGACGTCCTTTTCTGCAATTTCATGGCTGCCTGCTAAATTTTTACATGGTTGCTTAAGTTTTGCACACCAGTGTATTATTTTGAAGACAGGATGCTTTTGGTATTTCAAGCACACTCTTGCATCTCATTTAAAGTACTCACTTTTATGTAATACTCGATGAAAGATTTCTTTTGATGACAATTGTATAAATGACAGGATACTTTAGGTGTTTCAAGCCCACTCTTTTGTCTCTTTGAAGTAGTCGCTTTCATGTGACACGCACACAACGATAGTTTACTTTTGATGGCATTTCTATTTCATTACATGATACTTCTGGACGCGTCGGTCCCACTCTTGTATCCCATTTAAAGTAGTCGTTTTCATGTAATATACGGTTAAATTTTGTGAAAACATTCCTATTCGTAAAATGGTGAATTGCACAGCTAATCAAATGATCATGGAAGGAATTTGGAGAATCAACGGATAATGCCCATGCCCCATGCTGTCACAGCTTTAATGGTGCCAAATTGCTCATGTCGTTAGTTAGTCATCATATTGTTTTAGCGTCATAGTGTTCATGTCCCTGCTGTTATACGCTTTAACACCGTTCCACTTAATGCAGAAAAGTGATCAGTTGACAATGTCATTTTGCACACAGTATTTTTTATATTTATTTATCTCCTCTTTTCTAGGGTTAAATTTTTAGTTCATAAAGTATTAAAAAGCTAACATTTAAACCGCAGAACAATAGCTTTATTTATAAACTAAACATTACAAACTAAATTGAGCATTTCTACTTTAACTATAACCCCAAAATTATGCAAAGAGCATGTGAGTGCTTATTAATAAGTCATAAACCGAACAAAGAAATTAAACAGCTGTAGTGTTCAGTCTGTGAAGTCTTTAGCATATAATATTTCAAAACGAAATAATGCTGCTAATAGAAACTGCAAGCACATAACGCTGTATCGATCGAGTTCAATCCCCCAGAATCCAAAAGATTCCTCGAAAGATTGCCCGTGGCACGGCGGGAACAATCCCCCCCGACATCAAGACAAATTTAAATAATACCTTATCCGGCGATTCCCTTATTCGGGCGTTCGAAAGTGTCAAGTTTTAGAACCCCTTTCCCCGCCGAACAATGAGGAAACGTGCAGGAAACGAAATGTGGCCAGTCGCAACTGTCAACTTTTCCAGAAGTTGTTCTCCCTGACAGCCGCCCACGAGTGGAAGGAAAGCCTTTCGCATTTGCTTAAATGGCCTGGAGCTCGAAACGTGCTGGTGGATGGAGTTCCTTATTAACAGTACTTGGGGTTTCTGAATTTCACGGAAGGCTACTTGCAGCCGCTCTGACATTTGCTTTCCGTCGGCACGAAGTGTGTGCTGTCGGGAATGGAATACCAATCAACAAGAGAAGATAAGTGTGGGGGTACCGCTGTGCTAAAGTGGTTCGCAAAAAGGGCCGCTTTCCAGATATCGCTCTGAAAATGTTCTAAGTGTTTGCCGCGTTTGCTATATTATACGCATGTAGATGAATTGATGTCTTTTATACACGAACTTTTTTTACACGATTTTCACTTAACATGAATTAAAAAAAAAAGCTTAATTTTCTTTTTACTCGACTTATTTTAATTTAACTCTATCGACCCAAATTCTCAGAAAAAGATGTTGCTTTACATTTATTTTTATAACTACTATTTTTATTGTATTATTTTTTTTATTATTTCTTAGGACTGGAACCAATATTCTATTTTTCCATAGCTGCAATATATATTTTTATACGTATTCTTTAAGTACTTATCCGAAACACGGACATACATGATTATCAACCTTTCAGCAAGTTATTTTTTTTTTCAAATCAAGTTTTTTTCATAACATATTTTTTTACTAAAACAGAAAATATTCATTGCTAAAATTATGTTATGTTATTAAGTTACATAATTTTATTTATAACACAACTACATACTGGCTTAGCTATCATACATAATATTATTTATAACACTACTACATATTGGTTTAACTATCATATATAATATTATTTACAACACTACTACATATTGGTGTAACAATCATATATAATATTATAACATTACTACTTATTGGTTGAGCTATCATAAATAATATTACTTGTTTAATTACTTTATTTGGTTTAAATGTTTCTTAATTTATTTGGTTTGAAATGTTCCAATTCGTCTTCTGCAATTCACATACTTGTTTTTTTTAAATTATACAACAGGTATTAGTTTAAATTTCAGCTTCTCTTTCCTCCTCACATTTATAAAAGAAAGTAGCAAAAATATTTCGGTGAAAAAAATGATAAATCTCCTCAAAACTTTAAACTTCATAACTGTCTTCAACTCACAATTTAAGAAGTAACAGTGCTTTCTTGTACTTGGAAGAAAAACTTTGAATTTATACAAGTTGATGTATAAATTAAAACACGACCCTCTCATTGAGTTGACTTCTTAACCTTAAGAAAAATTACATACTTATCAATGCATAAATTTATGTCCTAAAATATAGTTCCAAGAAAACTATATTTTTTTTCCTTCAAATGAGAACATTATAAACTAAATTGGTTTCAGGCTTTAAAAAGGTATAATTATTTCTTGCTACCGAAAAGAAAAATCAAAATACCATCAATCTCTAGAAAGGAAAGTTAATTTTCTAAAAGAAAGCTGGGTCTGCATTATATTTCTAAGAGCTCCAGATACAATGAAAAAAAATAAGATAGTCTAACATGAGCTTAAAGAATGCAGTAAAAATGAATGTAACAAAATTCAAAAGCAGCGTTGAGAGGCAGATTAGTGCATGTTCTATTACTTAAGATTAGTTCTGGCAAAGAAGAGATTTAAATTCATGTAGTAAAGCCAGAATTTTTCTAAGCGCAGGCACTGAAATATTAAAGCGCTTTCCATTAATTAAGATAAAACGCTTTACGAGTAGGAAACTTGTTGATAAAGCACATAAGAAGGAACACATTTTTGGTTCAACTTAATATTAGCCTCATCTTTCGTAATTTATGAAGAAAAAAAGAATAAAGGAGATATTTTTCTCTATAAATTTATTTCCCCAAGTTGACGCCTTATTATTAATCTTGCTTCAATTAAAATACTTTCTGCCAGTAAAAAAAAAATGTAATAATTCTTGCTTTCCAAGATAAAATAAAAAGAAGAATTTCATTTTGAGACTAAATAATTACTGCAGTTTTTATGTAGTATAGCTTAAATAAAAAAATTTTTCATGTTATAGTAGATATATTTTTGTGAGTATTTGAATATATTCTTTTTTTATTTAATCTATTAGAAGCTTTTAATTTTTTTTAATTTGAATTCGATTTCGTGAAAAATAAATTTCTTAAAAAAATAGGGAATTTAACACTGACCTCTAGTTTAACCTTATAAATTCAAAAAAATTTTGCAACCAACAATGTTTTTAATTACACATTCAGTAATATAACAACATTAGCGTTTCATTCACATTCTAAAAATAACAGAATTCACAGTTAGAATATTTTTGGTCTTTTGTGGAAGTTCATTTGAATGTTATAAAAAGGTTGCATAACAGAATCCTGTGTTGTACAATAAATATAAGTGTCCATGCTTAATTAGCACAAAATAATGCTTTACATAAAGAGAATTATACTCAAGTTTCTTTAAGGTTAATGTGAGAACCATTAATGACTGTTATCAGTCATTAATCAGTCATATACTACCTCTCCGAGTGAGAGTCTGTAGGCAAAGAAAGGCACGGGATTCTGCTAAATGTATTTCCTATAGGGGAGAGGCATTACAAACTAAACGTTTCTCAACAGAAGTACATGATTACGCTGCACAAAACGTTTCTCCGCGGCAGAGCCCATTACGCTGTGCTTTCTCTCGGTTGAGATTCTCGAGGACTATTGACCATTTCTCCTGAATGCCACAGGGGGCGCTCTTGCAGTGCGTAGGGGGGAGCACGGTTATTACCTTTAGAATGCATATTTCTTCAGAAAATATTTGATGTTGATTTTTTTTTTTTTTTTTTTTGTATATTAAATGCATTTAGGTTTATTTTTGCCATTTTTATGTATGCAACTGTATTTAATTTGCTTTTTTAGTGTTTTCCTTTTTTCACGTTGTACAAAGAGAGATTTGAAATTAGTATTCCATTAATTTTACTTTCGTTACAACTTTTCAATCAACCTAACATAAGGAATTTCCGAGAAAATTATAAAAATCAGAGAAGTATAAAAACTAACAAATTTAAAATTCCTTTCCTTTTTTTTCCAAAAATAGAAAAAAAGGGAAGACAGCATTAATTTAACTATATTGATTGCCTTAATTATCAATTAATTTTACTGCATTTGTAGCGATACATCAAACAACAGTGAAAGAAAAACGGTTTTAAAATACAAAGTGTTTTCCTAAATTTATTTTAAAAAGATCAAAATATTGCAAAACAACTCAGACAATACTCACTAAAAAAATATAACATAAACATTCACCAAAAGAATTTGACAAAAAAAAAACTACATTTAAGAAACCAGCCACTGAATAAAATTCGGACAACAAAATGCAGCCATACCAGTTAAAATTTTCAAAAACTACACTAAAAAGACATCAAACTTTGATAATACTTTTTTGCCCACTCATTTAATTCAGCATACCTTTCGAAAACACATGTGTCAATTGAACAAACTAATGCCTCAGGGAAGGACAACAGTAAGAAACGACAGATCGTTCTATTTAATCAAGACATTTCGCCTCACAGTAAAATGCAGAAAAACTGCTTTTAATTAAATTAATTAGAAGAATGACAAAAGGAACGGAATGCATTCTTCTGCGTTTTCTCTCCAATTTAAAAAAGAAAAAAATGCACAAGATCATTGTTCAAGTTCCATAAATAAACAAGGACAAAGGATCAATTAGATTTGTTAAAATTCCTTTAATTAAAAAAAATTGAAGAAGAGTTTAAAACTCGTACGGAAAGAGAAAAATGTAGATAATTACACATTTAATTGGTTTCAACGATTTTTAATGCAACTCTGACATGCTTTGGCACTTTTTGCCCAGGGCAGTAAAAGTCACTAATTCTTTTAAATATTCGAAGATGGGTTTTAAATGAATTTATATCTTGGATCGTAGCAGAATGGCGATTAATTAACAAAAATTGTTGAAAAAAAACATGTTACTTAACTGATCTAAGAATTTTGTGCAATTATGTGTAATAGAAAACTAATTATTTGTTTAAAAATTCTGTTTTGGACGGACGCGTATTTCTAACTCTGTTCATGGGGTTTCATGAATATATTAAATATAAAATTGAAACTTGAAACTGTTGCAGAGTAAGCATTTATGATACTAATTACTTTATCTACGATTGTTTCTTTAAGTACCATAAAACCACATAATATATTCCTTATAATTATTCCTTATTTTCTCCGCAATTGCTGCTATGAATACCATAATACCACAAAAATAGTATATTCCTTATAATAATTCCGTATTTCTTCGGCAATTGTTTCTTTAGTTACCATAATACCCCAAAAATATATTCCTTATAATTATTTTTTATTTTCTTTGCAATTGTTTCTTACAATTGCAATTTCTTGCAATTGTACCATAATACCACAAATATAATATATTCTTTATATTTATTCCATATGTTCTCCGCAATTGTTTCTTTACCATAATACTACAAAAATAATATGTTCCTTATTTTCTACCCAATTGTTTCTTGAAGTATCATAATACCACAAAATTAATATATTCCTTATAATTATTCCATATTTCCTCCGCAATTGTTTGCACCATAATACCACAAAAATAATATATTCTTTATATCTATTCCATAGTTTCTTTACAACTGTTTCTTTACCATAATACCAAAAATAGAATATACTCCTTTGAATAATAATAATAATAGAAATAAATATGGAGTCTTAATTTTAAGAGTAATAATCACATAATGTAACAACTTCATTAAATCCAAATATTTTATCTCTTGTATCACTATTTCTATTATTTTGAAGTTATTAATTTATAAGTATGGTATATACAAAAGAATTACCAATTACTCACCATTAAGTTCAATAAAATTTACGTCTATCCAATTTTTTAAATAAATTTTTCTTTCAAAATTAATCATCCGTATAAAATAATTGTTAAAAGGAATAATCGTTAGTCTCAAATTCAGTCTTTCGCAACTAAATTGCTTAGGAGTATATAAATAAATTATTCATTTAAAATAATCGTAAAATTTCAATAATAATACTTTAGTCTGATAACATTTTTAATATTTTTCGTTTGTATAGGGAATTAATTATTTATGAGCAAATCATTGAATTTAATTAAGGCAGTAATTAGGACATGCATTAAAATTATAGAAGCGCATTAAATTGCCAAACCCTCTCAATTACATGCTTAAAATTATTTTCAAGTTTTATTAATTGGAAAGAAAAAATATTATTCCCTAGATAATGAATAAAAAAAAACTATTCATTAAAATAACAATATTTTTCAAAAAGTAATAAATGTTTGTTTTATTAGAAAAATTTCTTATAATATCTTGTAATTTTAATACATTTGTAATATACAAACTAAAAAAATGATGAATGATCAAGTAATGATTAATTTGGTTAGAATTAGTTATTAACTTGAATCATAAAATGTAAATGGGTCCATAAGCGTGTCTCAAACGCGCCCTGTCACCTTACAGGACAAGATTTCCAATTTTGTCCATGCTGATCTTTACAAACACAGTTTTGAATATAGATTCGATTGAACAACTAAGACAAAAAGTTTCACATCGATTTTTAGGTTTTCCTGTTTCCCCTTCCATGATTTCTGCCTTATTTTATGTGATACACAAATATGAGACGTATCCGCCTACAATTCCTCCAAAATTCACCCAGATTACTATAATATATGTATTTTAACAACAATTTCAAAGAAGATAATCTGTTAATTTTCCAAACATTCTTCTCTACGTTATATTTTTTCAGGTTAAGACTACCAGTCATACCTTTAAATTTACTGTTCTATTTTTGGGGAAATGAAGAATGAAATATTAAGTGAAGTGAAGCTATGCATTCCATTAAATGAATCCCAGCGAAGTTCCCTGACAAGTATCTTATTGATTACTGCGCCTACGGACTTTTAAAACAAGATATTTATAAATGGCATCCCACAACATTGGATGGACTTAGGTAAATTGTGGTGGAGGAGTGGAACAAAATTAATCGTGATATTTTAAGAGAACTCTTTTATTTTGAAAATCAAGATGTAATTTGACAGTTCCACAAAAAGACTATCAGACTTAATACATAAGAAAATAAAACTATTTTTGTTCATATATATTTCAAAATCGATACAAAAATATGTGTACATCTTCTGTAGATTACTGTAGATTCTGTTGATTACTTCTGTAGGCAATACATACACACACACACACACAATCCTGTAGTCTGAGCAATTACCGTTTAGCAAGTAACATTTTTAAAAGGCAGCTTTTTACGAGAATTTTGGATTGTTTATGCATAGTTAAGTTATCCTTTTAAATCTAAACTCATCAACCATTTTATTCCTTTTTGAATCTTTTCAATGTATGCACAGCACGGCTGTATTAACTTAAAATTAAAATAAAGAAAGTATAAGTCAGCAAAAAATTCGCTAGCAGTTAATAGTTATATCTAATCATGTAATCAAAGGTAAATATGCAATATTATAAAAGTAATAAAATATACAGATCATCAAAGAAATGGAAGGGTGCTTGAAATATTCTTTATTTCCCATCTGATGTATGATGTGAAAAATTAATAAAACAAAATTCGGTTCTCACGCAAATTTAGACAGTAACAAATTTACGAGAAATACTTTTTTTCTAAATATTTAAAATCATTTGTTAAGCAAACATTTGTTAACAGCACATTTGTTAAAAAGCAAATTTTTTAAATTCATTATAATTAAAATATGCATTCCTCAGTCAGTTATTCCATTACAATTTTAATATTATGTTCATCTGTAATTATATTTTTATTTATTTAAGCTATTATATATTTCATGTGTAGAAAAATGTGACGACCTTTTTTTTTGGGGGGGAGGGTCTAAAGTATTGCTTATAGTAGGATCCACACTTTAAGGCCATTGTAAGCTAGTATTTATGATCTGTATATACTAATATCTATGATAACTATATACTGGTATCTATATGTTCAATGTATGCTAGTATATTTCATCACTGTATTCCGGTCTATATGATTACTATATGCTAGTATATATGACCACTGTATGCAAGCATGCATACCACTGTATGCTGGTATCTATCACTGCAGTATGCTAATATGAACTACAACTATATGTTAGTTTGTACGACACTGTTTGTTAGTATGTACTCATCTGTAGGTATGACCCTGTATGCTAGTAACTATGGCTAATATATGCTAGTAACTATGGCTAATATATGCTAGTATCTACGGCGATAGTAGGTTAGTATCTATGGCCACTGTATGCCATAATCTCTGTGGATTAAATGTTAGTATCTATTAATAATATATATTAATATTTATTAATATTGAATGCTAGTATCTACGATGCTGTTTGCTACAATATCTGTTGATAAACATTTACAAACTCTACAAGCCAAACTGTTTGCAACTTTTCAACAAAGATTTAACAATATTACAAATTAGTTAATTGATAGTCAGAAGATATTTCAACATTAATAAAAAATACTTCTTACCTATTTTTTTTTATTCTATAATAATATAACTAGCAGAAAAGACATAATTTGCAAAGCTGAAATATTTATAGACCATCATAATTAAAATGACAAACATAACAAGGTATTTTGCATGTATTCAGTTATTTTCAATTACAAATATCCGCTAATGAATAAATATATTTATTGAAAGTGTTCATTATTGTTGCAGTTTTCCCCATGGCTACAACTAATATTCACCGTTACTGACAGTAACTTATTTTATTTAGTTCAGCGTCATGTCTTTTACTTAGACATATTTTGTTTTACTTAGCATACTTAATAAATAATTAGTATGCATTTGCTATTAATTTATATACAATTTACATTTGTACTGCAATATTCTCTTTCTAATAATTAATTAAATTGACTATTTATCAACTATGATTACAATAATTTCAGAAAATTAATTCATCGCAATTTTTATATGTGTTTTTCATTTCAAAGAATAAGTTGTTGTTTGTAGAATAAAAAAATAGGTACCCGTTTCTTTTTTTGTAGTCTTGCAAATCTTCAAATCATTAATTAACTAATTAGAAATAGTACTAAGTTACATGACAGACGCAAAATCAATTTGACATTTTTTTAATGTTTATTAAGAGATAATCTAGCAAAGGCATTATAAAGAGTATTTATTAATATCATCAAATAACAAAGTACCCAAGCATCATGCAAATATGATTTTATGAGTGTATGGTCATAAATAAAAAATTAAAACAATATTAAACAATCAATTACATTTTATTTATTGAATTACAGAAAATTATTTCCCTAACTTAATTTCAGGAATGATTTTTATGTATTTAAATTCCAATTTTTCTTGTTGTTTCCTATCCGATTTGGTACGCAGCAACATCTAGATCAAATCTAAGAATCCTGTAGGATCTCTTGGAAGGACGGAAAGGTGGGGACCGCTTCTGTTGGGATGCAGCACCCGTATGTAGAAGTCTGTCTTGGCTCCCTGACTCTGACTTTCTCTCTTCTGATTGCCAACATTACGCCCAACAGTCATATTAGACCAGATGCTACGGTGTAAAGCTGATTTGGAACCGCTACAAACATCCAAGGACCGCCGGGCTTAAGCCCGAAACATGTGGCACCCAACACCAGAGACATAATTACTCAGCTATCAGGTCCTAAGCTTTCCTTTGTCATTACTAATAACCGCTATTTTAAATAAATGGTCTGAATTCCAACTAATATAGCGAACCGAAGTCCCCATGGCTATGTCTGGAATGAACACGAAAAATTCATAAGTTGAAAAGCCTTTCTATCTAACTCGAAAATACATAAAGGGAGCAGGAATCTTACAGGAAATGTTGGTTTCCAATAGCGGTGGTAACATTTTGATGCAATTTAGTAATTATAGTGTTATGATCCCTAAAACACTCTTAATCTGCTAAATATCTGCTTTTTTAGTATCGAATGACTTCACATTAATGTACCTCAGAGCATTTTAAAGCAACAACACCCTATTTTCAATCAATCAAAATATTACATTTTCTCAAGTAAGCAAAAAGATTAGAAAACGCAAATTTAAATTTGATATCTTCGCAATATTATTATCAATATCCCTGAAAATTGTTGTTGTTGCTGTCTTCAAGATTGGACAATGAAGTCACCGTGTTTTTCATAAACAAGGTAGAATATTTTTTTCTCTAAAAGGATTCGTGTGAAAATTCAATAGCCTTTTTATAAGGTATCTTATGTAGGTCAAAAATTCCTCCGCATAAAATTCTTACCAAACCAAATAAAAATTCCTGGCAAAGCAGTGCCTCCTTCAAAAGACTTCGACCTCCCATATTTTCAATTACTTTTCTTTTATTCATTGAACTTGTGAGAACAAGGCTCCATTCGAGAAAGAAAAAAAAAATTCTACTTTATGTTTTGGTATCGAGAACAGGGGAGAACTTTTATGGCAAGATTGTAAACAGGCTGTGTTTTATGTATTAAGATAAAAAAAGAAAACATTGTGTGTGTGGCTCGTTTATAAAGCAACATATTGAAGTCGTTCTTTCTTTTCGAATTATGACTTCAGATCGCGACGTGCAACGATTGGTTAGGAGTTGAATAAAAAGGTTTTAATATCTTTGTTACATGTCTTGAGACATACTAAAAGAGTGCTCTCAAAATCAAATAACTGTTTTATTTAAAAAGATATTTTTTAACAAAAATAAGATTCTATAGTTATCATCATTATCCGCAGCGGCGCTACAGCCCCATGGTGGGCCAAGGACATCTGACTACTGGCAGATTTCGAGACAGGAGATGTTTTTTTCTTTTTACGGGGCAGGGTTGTCAGCCCTAAGCCAAACTCTCTAGTCATATTAGTCTGGTACCTACTGTTTAAAGGGAATTCCGAACCACTACAAACATCCATGCCACCGCCCGGACTCGAACCTGAAACCTGGGGCACTGAGTGCCAGTGCGTTAGTCACTCCACTAGTCATCAGGTCCCAATTCCAGTGTTATGCCCTCAAAAGATAGGGCATAATGGCGGTATCATAGATGTTTGTAGTGATTCGAAGAATTTTAAAATAATTAATTTTAAATTAGAAAATTTTAATGCCATTTTAAACAGTAGTTCCCAGTGTATTTAGCCCTCGTGTGCACAAGATGACCTTAGACCGCAGTCCAAACCTAACCCTTAAAAAATACTCTTAATCTGCTATATATTTGCTTTTTCAGTATTGAAAGACTTAAGGTTAATGTGTATCATTGCATTTTAAAGCAACAACAACATATTTTCAATCACTCAAAATATTGCAGTTTCACAAGTAAGCAAAGAGATTAGAAAACAAAATTTAAAATTGATATCTTCGCAATATTATTATCAATAACTATGTTTATTGTTGTTGTCTTCAAGAATGGACAATGAGGTCCCCGTGTTTTTCATAAACACGGTAGAATATTCTTTTCTCTAAAAGGATTCGTGTGAAAATTCAATAACCTTTTTATAAGGTATCTTTTGTGCAGACAAAAATTCCTCCGCATAAAATGCTTACCAACCAAATAAAAATTCCTGGCCATGCAGTGCCTCCTTCAAAAGACTTCGACCTCCCATATTTTCAATAACTTTTCTTTTACTCACTGAACTTGTGAGAACAAGGCTCCATTCAAGAAAGAAAAAAAATTCTACTTTATGTTTTGGTATCGAGAACGGGGGAAAACTTTTATGGCAAGATTGTAAACAGGCTGTGTTTTATGTATTAAGATCAAAAAAGGAAACATTGTGTGTGTGGCTCCTTTATAAAGCAACATATTGAAGTCGTTCTTTCTTTTCGAATTATGACTTCAGATCGCGACGTGTAACGATCGGTTAGGAGTTAAATAAAAAGGTTTTAATATCTTTGTTACATGCCTTGTGACATGCTAGAAGAGTACTCTCAAAATCAAATAACTGTTTTATTTAAAAAGATATTTATATCAACAGTAGCAGTACAAGCCCTTCATTTGATTTGAAGTTATGAGAAAGAACTCGGAAAATTGAGATTTCTCTTAATTATATCAGTTTCTAATAATAGTTGTAATCAGTTTCTACTGATATTCTAAAAGAGTGCTCTCAAATTAAAATAACTGTTTTTTTTTCTAAAAAGATATTTGTATAAAAAATAACTTGTCCTTCTGGGATGGCTGTACATAAATTGGCGAATTAAAACACAAACATCCACTAATAATTAACAGTCTAAAACGGCTTGTTTTTGCATTTCTCACCTAAATTTATATTTTTAATGCAAATATTATGAAATCACGTCCTTCCTTACGTCACTTATCGACGTTATCAATAATGAAAACATATTAATTTGCTCTTTGTATTCGATCATTGAACAAGCGTGCTTTCGTTAACCTCCACCTGAGATAATGCCATATTTGCTTTGTAATTGTTTTATTTGTGTTTTCTCATGACTTCTATCCCATTAAAAATCACAATAACCCAGAGGAATAGTTATTTGAATAATGATGCACTGCAATACTATTTTTAAAATTTATTGTCTCAAATGCATTTATATTTTCATTCATTATGAAAATCGTTTATATATATATACACACAACTGAATATATATATACACACACACTGCTGGAATCACAACTGAATAAATGTTCTTATGCATATTAATATTACTTAATGAATAGTGATTACACAAGTTATTCGAAACGTTTTAGGTCAAGAAATATTACTATACTACACTATATATTACACTAAAGTGTGTTCACAGAACAATTGAGGTACATTATGGTGCTGTTATTATTAATAATAATATTTGTTCTGCTACAATAATTTTATAATATAAAAGAATAATAATTTTTCTAGATATGCAGCAATTTATTTCTACAGATGATCCCAGAGGATTACACATCCAATACGAATTGAATTTATTACGTACATTTATAAGAGTAAAAATATCGTTTGGCTATAGGTAAGTAGTAATAATGATGAAAAATTAACATTTTAGTATTGAAAATGTTACAGTACAACATAAAGACAAGTTCCATCTTTTACCTCACCAAAACAATCCGCCAAACTAGAAAATTTCGTATAAAATTTATCTCACATTTCTAGTCAACAAATCGGGCTGTAAAAATCCAAAAGACGGTCTGTAGTTAGTCAATTCAAATAAATATTTACAACACTTTTATTTACACATAACAATGGCTATATGACACACAATTATAATTGAAATACAAACACAAAAAACCGCGTCTACCATGGCTGACTATGAACAAGAAAGTTCTAAAATCCAGGGAGAAAAATTCCTACATCGAAGTACAGTTACAGTTGAGGGGAGTGGTAAAGCTTTCACGTGGTAAATAATTCAAAAAGTTCTGGATAGACAGCATTTTTGACACCATTATCATTATCATTAGTGCAACAGCCTCTTGGTGAGCTAAGGCCTTCAGCAGATCAGCAGATTTCGGGATAGAAGCTGTATTCCTTTTACGGGGAGGGTTGTCAGTCTCTCTACAGTCAGCGTAGACCTGGATCTACGGTTTAAAATGGATTCTGAAACACTACAAACATCCATGGTATGACCGGGAATTGAATCCGAAATCTGTAGCACCGAGTGCCAAAGTGCTAGTCACTCGACCATCAGGCCCCAAAGAAAGTTTCAATTATAGAAAAAACATTCTTCGAACCATAGCTTAAATAGAAAAAAATTTAAAAAAAAACATTCTTCGAACCATAGCTTAAATAGAAAAAAAAAAAAAAAAAAACCGATTTAGTAGTACTTCCTTTATTTGTATTAACTGAAGCGAAACGTGTATTCCTTGACCTACAAGAATGGCAAAGCAGTATTTAAAAGGATCCTTCTACCCAAGAGTTCGATTTACAGTTCGTCATCAAAACCTCGTAAAACCTACCCTTCACCAACATCTCAATGTTTAGTGGAGAAAACACCAATAAATTTTCGAATTCTTAGCATTCTCCAGGACTTCTCTGAGAATCTAGTTTGCTTTCAGTCGCTTTTAAGGGTGGACTTTGCCCCGCAGTGAGACTAAAGCACTTGTACCGATTAGGAGTCGCTTGGTTTAGTTGTCAAGTTGCCCAAAGATCAACTGATTATGACTAAATTCGCTCTGCCAACATTTGGTATTCGGTAACTGTGAAATGTGCTCTGAATTTCATTATTGGAAAATTTAAGTGTAATTCTGTTAAGACTAAAGATTGTGTTGTTAGACATAATATTTAGTCTGTAACAGTTCTTATAGTTTGTGATCCCTGATATTTAAGTTTATTCTTTCAGTATTTAAGTGGTTGTCGACTGGTATAAAATCAGCTATATCGCATTTAATAAAACATATAAATAATTTTTTAAGTTTTTTTTTTCTTGTTAAATTATACAAATATTATATAATGAAGAGTAAAAATTAATAATAAAGTTTCAAGATAAATTATGGTAATTAAAAATATCATATAAAGATTTTCATAATAAATATAATGTATTTTTCTTATATTTAAAATTTATGCAAGTAGTATTGTGGGTTGGAGCAACTCTGGATTGTAAATAATAATTGCTTGCATAACTTGCGTCAAATATATTTCCTTTCAGGATGAGAGAGTACAAACTGACCGTTTCTGAACAGAAGCGTGTGGTTGCGCTGTATTAAACTTTCCTCAGAGGAAGCGCCGGTGGCGCTGTACTTCCTCTCGGGTGAGAGTCTCGAGGACTTTTAACCATTTCTCCTGAACGCAGTAGGGGGCGGTCTTGCAGTGCTTAGGAGGAAGCATGATTACGTACAATATATATTATCTTCTTTATTTTTACTATTTATTCTTTTATAAATATAAAACATTAAAATTAATGACGCAATTCATGAAATTAATGAGGCAATACTTGAGTTAATGCGTGAACAAATAAAAAAGTAATACAAAATCGGGAATTACAATCTTCGTTAGTTTCAATTAAATCTTAGTATTAAAAATCTCTTAATGCATTATACTATTATTTTAAATTTAATTTTCTACAAGTTAATTAAAAAATAATACAAGTACGCAAGGTAAAGACATAAAAATAAATTATAATATTATAACAATATTAACAATAGTAAAAACTTTAATGTTAAAATAAGAAAAGATCCATTAATTGTTTTACTATAAATAGTGTTCATGTATGAATTACATTATCATGTAATTACTAAAACAAAAATATAAATATTTAAATGTTTGTAAATTATTTATAGATTACAAAATCATGAACTTCATATGATTTTTTTTTTTTTTTTTCTTACTTTTTAAGGAAATTTCTTATTTTGATTCCTTGAAAAAACAAAGAAATTATGCGAAATGTCAGGGCTATTCATTTTGATTTTTTTTCCAATATGCAGTTTCTTACACATATCTAATTCTTTTTTGGCAAACACTTAGACAGCTTGGTCTTGGATGCCTTAAGGCAAGCGCTGCACAGACGTACTCACTTTGCATTACCCAGGGGGCGAGTGTAAATTGAAGATAAGCCACGGAAGCGGGGTAACAATGCCCCCCGCAACGCTCTACGATTCTATTAGACCGGGACCTACAGTTTAAAGTGGATTCCGAACCACTACAAACATCCCTGGCCCCGCCGGGACTCGAACACGAAACCTGTAGTACCGAGCGCCAGAGAGCTAGCCACTCGGCCATTCCGGCCGATTCAGGCATCTAATTCTACTTTTGCAAATATATAACAGAAAACAAAATATCAAACGAAAATGTGTAATAGTAAACTAAATTTTACAAAATAAACAATTACACTATGTGGAAGAAAGTGACGGGACACGACACTATAACGACATAAACCCATATTTATTAAAATTAATAGGATGTAGGGCCTCCTTTGGCTGCGATCATAGCTGCAACCCTTCTGGGCGTGCTTTCCACTAAATTAGCCATAGTGGCAAGAGGAATTTCCTTCCAAATGTTTAACAGGAAGTTCCATAGTTCAGGCTTGCTTTTGGAGAGTGGGGTGCAGGCCCTCAACCGACGGTCCAATTCTTCCCAGAGATGTTCAATTGGGTTAAGATCAGGGCTCTGCGCCGGCCAACTCCATGCGTTTAACGTTGTTTTTCGCATACCAATCAAGAGTCCTCCTTGCAACATGACATTTTGCGTTGTCGTCTTGATACGAGCAATTATCCATACCGTACGTTGCCCACAAGGTAGGAAGGACATGATTGTCGAGAATATCACAGTATCTATCGGCATTCATCGCACCATAACCTTCACCAGGACCAGCCCCATACCAAGGAGTATACCATCAATCCTCCTCCACCAAACTTTACAGTTGGGACGACACACTCGGGCAAAAGGCGTTCTCCATGGTAAAACGCCATACCCAAACACGTCCATCGGAACGGAAAAGGGTTTGACACGGTCATCCGAGGACCTATCTATTTCTTGTTGGTTTTCGTAAAAGGCTTATGGGCCGCCGATTCCAGAACCTAACTAATGGGCCTCGATACAAAGTCTTGGTCCATGGCACCACCGGGTTTGACTCGAACCCCTGCCGAACCCGCCTGTGGTAGAACTGTAGGTCGTCCACTTCGGTGTTTGTTCTGAGCCCTCAGTCTTGCCGCACAACTGCCATTTTGAGCAGTTACGGAGACGGATATCTCTAATACACCTTGGCAAGATGCAAAACCAACACACCTTTCTCGAACTCAGACAACTTTCCCGTGGCGGCATCTTGACGAAAATAACTCCACAATTTTAGGATTACAGTTCAAAAATTGTCGAACTATTTTCAAATAATTATTCATTGATTTTTCAAATAATTAATATTGATTGTTTCGTTATTACATAAATTTATATTTATATATCTTTAGTTTTAAATTTGTAAATTTTTAATCAATCCAGAAAATAATATACCATATTAAGAAATTGAAAATATTTTATGTAATTAAAAATAACAGAGACGGGTTTTTTAAAAATCAAAACTCAATTTTCTTTAAATCAAGTTTTCACTTGATTTCTCATGTGAAAACTTGTCTTCAAAACAGCAAAAATAAAATTTGTTTCACAATCATTTCTGTATTGAAGTAGAAACATGAGATTAATTGTTATTTTAATTAATATATTGATTATAAAAATTCTTATAACTATTTTTTTCTTTTGAAATATTTAAAAAAAGGTTCATGAATAATTATTTATGAATTAAATTATATATGATAACATTCCCATTTAGGAATCAAAAGAACTTTTTCAAAAATATTATGCTAACTATAATTATTATTCTCTGAAAAAAAATCATTTCGTTTTCTTTTTTTATCATAAGAAAAGTGTAATAAATTTCATATATTTCTAGCAAATCTTTTATAACTTACTATCTGTAATTTATTTCTAATATTTTATTAAAAATATTATCGAGAAATGCATTCAGATATATCACCGTGCTGAATTTTAATGACAATTTTTTATGCGTATAAAAATTGTATTATAAGAGCTCTAACCTTAATTACTAAACTCCATTAACTATTTTTAAACTATTACCATTAATACTGCATAATTTGCAGCTATTAAAAATTAATAAAACATTAATTATCCATTGCAATATTAGGAAATACTTTTTATTCCTTTACGCATCTAAAAATATGTAACTTTCTAACATATTATAACTGTTTGATATTATATATTTTATTAAAAATATTATCAAAAGAAATTCATTCATTTTTATTACTAACAATTTTTTATGTGTATAAAAAATGCATTGCAAAAAACTTAACCTAATTAAATTAACTCCATTAACTATTTTTAAACTCATTAATTGATCTCCATAATTTGTAATTATTTAAAATTAACAAAATATTAATCATTTATTGCAATATTAGCAAATACGTTTTATTCCTTTGAACTGCTAAAAATGTGTAACTTTTAAATACATATATCATAACTTTTTAATATATACTTAACTTTTTATTATTTATAACTTTATAATTTATTATTATAACTTTATATAAAATTTTTATTATAATTTTACTTATAACTTTGTAATGTAACCTTTTAATATATATAACTTTTTAACATTATATAGTTTATAAAAAGGAATTCATTCATTTTTATTTATGACAATTTTTTATGCGTATAATAATTGCATCGCAAAAATACCCAACCTTAATTAACAAATACATTTTATGCCTTTAAACAGTTAAAATTATATGCAACATTTTTACATTGCTTTGAATCTACTTTTATGCATTCAGTAATTAATAAAACAGCATGTGTTTTTCTTTTAAAAAATCTAAATATTGCTTTACAAAAGCGTAGTCGATATATACTGCTCCATGTTTCTCAGATTCAATGTTTCATGGAATCGAATCAATCACTTCCATGATATTAAATCTATTCAGAAGCTTTCACATCTCCTGCACGCATTTAAAATTTCTATTCAATCGAGATGATAAATCCTTTTACCAGAACTTATTCAAAGATCAGAATACTGAATATTTGATTCCATTTAATAGCTCGTCATTATATTTTCACAGAACTTAATCTCATTTTCTGGGAGACCTTTATCCAATGAATTGACTTTGAATACTTTTAATTTCATACCAAGATGTTATACTTTCATAGAAACCACTATTTAGCAAGAATTGTGGAAATAAATATAATACGAGATAACTGGAAGATTAATTGAATTTAATAAATTTGAAAAGAAAATTGAATGTGTCTAAAATGTCATTATTTGAAAATTATTTTCGTTCTAAGTACATGTCTACCGAAATAAGAAAAATTGTAGAATAAAAAAAAAATTAAAAGGCGGATTTATTTATAAAAATATTGAATTTTACACAGAAGACAGCGAAAATATTGTCATTGCCAATAAAAGGGCCTGGTTGATTATAAAAAAAAAAACCAAAGAATATCAATGAAACGTTATGGTTTGGATCATATTTTTCTCTACAATTCGCCAAATTAGCGATAATTTACAAAATAAGGCAAGATGTTTATAAATATTTCATATGAATACAGTAACCTTGTTTATCATTAAGCTCACTATATTTTTTCCATACTATCCGTGGTCTGTAGGGTGTAAACACAACAAGCGAATTGAATTATTTTTTTTATTAATTTTTGAAAATTAAAATCTCATTCCATTTTTAAGATATTGAACGCAAGACATTTATGATTGAATGATGCATGCATATGTGACAGAGCTCACAATCGATGCGATTTGCTTTGCACTCGTTGTTACAATCGCCCTCAAATCATCTCGCTTCTCAAAAGATTCACCATAACGGATACCTCCACTGGATTAGCGGTAATTGTCCACTATTCCACTCGGTCATGAGTCGGGTTTTTGACAAGTATTAAATTATGAGTTTTCTCATTTCTTAAACCAAAATGTTTAGACCACTTAAATACTTTATATTAAGAATAATTATATACAACTAGAATCATATACTACTGAGTCCAAAAAATAGGACAAGTTTTCAATTTAAATTTGCCGGCCATATGGTATTTCAATTTTTTTTTCTTTTTTAAGTTGTTGGCACTGTCCTTGACATCTGTATGAAATTTCATGTCAAAATATTAATTAGTGTTCGAGTTACGGCTGGCTTTGTGAGATGCTAAAACTGATTCCGGCACTTTTTAAAATGTCTGAATTAATTGAGCAAGAAATTGCGTTAAATTTTGTTTGCGGAAACGTAAAGAATGTTTCAGAAGGAATTTGGTGAGCTATATCGGAAAGAAATGTTTAGAAGTGATAAAAACAGTTCAAAGATGGCAGAGAACGCGTTGAAGACGAAAAGCCCTCTGGACGACCACCAACCTCAACCGACGAAGCTCACGCCCAAAAAATTAAAGATTGGGTGCTTGCAAACCGTCGATTTACTATTAGAGACCTTGCTGATGATGTTGGAATTTCAAAATTCCATTTCATTTAATTTTTTGGGCCTCAAATGCGTCACATCATGATTGGTACCGAAAACACGGAATGCGGCAGCTCACACTGCATCGATCCTTTGTGACTTTTTCTCCAAAAATGAAACCCATATCGTTCCACAATCCTCGTTCCAAGTCCATTCCGGGGACATAGTTTTGAATCAATTAATTGAGACATTTCAAAAATCGCCGGAATCAGTTTTAGCTTCTCACAAAGCCAAGCATAACTCAAACACTAATGAATATTTTGAAGTGAAATTTCACACAGATGTCAAGGACAGCGCCAACAATCTAGAAATAAAATTGAAATTCTATTAGCCCCAATAATTTTAAATTGAAAATTAGTTGTAATTGGTCTTACTTTTTGGACACAGTAGTAGTCTATATTAGATAGGACTCAGTGGCTATTTAATTTCAAGAAATCACAAATCATTTACATTTTGATATTGTTCAGGTATTGATGACATAAAACATAAAAAAAGGCCATCTTAATATAACTACCATCAAACACATACAATTTGAAGTATCTTCCTTGACAACTTCGCCGAATGAACAACAACTTAATTACGGGAAGGGAAAATCACAAAATAGGCTCTCCTCTGATTTCTACCACGTCCTCCATTAGTTTTTAATTAAAGCAACTATTTCTCATTTACGAAATATAATAGCCTTCCCCCTCTTATTCGGTATCGGAGATGCTTTCTCCAAAGAATCTTTAATTTGACAATGTTCACGAGGCGTGTCTTGTGTGGGCTAAAGCAATTTGCCTTCCCTCCAAGATGTTTCCGAGTAATGAACTTAAAATTCAATAGTTTGTGAACGCATCTCGGAGCGGATCAAATGATTTGAGTGCAGAGAGCGAGTTACTCGTGCACTCGTTCAACTAATTGCATTACTTTAGTTGATGGTAATTTATGTAACGGTATTTTAAGTAAATATTTGAAAATTTTAATTAATAAACATTTTTTTATGAATTTTTTTAATTCATTTGTTATTAAAAAGATTAAAGTATTTAAATTATTTTTTTAAAATGGCGGATATATCATTAAATTTGTTTTTATATAAAAACAAATTTTTTTTAAGTCAATTGCTACTTTTTTTCACTATATTGCAGAAAGTCCTTTATAAATAAAGTTGACATTTTTCTCTTACATCTGGCGCCATCTATTGGTAGATATATGCAACTTAAATCTAAAAATAAACTAAACTTAATTAATGAATTAATATTTGCAAAACTGTATTAACATCAAGTGTCATCCAAAGTTCAAATACATTTTTTTAAATTTGTAGTGGATGAATAAAAAGTATTTTATTAACGATTAAAAATTTAAGCAAGATATATATAGGGAGAGTGCGAACTAATAATAGGAATTGAAGAAACGACTTGCTACTGCTAGAGCTCAATCATTTTGGGTGAAAAAAAATGCTTCTTATGTCTCAAATTCTTCTTCAAATATCAATTGTCATCCACTGCAAGTTCACAAAAAAATGTATTTGTACTTGAGGGGATGAATAAAAAGTATTTTATGAACGATTAAAAATTTGAACAAGTTATATATAGGGAGAGTGTGAGCTAATAGTAGGAATTGAAAAACGACTTGCTACTGCTAGAGTTCAAAAATTTAGGGGAATAAAAATACTTCTTATGTCTCATTTCTTCTTCAAATATCAAATGTCATCCACTACAAGTTTCAAAAAAGGCATTCGAACTTGAGTGGATGAATAAAAAGTATATAGAGAGAGTGTGAACTAATAGCAGGAATTGAAAAAAAAGGCCATCTTCCTATAACTACCATTGAAGCATCTTCCTTGACAGCTTCTCCGAACGAACAGCAACTTAATAACGGGAAGGGAAAATTACAAAATAGGCTCTCCTCTGATTTCTACCCCGTCCTCCATTAGTTTTTAATTAAAGCAACTATTTCTCATTTACGAAATATAATAGCCTTCCCCCTCTCATTCGGTATCGGAGATGCTTTCTCCAAAGAATCTTTAATTTGACAATGTTCATGAGGTGTGTCTTATGTGGGTTAAAGCAATTTGCCTTCCCTCCAAGATGTTTCCGAGTAATGAACTCAAAATTCAATAGTTTGTGAACGCGTCTCGGAACGGAACAAATGATTTGATTGCAGATAGCGAGTTACTCGTTCAACTAATTGCTTTAGCTTGGTTTTTGGTAATTTATGTAATGGTGTTTTAAGTAACTAATTTGAAATTTTTAATTAATAAAAAATATTTTAATTTTTTAAATACACGGGATATGAAAAAAAAGATTAAGTAGTTAAGATTATAGTATTCAATGTATTTTTTCTTAAAAAAATGGCAAAGATATAATTAAATTTGTTTTTATATAAATGACGTATGTATCATGTGTGGCGCGGCGAATGTATTGTGTCTTTAAGCTTTAGTTAAAATGTCATGGAATTAAAATATTACAATGTTATTTATAGTTTATGTAGTTATATTTTTTAAACACAATTAAACGTTTTATTTAATAACATTTTTTTTTCAATTTTTAAAATACATTTGATATGAAACAAGCAATATAAAAAAAAATTTTGAAGTCATTTCCTACTTTTTTTTCACTATATTTTCCTACAAGTCCTTTACAAATAAAGTTGAAATTTTCTTCTTACATCTGGTGCCATCTATTATTAGATACATGCAACTTAAATCTAAAAAAAACTAAAATTAATGAATTAAATTTAATTAATGAAGGAACTAATATTTGAAAAACTGTATTAACATCCAGTGTCATGCACTACAAGTTCCAACGCATTTTTTAAACTTGAGTGGATGAATAAAAAGTATTTCATGAACGATTAAAATTTTGAACAAGATATATATAGGGAGAGTGTAAACTAATAGTAGGAATTGAAAAACGACTTGCTACTGCTAGAGCTCAAAAATTTTCTGTAATAAAAATACTTCTTGTGTCTCATTTCTTCTTCAAATATCAAATGTCATCCACTACAAGTTTCAAAAATGCATTCGAACTTGAGTGGGTGAATAAAAAGTACATAGAGAGAGTGTGAACGAATAGCAGGAATTGAAAAAAAAGGCCATCTTCCTATAACTACCATCGAAGCATCTTCCTTGACAGCTTCTCCGAACGAACAGCAACTTAATTACGGGAAGGGAAAATTACAAAATAGGCTCTCCTCTGATTTCTACCCCGTCCTCCATTAGTTTTTAATTAAAGCAACTATTTCTCATTTACGAAATATAATAGCCTTCCCCCTCTCATTCGGTATCGAAGATGCCTGCCAAAGAATCTTTAATTTGACAATGTTCACGAGGTGTGTCTTATGTGGGGTAAAGCAATTTGCCATCCCTCCAAGACGTTTCTCTGAAACTCCCCGTAATGAACTCAAAATTCAATAGTTTGTGAACGCATCTCGGAACGGATCAAATGATTTGATTGCAGATAGCGAGTTACTCGTTCAACTAATTGCATTACTTTAGTTTTTGATCATTTATGTAATGATATTTTAAGTAAACAATAGAAATTTTTAATTCATAAAAAATTATTTTATGAATTATTTACTTACATTTGATATAAAAAAAATATGAAGTATTTTAAATATTTTTTTAAGTAAATGGAGAGTTAAACTTGTTTTTATGTAAAAACAAAAACTTTTAATAAAAAATAATATTCTGTAAAAATTTGATACATTTTTAGGCTTTAATTATCATGGAATTACAATGTTACTGATAATTTATGTAATGATTATTTTAGTGAATAATTAAAAATTGTAATTAATAATTTTTTTTGAATATTTTAAATACATTTTGTATGAAACAAGAGTAAATTTACTATAACCATAAATAATTGTCTGACCATAATAATTTTATTTAAAGAAAATGGCAGTTAGCATTAAATTTGTTTTTATGTAAAAAAAATTAATAAAAAATAATATTCGTTAAAAATTACGGTACATTTTTAGGCTTTAGTTAAAATAGTATGGAACTAAAATATTATAATGTTAATGATAATTTTTGTAGTAAATTTTAATTAATAATTTTTTTTGAATTTTTAAAATATATTTGATATGAAAAAAGATTAAAGTATTTAAGATTATAGTATTTAAAGTATTGTTTAAAAAAATCATTAAATTATATCATATCATTAAATTTGCTTTTATGTAATTTTTTTTACTAAAAATTAATATTCATTAAAATTATGATATGTTTTCAGGCTTTAGTTAAAATAATATGGAATTAAAATATTGCAATGTGATATATTTATACACATGTACCTGTAAATTTATATACAATTAAGTTAAATTTCCACGTTAAAAATTGTTTCAATACCTTTTTTACTTCATTAAAAAAAAAAACTATAATTCTAAAAGGAAATAAATCTGCTTCTTTTAAAATATATGCTTTAAAAATTCATTAAAAGTCTTCATTTTTTTTTAGAATTTCCAGTTGCTTCTCAATAATTAAAAGCTACAAAATATATTTTTGTATTTTTTAAACATAAAATTAATAAAAAATACACTTTCTAATATTTTTTCTCAAAATATATTTCTTTTTTAATTGGTGTGTACCCAAAACCTACGAAGAAATTTTAATAATTATCTTAAATTAAACAAAAAAAAATATTTATTTCAAATTATCCTTTCAAACTATTTATTCTTATTTAGTATTGTGATTTATATTTTAAATTTAATATATATATAATTTTATTATTTTTATAATTAAATAGTACTTATACATTTTAGCGAACGAAGATAAGAATTGTTTTAAAATCTCTCTTGAAGTTAAAATGGTAAGATTTTGTTATTGTTTTCTATTTCTTAATATATTTTTGTAATTTCAAATATTCCATTATATAGGCTTAACTTTTTTTTATTCTGTATTTCTTTTTACTAAAGTTTCACATTTATATTGGTTATCTAATAAATTAAATATTTGAGTGTGTTATATCTGCCTTTAAACTTTTAATAGTGATTTTCTGAAATAGAAATTGATTCAAGAAATGCCATTTGAATTAACAAAAATTGCTTGCCAATTTAAATAGATATTGTAAATTGTAAGTAAATTTATTTCATGTGTATTTGTTATTTAGAAACAATAATGATTTTTTTTATCATATCCGGTATTTTATAGAAATTAATAAATAATTATTGATTTAACAAATTATATTTTCTTAAATTGTATATAGGTATTTATTTCTTTTAATACTTATTTTTATGATATTTTATAGAATCGTTTTCCTGTATTATCATTATCATCGTCATCATCATTATTATTCAATGATTATGTTAGGCTTTCTATCGTCAGAAAGGAGAACATTTTATGTTATTTTGTTCAGTACATTTTCTCTTGATATTGTTGTGCACATTTTGTTGATGTTATATAATTAAATTTAACAAACAGAGAAATATGCTCATTCAAGGAATCTGGGAAACTTTAGATCATATAAGCATTTATATATATATTTAATGTAGCGCCTATATCATATCAAGTATCTAGAATTTGCAGTAGCCTGATGCAGCTGCTTTAAGCATTTAAGCGCTTTGACAGATTATATTATGTTTATATAGATATATATATTTATATTTATATGTACACACATAATGTAATCTGTCAATGGATAACAAAGCATAATCTGTGCGCATCTTTAAAGGGACCTTTTGAGTGAAGATAATTAAATTTCTTAATTACATTTATATTTAATTTTTCTTATTTATTATAATTTAACTATTTCTATCATATCTATATCATATAATATATCTAGAATTTATGGTAGCATTAATAGTATATTATAATATATATATATATATATTATAATATAATATGGTATATTAAGCATTTAAGAGCATTGACGAATTATATTATGTAGGTGTATATATAAATATATGTATGTATGTATTCATGTAAAATATTTTTGTGCACAACTTAACAGATGCGTTTTGAATGGAGAGGTAATTTAATTACTTATTTACATTTATATTTAATTTTTTTATCTATTATAATTTAAGTATTTCTTATTTAGTTATTTCTTATTTAATTTTTTTCTAACATCAATAAAAACAGATATGCCAATATCTACTACCATCGATTTTCTATACGCATGTATTCTACGAATACTACTAAAATATATTTTTCAAATCAATACACTTAAAGGTTGCTTAAGGCATATAATGTAATTTACCATAAGAAAATTAATAATTCAATTAAGCACCATCTGAATTAACACAGAAATAACATGAATGCAAACACTTTAATATTTTTACTCTTTGAGGTTTTACTTCATTTTTATTTAGTTAAGACATACTGGTTTATTTTTTAGTGCCGAACTGTCTCTAATAACTAACACGCTGTAGTTAAATATAATAATAATAACTAGAAGTCCTTTATTAGTTAATAAATAGTTCTAATAACTATATTCATTACAAATAATAGAAAAAAATGGTATTTTTTTTCCTAATACTGATGTGTACTCAACAATCTGCAATAAAAAAATCATATTAATCTGCTTCAATATTTATGTTTTTAATATACTCAGATAATTTTTAAATCACTGAACTAATTGAATTTAATAAATTTAAACAGTAAGACATTAGTTTGATCATTTAATGAATATTTTATTTAATTAATGTGTTGTAAAAATCACGAACGAGGCATCCAGTCTTAAAAAAGTTAATCATTTCCAAACTAGGCACAGTTTGCAAACATAAATAAAATTTTCTGATTTTAGTGGAGAAAAAACTTATAATTTCTATGCAGTGAATTTTCTTACCCAGAAAGAATCTTTAAAAAACTGTTATATATATATATTGCTATAATGTACCATTCAAAGATTCAGCCCTGTAAAATGTTAACAGATCAATCAATCTCCATTTCTCCACCCAGTTTTAACCTGTTCAGTTAATATAGCGGAGGGCTGAGGTTCGAATGCACTGGCACCATCCGCGGCAGTCACTGTTTCTGAAACGAGGAGTCTCGATGGAGATTGTGACAATGTGAGTAAATCATCTCCACTTATTACAGCTGTTTGTTGAAATTCTTCGGGTTTCTTCCATATGGCACGCAAATGCGGAGCACTTCTAAAAGGACATGTCCACCTCTATTCGTCATATACATAAGTGGTACACTAGGCTCATCAACGTTTTATCATACGAACATCGGTGGACACACGGATACATATTTTTTTTGTTGTTGCCTTTGATGTAATAATCCGTTCACTTATTGTGCAGGAAGATGTAGGTTCGAATCCATTGGTGGCGTGACCTGCGAATATTGTATTAAGAAACGAAGAAATATGATGGCGAATGTGAAAAATGTATATTTACGAAATCTGCTATGAGGAATGGGGGTCGTGAATAAATGGGATGGGTAGAATTATATAGTATATGGGTAGTTAGTTATAGTATATAGGTAGTTATTTATAGTATATGGGTAGAATTATAAATAGTAATTTGTAATTCTACTCTTATTTTTCTAACTTTTTATAATTTTAGTGCTCGTTTCCCACCTATCTACCTATTATAGTTTCAACCGTTAGGGATATATATCTTGGGAAATTCTCGATTGATAGAAGAATATTATGTTTTTTTAAAAATATTAATGTCTCATCTAAGGATTAATATTGTATAATAAAAAAATACAAAAAAAAACATTTATATACTTAGAAACAATAATAGAGAGTTTTTGCATAACGTTTTTTTATCGTCCGGTATTTTTTTCTCCATAGCGCGCATAGGAAATTGCGCATGCGTATTTGTAATAATGTTTCCTATGAGCATACGCGCTAGGAAGATAAGAATACCGGACGATAAAAAAACGTTATGCAAAAACTCTCTATTATTTCAATTTTTTTTACTTTATGTATTTTTTTACAATCATTTTCCAAGAATCATAAAGATTCAATTTATATTCACCATTATTTATAGATTTAATTCCCATGATTTATTCACAATTCTTTATTTTTTTTTTATTGTTTAGAAAATAAAATATTTAATTTATTCCATGAAATTATTGAAAAACGTATTTTAATAAATTTTTTTAATTTAATTTATGAACCTTAAATGGAACTTGTAGAGTTAAGTTACTACAAAGTAAATTATAGTTCAAAATCTCTGCCATTATATTTTATTATACAAAAAGACATATAAAACAGTATTCAGCTGTACTTATTTAAAAGAAAACTTTTCGCAGATTTATTTTGAATATGTACATTTCTTCAGAAATATGTGATGTGTCAGTAAACGTAACAAAATGAGGCGGAGTGGACATCGGCATAAAAGAAGTGAAAAACGTGCTCTTATCACCGGAAAAATAAGTAGGAAAAAAAAAGTTACTTTCACTCAGGTATGGGGAAAGAATTTGAAAAGCGACGACAGAAAAAGAAATCTCTTTGAAATCCTTCTGCCAGTCGGAAAGTATTCGGTATTCCCAGCGCAACCCGGGTGCTTCAACGGTCATCTTTTTCTCACTTACAGCGGACTCGAATATTCCGAAGACCATCTGCAGCCTTTTTGGGACATTTTTATTCCGCCGTGGGCCTTATCGAGATCTACTTTTGCTGCACATTATTAGACGGACATTTTTTTTTCAGACTGGGAAATGAAGGGATATTTTCTGTCAAAAAATGGCAGAAAATATTACTCTGTGTTATATTAGATATAGCAATGTTAAATGTATCTACAAAACTCACGGTAAAAATATTGTTCATGTGGGATTTAGATGAGGTAAATTTTTTATTCGGGGCCTGACGACCGAGTGACTAACGCTCTGTGCTCGGGGACACGGGGTTCGGGTTCCAGTCATCGTAGTGCCATGGATGTTTGTAGTGGTTCGGATACCACTGTAAACCGTCGGTCCCAGTCAAATACGACTGCAGAACTTTGGACGTAGGGCTGATAACCTTACCCCATAGACTAACCCAACCCTATCCAGCCTTATCAAAATCCACTTTTGCAGCACATTATTGCACATAAACCTTTTAGAGTTACAAATGAAGGTGTATTTTCTATCAAAAAATCATAGTAAATATGTACTCGGTTTTATATTAAATATAGCAATGCTAAATTTACCTTCAAACATCAAGGTAAAAATATTGCTCATGCCTGATTTTGAAAAGGTATTTTTTTAATTTGGGGCCTGATGGCAAAATGACTAGAGCTCTGATGCTCAATGCTACAGGTTTCGAGTTCGAGTCCCGGTGGAGCCATGAATGTTTGTAGTGGTTTGGAATCCACTTTAAACCGCAGTTCCCTGTCTAAGAAGCCCAAAGTGGGCAAAAAATGAACGTAGAGCAACAAACCAAACAAAACCCACCCATCCACTTGTTACAGTTCAACTATTATTACAAACAGCAACTAATTACTATTTTTTCCATATACAGTGGGAAAACAAGGAAATCGCGATTGATAAAAATATATTATGTTTCATTAAATATCTTGATGTTTCATCTACGTATCTAACGTTTCATCTAAATATATCAGTTTCATTAAATATCTTGATGTTTCATATATAATAATAAAACTAGTACACAAATGATTATATACTTAGAAATACAATTATTATAATTTTTAATAAGTTCTCATGTTTATTTTACAATTCTTTACCAAGAAAAATAAAGAATCAATTTAAATTTACCATTAATATATACATTAAATTTCAATTATTTATTCAAAATTCTTTAATTTTTTTTATTCCATAGAGAATGAAATAATTCATGATATTTTTTAATTTATTCCAGGAAATTATTTAAAATCATGTTTTAATGAAATTTTTTATTCACTTATGGAACTTGTACAGTTACTACAAAGTAAATTATATATTTTTCAAATCTCTGCTATTATATTTTATTATGAAAAAGACATGTAAAACAACATTTCAGTTGTACTTATTTAAAAAACTTTTCGCAGATTTTTTTTTCTTTTTAAATATGTACATTTCTTCCGAAACGTATGATGTGTCAGTAAACGCATCAAAATGAGTCGAAGTGGACATCGGCATAGAAGAAGTGAAAACTTGCTCTTATCACCGGAAAATAAGTAGCAGAAAAAAAGTACTTTCACTCAGGTATAGGGTAAGAATTTGAAAAGTGACGGTAGAAAAAGAAGAAATCTCTTTGAAATCCTTCTGCCAGTCGGAAAGTATTCGGTATTCCCAGCGCAACCCGGGTGCTTCAACGATCATCTTTTTCTCACTTACAGCGGACTCGAATATTCCGAAGACCATCTGCAGCCTTTTTTGGAACGTTTTTATTCCGCCGCGTGCCTTATCGAGATCTACTTTTGCCCGCACATTATTAGAGAGACATTTTTTTCATTAGACTTTGAAATGAAGGTATATTTTCTATCAAAAAATGGTAAGAAATATTACTCTGTGTTATTTTAAGTATAGCAATGTTAAATTTACTTAAAAACCTCACAGTGAAAATATTGTTCATGTGTGATTTTGATAAGGTAATTTTTTGAATTCTTGGCCTGATGATTGAGGGACTAGTACTCTGTTGCTCGAGGCGGCAGGTTTCAGGCTTGAGTCCCAGTGGTGCATGGATGTTGAATCCACTATTAACCGTAGGTCCCTGTCTAATTAATCTAAAGAGTGCAAAAAATGACCGTAGAGCAACATATCAAACAAAACCCACCTATTCACTTCTTACAGTTCAACTTTTAGGGACACATGTAGTGGGAAAAAAATACGGGATTAATAAAAATATATTACGTTTCATTAAATATCTTGATGTTTCATCTAACGAATAATATATCATAATAAAACTTATACATAAAAAATTTATATATATACTGAAAAACACGATTATTTCAATTTTTAATATATGCTCATGTATATTTTACAGCCATTTACGAAGAATAATAAAGATTCCATTTTTATTTACCATTATTTCTAGATTTAATTTCCATTATTTATTCACAATTCTTAATTCTTTTATTCCTTAATGAAATATTTCATGCTATTTAATTTATTCCACGAAATTATTTAAAATCTTATTTTAATGATTTTTTTTCCTTATGGAACTTGTACAATTACTGTAAAGTAAATTATATTTTAAAACTTCTGTCATTATATTTAATTCAGCGAAAGACATATAAAACAGCACTAGATCGGTACTTATTTAAAAAACTTTTCGCATATATATATTTTATAAATATGTACATTTCCACCGAAACGTATGATGTGTCAGTAAACGTATCAAAATGAGGCAAAGTGGACATTGGCATAAAAGAAGTGAAAATTTGCTCTTATCACCGAAAAAAAGTAGGAAAAAAAGTACTTTCACTCAAGTATAGGGAAGAATTTGAAAAGCGACGGTAGAAAAAGAAATCTCTTTGAAATCCTTCTGCCAGTCGGAAAGTATTCGGTATTCCCAGCGCAACCCGGGTCCTTCAACGGTCATCTTTTTCTCACTTACGGCGGACTCGAATATTCCGAAGACCATCTGCAGCCCTTTTTGGAACATTTTTATTCCGCAGTGTGCCTTATCGAGATGTACTTTTGCAGCACATTATTTGACAGACATTTTTTTTTATTTTTAGACTTCGAAATGAAGGTATATTTTCTGTCAAAAAAAGGTAGAAAATATTACTCTGTGTTATATAAAATATAGCAATGTTAAATTTACCTACAAACCGCATGGTAAAAAATATTGTTCACGTTTCATTTTGATGAGGTAATTTTTCAAATTATGGCCTGATGACCGAATGCTACAGCTATTTTATTCCCAGCAGTGCCATGGACGTTTGTAGGGGTTCAGAATCCATTTTAAATCGTAGGTACCGACCTAATATGGCTGTAGAAAATTGGGCGTTGAGATGATAACCTTACCCCGCAGACTAACAACCGTACCCAGCCTTATCAAAATCCACTTCTGCTGCACATTGTTGCACAGAAATGTTAAATTTACCTACAATTCTCACGATAAAAATAGTGCAAATGTGTGATTTTGATAAGGTAATTCTTTTACTTTGTATTACATTAAATGCACGTGATGTATCATTTCAGAACGTAGCCCTGTAAAATGCTTATATATCAATCAATTTATCTCCGCTTAGCGACCCAGTTTTAACCTGCCCAGTTACCATACTGGAGGGCTGAGGTTGGAATCCGCTGGCGGCCAGCCATGACACTTTTTCTGAAACGGAGAGACTCGAAGGAGACTGTAAGAAGGAATAACCCGTCTCGTACTGTTATTCCAACTGCTTGATGGAAATCTTTGGGTTACTCCCAAACGGCACCCAAATGCGTAGCATCTCTAAAAGGTCATATCCACCTCTACATTTGTCACATACCTAAATGGAACACGAGGCCCATCTATGTTCCACCCTGCGAACACCAGTGGACCCACCGATACATTTTTTCGTTGCCTTTAATGTAATTGCGTGTGCCCTTAAAGTGCAGGAATGTATAGCTTTGAATCCGTTAGTGACGTGAGCTACATGTAATGTATTAAAAAATATATATGATGGCGATTGTGGAAAATGTCTATTTGCGAGAACTGGCATGGGGCATAGAGTCATATATAAATGGAATCGTAATTACTATAATTAATAATTATATGCTTATAATTAAAGCGCTATTTTCCCACCTATCTATTTCTTATAATTTCAACTGTTACGGATATAGTACATGTAGTGGGGAAACAAGAAATAAAACATAAATTGATAAAAAAATATTATGTTTTATTAAAAATTGTAATGTTTCATCTAACGAATAATATTTCATAATAAAACTAATACACAAAAAAATTATATACTTAGAAATACAATTATTTCAATTTTTAATATGTTCTCATGTTTATGGTGCATGTTTTTAAAGATTCAATTTTTATTTACCATTAATTATACAGTTAATTCCCATTATTTATTTACAATTCTTTGACTTTTTATTTCTTAGAGATGGAAATATTTCATGGTATTTAATTTATTCCATGAAATTATTTAAAATCGTATTTAAATGACATTTTTTATTTACTTTATGAACCTTAAATGGAACTTGTACAGTTAAGTTACTACAAAGTAAATTGTAGTTTTTGAATCTCTATCATTATATTTTATTAAGCTAAAGACATATAAAACAGTATTCAGTCGTACTTATTTTAAAAACGTTTCGCAGATATTGTATTTTAAATATGTACATTTCTTCCGAAACGTATGATGTGTCAGTAAACGCATCAAAATGAGGCGAAGTGGACATCGGCATAAAAGAAGTGAAAACTTGCCCTTATCACCGGAAAATAAGTAGGGAAAAAAAGGTACTTTCACTCAGGTATAGGGAAAGAATTTGAAAAGCGACGCTAGTAAAAGAAATCACTTTGAAATCCTTTTGCCAGTCGGAAAGTATTCGGTATTCCCAGCGCAACCCGGTGCTTCAACAGTCATCTTTTTCTCACTTACAGCGGACTCGAATATTCCAAAGGCTATCTGCAGCCTTTTTGGACCATTTTTATTCCACCCTGGGCCTTATCGAGATCTACTTTTGCAGCACATTATGAGGCTGACATTTTTTAGACTGACATTAGACTCAGAAATGAAGGTATATTTTCTATCAAAAAATGGTAGAAAATATTACTCTATGTTATGTTAAATGTAGTAGAAAATTTACCTACAAACCTCACGGTAAAACCATTGTTAATGTGTGATTTTGAAAAGGTAATTTTTTAACTTGGGGCCTGATGATCAAGAGACTAGTACTCTGTTGATGAGATGTTTGTAGTGGTTCGGAATCCACGTTAAACCGTAGGTCCCTGTCTAATTAGCCCAAAGTGTGTAAAAAATGACCGTAGAGCAACAAACTAAACAAAACCCACCTATCCACATCTTGCATTTAACTTTAAGGGGCACATATAGTGGAAAAGAAGAAATTCACGATTGATGAAAATATATTACGTTTCATTAAATATCTTGATGGTTTATCTAACGAATAATACATAATAATTAAACTAATACATAAAAAAATTTGAAATAATAGTATTTCTAAGAATATATTCTTAGAAATACTATTATTTCAATTTTTTAATAAGTTCACATGTTTATTTTACAATCCTTACTTAAGAATTATAAACAATCAATTTAAATTTACAATTTTTTATACATTTAATACAAATTTTTTAATCACAATTATTTATTTTTTTTATTCCTTAGAGAATGAAATATTTCATGATAGTTAATTTATTCCATGAAAATATTTAACATCGTATTTTAATGAATTTTTTTTTTTTTTTTTTCATGAAATTTAAAAAGGAACTTGTAGAGCTACTGCAAAGTAAAGTATATTTTAAAAACTGTCATTATATTTTATTAAGCAAAAGACATAAAACAGTATTCACCTGTACTTATTTTAAAAACGTTTCGCAGATATTTTTAATATTGTATTTTAAATATGCACATCTCTTCTGAAACGTATGATGTGTCAGTAAACGCATCAAAATGAGGCGGAGTGGACATTGGCATAAAAGAAGTGAAAACTTGCTCTTATCACCGGAAAAATAAGTAGAAGAAAAAAACGTACTTTCACTCAGGTATAGCGGAAGAATTTGAAAAGCGACGGTAGAAAAAGAAGAAATCCCTTTGAAATCCTTTCGCCAGTCGGAAAGTATTCGGTATTCCCAGCGCAACCCGGGTGCTTCAACGGTCATCTTTTTCTCACTTACAGCGGACTCGAATATTCCGAAGACCATCTGCAGCCCTTTTGGAACATTTTTATTCCGCCGTTGTGCCTTATCGAGATCTACATTTGGCAGCACATTATTAGACAGACATTTTTTTTTTTTTTTTTTTTAGACTTCGTAATGAAAGTATATTTTCTGTCAAAAAATGGTAGAAAATATTGGTGTTTATATTAAATAATTCGGCATTGGTAAAATTACCTACAAACCATACGGTAAAAATATTGTTCATATGTGATTTTAATAGGGTAATTTTTTAATTCGGGGCCTAGTGGCCGAGTGACTAGAGCTCTTCTGCTCGGCGCTACAGGTTTCGAGTTCGAGTCCCGGCGATGCATAGATGTTTATAGTGTTCCGGAATCCACTTTAAACCATAGGTCTAGGTATAACATGACTGTAGAGTGTTGGACGTGGGGTTGACAACCCTACCCGGTAAAAAGAAATTTCATGTCTCAAAATCTGCCAGTAAACAGATGGCAATGGCCCATCATAGGGCTGTTTCACCAATGAAGAAAAAGCATAAAAAAAATTTTTAAAAGATACGCTGGCGCTTGTATTCTTAAATAAACACCAGTGCAGTTGCAGTTACAAATATGTGAGATAAAATGATTGAGGTGCAGCTTATGAAGCAAATTTTACTGATATTCTTATTTAATGAAATGATTAATAATACTAAATAAAAGGTATTGACATAATAAACATCACATTAGCAGTTAATTTATTTGTATATAATGCAATAAAATACAATGAAAATATAAATTGCAATTAATTGGAAGTATTATAAGTTCGAAACAAAAACAAACAAAAAGTTTAAAAATATAAAAAAATATATATATGCCTGTCATTCGGACAAGTTATTTGCATTTTTTAATCATTTATGACAATTTTCGCACGTGTTTGCTTCTTTATATGCTTTTTTAATACCGTTAACAATCCTGTTGTCTGCGTTGTGACCATTCCAACTACATCGCCCACCACTTTTTTTTTGGGCGTTTCTTCTGAAATTATGAATAATAAGTACCTAATTCTATGTAAAAATAACATTTAATATGAAAATAGTTTGAAAGTAATAACACACTGATTGCAAATTTATTTGTAATGATAATACCTTATTAGTTTTCTGTGCATATATTATTTTTAATGTATGTTAAGTTTAGATTTAACATTCTTTTGATAGTAAACGTGTAAAATCATTAAAAAAACATCATATAGCTAAATAATGTAAAAATAATGTATCACTCAAGTATTTACACTGGGGACACGGATATAATGTAATATAACTTAATATAATGTAATATTATTCAAAGTATATACACATTACAACATCAAACAGCATATATATTATATATATTATGTATATAAGAGAATATGTATATTACAACATCAAATTCTCATATATAATGTACTCAAATATTTACTCGTACACTAGGACCCATATACGGAGAGCTAAAAGTGACTTTTAAATAAAAAGAATAAAAAAGTGTAACAAAAAAATGACATACTCAATTTTAAACACCTTTTCAACAATGAAGGATCTTTGAAAAAAAGAGTAAATAAAATATAGGTATTATTCAAATGAGTATTCTAGAATTTGTAACTGTATTTTCAATAAATAATTGTACAATTGTATAATAGGTTTTTCTATAACTTATTTTCTTGTTTTTTGTATAAACGTTTTGTTAAAATTTTACCGGACTAAAAAGTTCATTTCTTTTAATAAATAATTATTATGTGTGCTTATTTTAACAGAACAGTTTTTAATATAAAATATTATTTGAAATCTATGATGAACCCTTTACATTTGCGACAAATATCAGGAACTGGTGTGGCATAACAGTATGAATTTTTTTTTCATTCATAAAATACTATTAATGCTGACAACTACAAATTCTGATAGTTTAATTTTATGTATAATTATTATTATCATTTTAATTCATATAAAAACAAATAAAATGTCAAGCGGAAAATAAACTATTTTTCCCTTATTAAAAAAAATCATTTATTAAGAGATTAAAGGAAAAAAAATGTTATTCATTATAAAGTTCTTATTTAACTTCTTATCTAACTTCTAATTTGAACTTGAATTTTTGTAGTTTAAATGTAGAGTAATTTTATATTTGCATTACTAAAGTTAATGTATATTTTTGATCAATACATGAATATAAGTTATTATTTCTTTCAAATTAGTGTATGAGGTATGCAAAACACTTTCCATTACAAATACATAAATCGGAAATAAACATACCGTGGACAAAATATGGTCTTTATTGCTTTTCTAACGACTTAATACTACATGTAATACGACTTAATACTTAAAATTGTCATGATCTATACATATTTTTTAAATCTGATGAAAAAGCAAAACAAAACAAAGTTTAATGAAAAAAGAACATGTAATTATTAGTAAAATTTTTTTTTGTTGTTTTCTAATTTGTTGCAAACGAGGTGATGAGCAACATTTTTTTTCTGTCTTTCTTATCTTAATGAAAGAATAACAACTGTGATTATCAAATATTTGTTTCAAAAATTCGTTTCGCATTTTTTGAGACTGCCAAAAAAAAAAAAGAAAAGAAAAGAAAAGCTCCATTCTAAAAATTTCACTAAACAAAATATATGTGTTTGTTGAAAATTCATTAAAATAAGCAAGCCTATTGGGGGTCAGCATGCATTTATAAACAATCATTTTCAGACATTTTTTTTGTATTTTAATTATATTAGTTTTCTTAAAAATGCTCCCATTCTCTACTTATACATTGTTTACCATTTGTCTACAATTGCTGGAATCTTCTTCTTCACTGGCGTCATATCCCCATAGTGCGCTAAGGCTGTCTGCCTACTGGCGGATTTCGAGACAGAATATATTTTCTTTTTACGAGGTAGAGTTATGAACCCTACGCCAAATGCTCTACAGTCATATTAGACCGGGACCTAACTCTTGAAAGGGGATTCGGAACCACTACAAACATCCATGGCACCGTCGGGACTCGAACCCGAAATGTATGGCAGTGAGCGCCAGAACGCTAGTCACTCAGAAAGCAGACTACTCAATTGCTAAAATGCTTTCTGGAAATTATTTTGTTGTATCGATGGAATTTGTGGAATCCAAGGCGGCTATTTTTTTTTCATTACGATGTTATATCCATAAACAAAGTTTCGTTAATTGATATGACATGTTTTGTAAAGTTTTTATTCGTGTTTGAATGATCTTAGGATGAGATACGCAGCATGATTAATTTGTGCTAATCAATCAAGAAACAGTGTCACACCTCTAGCTGCAACAAAATGCATCTGCCTATTTTCAGACATAATTTTATGATATGAGCTTTTTCTCAGACTCAGAACTTTAGCAACAGAATGGACAGTTAAATGGCAATCTGCATGAATTAAATCACCCATATCCTTAACGTACATATCGTTCTTTGATATGGAACGACCAATAGTTTTTTAATTCACATTCAAATTCAACTATCGCCTTAACTCTATTTTTTTCATCTAACACTCTATTTTTTCCATCTAACTAACGTGTTTTTTTAACTATGTCTTACTTTAGCATTTCTCTTTGTGGTATTTTCAGTTACTTCATTTTCCACGCTCTGCATCATGGTAATCAAAATACTTTTACAGATTTGTTTTGAAAACCACTCTCTATGATTGCCAGAAGCTCAAAAAGTTTCTTCGTTTTATGACTTACACATTGTTTACTTCTCTCCTTATCTGCTGAGCTCGATCCCAACTCTTTAAAACCCGCAATGTTAAAAATCAAGAAATTAATTTCCATCCTACCCATTTGCCGGAATCCATTGTCAGCTGGTTTTACTAGGCCTTTCTGGCTATATCTTGCATCAGTTTTAAGATATTTATATATATTCAATATTTTCTGTATTTTTAATGCGTAAAATTTCTCATAACAATGATAATCATCTACAATACTGAGTATCTTTACATCGAAACTAAAGACATTCTACAATGAACTAAATAGTCATTAATACTACTTAATTTTTATTTACACTACTTTGAAAACAATTGACGATTGATATGTGGACGGCCTAAATTTTTCAAATATCCAAATTTTAAAAACTTTGTCAAGAAATTTCTCCAATAGAATTTATTTGAGAAAAAAAAATTCTAATGCAAATAACCCTCAAATTAATTTTCTTGATATCAATTGGTTTGGTTGGTCACCCTACGGTCATTTTGTGCACTCTTTAGGCTAATTAGACCGGGACCTACAGCTTAACGTGGATGCCGTCTATCAATTTGTTCGTATATATCAATTTTGACAACTTAAAAATTTATTCTTCCTCTTTAATCACCAAATTGCATCCAAATATTAAAAATGATAAAAATACTTTTCACGTAGATGACTTACCCATTCCAAAACAAATAACTTCCATACAATGTAATCAAAAACTTTTTTGAACAATATAAAAAAAAAAAAAATTGGAAAAGTAAAGTTATTTTAGAAATAGATGAATCAAAAACCCATATCAAACACTCAATATCCAGTATTAATTTATTCTCATAAGAATATTAATCTGAGAAGATCTCAAATTGCATCACCATTTTTACTGTAGGAATCTTAGCTTTGACTTTACCAATCTTTATATTTGCAGTCACAGCTCACAACTACATTATTCTGCCTGGCAGTCTCTCAACTCTTCTAAAATTGTAATTTGCAATCTACGTGAGTTATTCAACTTCTTGGAAAAAATTTATTTTATCTTTAGAATTTTCTGAACTCCAGGTCCCGTAGTATAAAAAGAAAAAGAACTGGCAGGCTCTTTAGCAAAATCCACAGCAGACAATAATAACACGGCAGAAAATTTATCTAAAAAGAGGAAACCTTTAAACAAAAAGACTAATAATGGTCAAAAGATAAATATGCTCAAGATCTGATTCATTTAAATGTTAAACCAACTCATCGATATTTCGAATCGAATGGAAGTTCTGCTTCACGTTTTTGAATAAAAACTCAATAAATTTGGTTTAACTTCTCTCCGGTGAGCTCAAGCTGCAATAAACCAGAAATCAAGGAACATATTCTATTTCAATTCATTAAATATGAAAAACAGAATAAAAAACATAATTTGATAGGCCTATGTACAGGTTACCCATAAAATTTAGAATTTACTGTAGAACAAAACGCGTAACAGCAATCTTAAAAAATAAAAAATAAAAACTACAGAATTCCAAACTTGCTAAACATCATTTTCACTTTAAAATATCATTTTCGCTTTAAATAACTAATGTCTTTGCTTTCCACCTAACTATCTATTAGAACAATTTTACATTATTTAATTTTATAATTATTACCTCGTAAAAGAAATTTGAATAAATATTATTGTATTAGCATATCTTGTGAAAGAAATTTTTAAAAAATAACCAATAAGAAGGGTTGAAAGTTGCCAAGGATATGAAAAAAGTTGATCAAAGAAACGAAAAATTCCGTTGTCGAAAACAATACTCATAATTTTATGGGCAAAAATTAATTAAATTGACTTAACTTAATTTTAATTATTTATTAAAAATTTATTTTCAATTTTTTTTTATTTTCATTTATTACTTTTGGAAAGGATCAAATTTTGCTGATTACAGACTTTTGACAAACTTTTTTGATACTAAGTTTTATCTTATTCCTGTATTCATGATATGACCAACGACTCTTGTTAAAAACTGTATCAAATATTAATTTCCTACGGAAAATTACATAATACTCTTGTGTTGTCTTTATTGGCGACCGAGATTTTGCGTAATATGGCATTTTTTAATATTTTTTTATCTTCAGTTATTACTTTTGGGAAGAATCAAATTTTGCTGATTACCGACTTTCTCAGGATCTTTATTATTCTTATTTTCTTATTTATACTAGTATTTTCTTATTTTTTTAAGAGCAATTGGCTAAATTGAGATAAAGCATCGTAAATCTCAAAGCACTTAGTCATGTCAAGTTCTTCGTTTTAACGTTGAGCGATAATCCCTTATTTGATTTGCACTTATTTACAAAAACAGTTTTTTTTTCGAAACTAATATTTTGTTTCTCGTAATTCATAAAAATTTACATCTTTGATCCATTATCTTTTATCCGTTTAAGATTTAAATCATATTAAATAAGGATAAAATTGGGATCATATAAAATATGGATAAAATAACACAAGTTGACTAATGGTCTTTTCAAGAAAAAAAACGACTTGCTACTGCTAGAGCTCAAAACTTCTGGATGAATAAAAATACTTCTCCTGTCTCAGTTTCTTCTTCAAATATTAGTTCTGGTAGATTATATGACTATTACAGAGAAACTTGTAAGTGGAAAGAAATGAATTTTCGCTGAATCTTTGAAGCAGAAAAATTATTCTCTTCAAAAAATTGTTGTTGGATGTCCAATTTATATACTCACGAGAAATGGTTGATATGTGTGGCAATTTATTTGCCAATTTAAATTGCGATGTTTGCAATTTAAACTCCCTCAATTCTCAGACTTTAATTGGATATTCTACTAAAACTCGGTTACAATTTAAAAATTGCGGTAAAGCTTTTCAAACAACCTTTTCAAGTCCTCCCATATCAGATTCATAAAGTTGCTAGACAATAAAATTAGTTGACTCTTTTATCAAGATAGAAAAACATCATGCAGCATTAGAGATTTTTCTACGGATATGGGTATCTGTGCCATGAATGAAAATTTTCGCTTCATGTCTGGACAAGTTATCAAAAGAAATGCAAAATCTTTACAAAACGGCAAAGAGGGATTCTTTATGTTGCAAGAAGAATTTTTCTTCAGAAGCATGAAGAATTTGTTCATGTTCTTCATGACAAATGGATTTATGGTAAATGGTAATGGATTTTTAAATCGTATATATGTATTGTCGACTTTGTATAAAGGCCAAAAGAAATTTGTAAGACAGCATTCAACATTTGGCTACAAAGATTAAAAAAAAAAACACTTTCAAATAATATAGGAAGGCACATCTAGTGGAATGGAAGCTAAATTTGCTGAAATGCTTTCGAATTGTTCGACTGATTGGTGTAATATGCGTTATAAAAGTATGGTTTCTGATGGAGATTCTAGAACTTGCCTTCACATACGGAATATTAAACCACATGGAAGTGACATAGAAATCCCCAAGAAGAATGTTTGAATCCCGCAGCTAAATTATTAGATACCGGTCTCCGAAGTAAGGCGAAGGAATGCAAGGATGAAGCAATTATTGATGGTGGCTGTAAAGCCTGCAGTTTGAAATTGCAGACACTCACCAAGTTAACCAATTTTTACAGTAAACACATAAAAAAAAATGTACAGGACTTTGGATGTCCTGTTCATCATCTGATGATAACCCCAAAACAGGGAAAATATCATCCATGAACCATGCTTTCAAACCGTTGTTTGAAATAAGTGTCAATAAGTGACATCGAAAAGATACAGAAAATCTGACAGCAAACGTCGTAATACTATTTTATAGAAAACAGACAAAGCTAATATAACGTATTGTAAATTAAAAAGAAACAGAGAAAATTAACAATCAGAAGGAACACATTATGATTTAAGGCAAATTGAAGTCACTTTGGAATTTTAGACTAATATCTGATGTAATGCAATGCTCGATTAGATTATTATATGCAAAAACATGTTTTTATTTTTATAAAATACATTTTACTCAACCAAATTTTATAACAACATATATGAAAATATTATTTTTATACAAGTTTCTTGACAATTCTCTTTCGGTTTTTTTTTAAACAATTTAAACATTTGCTCGTGATTTTTCTTCATTTATATTATGTATTGTAGGCGTCTGGCGGAGGGAAACACTGTAATCTCTCTATTTACACTAATTCATTTGCAATTATAATATTTACGTACAATACATATGGCACACTGTGCCTCTTCTATAATATCAATTCTATTTATTAAAAAACATTAAACACATACATAAACACATTCGTAACGCACGGTCCCAGACCGTGTTTCTCTATCAATCGCTCCAAGTGTTCTCTCTTGTCATCTATATGGAAACGCTCGTACTTTCACAGTAGCGACCTCTTGCGTCAATCTAATTATAGTTAAAGAAGCTCAAATATCTAAGTATCATATATTTATATAACTATAAAAAATATACATATATATATATATATATATATATAACTATAGAAACTAATTTATTAATTTGAAAAAAAAGTAAGAGTGTGCCCAAAAAGTAAGACTATATATTTTTTTAAAAACTCTTTATTTATTCCTCTAAATTTATTTCATCGCCTTCAAAATAATACCCTCCGGACACAATGCACTCATGCCAACTTCTTTTCCAATCCTCAATGCATGCTAAAAAGTCATCGGCAGGGATGGCCTTCAAAACGCGCACCGATTTACGTTGAATCTCTTCAATCGACTCAAAGCGGTGTCCTCGGAGTGGTCTTTCGAGTTTAGGGAATAGCCAGAAGTCTCACGGTGTGAATACGGTGGTCGTGGAACGATATGGCGAAGAGTCATTTTTGGCGAAAGAGTCACAAAGAATCACGCGTCAAAAGAGTCACACGTCCTCTGCCTTCTTTGAATTGTTTATACCATTTGTAAACATTTCTTTCCGATATAGTAATGCTCACCTAATGACTTCTGCAACATTCTATGCGTTTTCGCAAACAAAATTGAATGCAAGTTCTTTGCCCAATTAATTCAGACATTTCAAAAATCACCGAAATCAGTTTTAGCGTCACATAAAGCCAAGCGTAACTCAAACACAAATGAATATTTTGTGTCAAAATTCACACAATGACAGTGGCAGCGACCTAAAAAAAAAAATCCATAAGCCACGGGAATTTTAAACTGAAAATTGGTCTTACTTTTTGGAACAGTGGTAGATAGTTCGCAGTTATGTTACACTTACTATATGAGACCCTAGTTTTCACAAATCTATAGATACTTGCTACAGATCAATAAAAGTCCTGGCATAAATCGATAAAAACTTTTTAAAAATCTACCAACTTTAAATAAATACTTACAATATTTACATCAAAAATACACTTTACGATACGTCTATCAATACTCGTACCTCACATAATAGATTTTCTGAGGGAATAGGGAAAAAATTTATTAACTCTTAAACAAGTGAGCATGCCATCCATACACGGGGACCTTCCCTTCACTTAAGAAATTTGAAACAATAAATAATAAGCTATTCAGGAACACGGAGTTTATGGAGGATGATCTATGGCTGTATTTGAATACAGTGAAAAGTCGTACATCTTCGCGAGGAGACAGGTTAATTTACTGGTGACGTATGACATATTGCTGCTCCTCCCTTCAAGTGCATTCGGATGAAGAAAAAAAATAATAACAAATGATGCATTAAGCCCATAAAACACGGAAAATATGGAGTAGCGTCTTTTTCGAGATCAATCAAAGTTTTTTTTTTTTTTAAATTTGATGATGGTGTGTTTAATTGAAATTTTAGTTTCCTCAGAAATGTGTAAAAGGTTTACGTTTACTTGAAGTCGTACATTGTTTTAAAGATTTGGGATTATATAATTGAGAAAATTTCTGTTTAAAAATGCACAACTAATATAAAGATAAATAAATTGAATTGAATATTTGGATCGAAAGACAATAATAAGTAATGAATTGTGGTAATGCAATACGAAAACTATAAAACAACATCCTCGTAAATAATATAAAAACAAATTTTTTAAAGTCAATTCCTTCTTTTTTTTTCACTATATTGCAGAAAGTCCTTTATAAATAATTTTCATTCATTTTTTTAAAGTTTAACTGGCGCCATCTATTGGTAGATATGTGCTACTTAAATCTAAAAAAATATAAAATTAATTAATTTAATTTAATTACTGAATTAATATTTGAAAACTGTACTAACATCGAGTGTCATCCCCTACAAATTCAAAAAAATTTATTAGAACTTGATTGGATCAATAAGAAGTATTTCATGAACGATTGAAAATTTGAACAAGATATATATAGGGAGAGTGTGAGCTAATAGAATGAATTGAAAAAACAATTAACTTCTTATTTCAATTTATAAATAGCTGTATTTGATTTACATTTCTGTTGTCGTGTACTTATTTTACACGAGTTAAAAGAATTATTCTTATTATCTCATTGATGTAGAAACTTCTGGTTAAATTATACGTACTTGAATTGTATATATGAATATGCTCTTAAAACATAAAATTCTATTTTTTAAACATTTATAAAAATTTAAAACGAACTTTCACAAGAAAAAACAAAATCATGTGTATCGTTATTTTTCATAAAAATATTTTTTCAGGAAAATAAATATAGAGAATATTGCATCTTTTTTCTTGTTGTTTGTAATAGCCCATGCTTCAATAAGTGATAAAAATATTTTTAAGTAATATAAATACAAAAAAAGCTCTATACTTTTTACATATAAAAATGATGAGCAGTGTGAACGCTGAAGGGGAACATGAATGTTGTGAATGATAAACGGTGAATGCGAATGTTCAATAGTGTGATTGATGTAAGGTAAATGTGTCTATTGAATAATGGATGTATATGTTGAGCAGTGTGAAAGTTCAACAGTGAATATTGAGTTGTGTGAAAAACGAACGTTGAATGTGAATGTTAAGCAGTGTGATAAAGGAATAGTGAATGTGAATGTTGTGTAATGTAAATGTTGAACAACGAATGTGGGTGTGTATTAAGCAGTCTAAATGATGTATGGTGAACTTGAATGCTTAGCAGTGTGAAAGATTAACGGTGAATGTTGAGCAGTGTGAAAGATGAACGGTGAATGTGAATGTTGAGCAATGTGAAAGATGAACGGTGAACGTGAATGTCGAGCAGTGCGAATGATAAATAGTGAATGTGAATATTGTGTAATTTAAATGTTGAACAACAAATGTATGCATTAATTAATCTGAATGATGTACGTGAGCGTTCAGCAATGTGAAAAATGAACAGTGAATGTGAATGTTGAGCAATGTGAAAGATGAACAGTGAACGTGAATGTTTAGAATGATGAACGGTGAATGTGAATCTTGAGTAATGTGAATGTTGAACAATGAAAGTAAATGTTAAGGAGTGTGGTGACTATTCCTTTATCATATTTTCTACAAAAATATCTGACAGAATTGACTCGTGATCTCAAAAAGTTGTAAAATGTATATTGTTTCAATATACACCCATCATCAGGAACTTTGGATTTAATAATTAAAAATAATCCCATTTGGATTTAAATAATAAAAATAAATAATGCATTTGGATTATAAAAAATGAGCAATATGAAAAAGTACTCTTTTTCCAAACGCATTCATTTTTTTAAATTTAAATACATAATCAAATAATTTCAATTTAGTTTTTTTCATTGTTAAAACTTTATCTTATCATCGGATACATATGTTACAATGAATTAAGATTACATATGAAATTAAAAAAAATAGTTATTATCATTTCATAAATAACGAAAATTATTTATAAGAATTATAAACAAAATTCACAAAACATGTTGATAAACACAACACAAAAAGAGTTGTATAATGTTTATACAAAATATATTTTAATAAATTGTTTTACATTTATAGTCTTAAATAAGACTTTCTAAATAAAGCTTTAAAATGAGATTATTTAAATAATACATATAGATAATAATAATAATAATAATCGCATAAATAATAATCGCATTTTTAAATAAGACATAATATTTATAATAATCCCATAATAATAAGATTTTTAAATAATACTTTCTGATTAAATGTAATATTAAAAAAAAAAACATGAATTAAAATAAATTTATTTTTGCATTAGACTAACCATAACAACGCAATAAATAACAATTTTACTATTTTAGGATTATTCTTTAGCAGTAATAAAAGTTATCATATTTCAAAAAAAAAGGCATTTTAATAACAAACTTTATTATATAAAAGGCTTTATTAATTTTACCATACAAGATCAATTAAGATTAAAAATTGAATTTTTATACCACTAGCATAATAGTCTGTAACTAAATAAGCAAATAAACATATTAAATTTTCATAAACATTGTAAATTGTAAATATTTTTTATCGCAATTTGATTTATTTATTATAATACACTAATATTAAATTAAATACAAATAAAAAATATTATTTTATAAGTACTTTAAATTAAATATTTATCTTTTTAATACAATCACTTAAATACATCAAACATAAAATTACTATGCAAATCTTTAGTTTTCATTTTCATCTTTCCATTTTATTCAATTTCAGTTTATATTTATAAACAATAAAATAATTTAAAGTTTATTATAGAAGACATTACTGTAAACTGGTACAAAATTTGAAATTTTAAAAAAAGAAATAACTAAGCTTACCAGGTCTTTCAAACTTTAAAAAAAATTAATATAAAATCAACTAAACTAATTTGTAAATACGAGAACGGAAGTATTTTATATTCTCTTTAATTTAACAAATGGAAATTTTTTTTTTCTTCAATTTCGTCTCCTCTCTCTAAGCCTTTGATAAACAGCAACAAAAGAACACGACGCGCAAATTTGTTTGCTAATAACAAGTATTCCTTTAAAAGCTAGATTAAGACAGTGCGCAACATCTCAAAAGCTTTTAATCTTCGAAAATTAAATGAACGGTACTAGCGACGACAACAACAACAACGACAACAAGAAAGAAAAGATTTTTTTTTAAAGAAAGGAAAATCTAATAAGGAAGTTTGGAATATTTCCCAGTTTTTTTTTCTGAGATAAAAAAAAAAGTAAAACAAAAATAAATATACTCGCAAGCGCCATTTTTTTTTTTCAAGATTTTGTTTGAAAGATTAATTGAAATCTTGTATTTAAAAAACCAATCAATATTATTGATTAGTTGTGATTCGAAACATGTTCTTTAAATTTAATTATATTATGCGTTCGGGATTTGTATATAATTTTTTTTTATTTGCGTCTGTCAGTAAATCTAACGAAATTAACTTATTTCCCTTTATTGTAACAAATTGAAATGTTTTTCCGCCTTTATTTGTGCTTCCTGTGAGGACAAAATCTTGTTTAAGAAATCAAGAAATTTACTAAAAAAATGGATTTGTTATCGTAATGTTATTTGTTGTTATCTAACGAATAACGTTTTCTTAAAATTATTCAATTTGTTTTTCAATACGGAATGAAATGTATTTATGCAATACGGGCTTAGAATGGTTATTGAATTAGAATTAAATTTTTTGCGAAATATCGGGTCATTTTCAAAATTTTATCAAACCATGAAAATTCTTGACTTTTACTTTAAAAAAAAGGAACAGCAAAGCTCTCCTTTGCTTTATTTATCATAATACTTTAATATTAAATTAAATACAAATGAAAAATGTTATTTTATAAGTACTTTAAATTAAAATTTTTTTTTAATGCAATCAATTAAATACATCAAACATAAAATTACTGTGCAAATCTATAGTTTTCATTTTCATCTTTCCATTTTACTCAATTTCAGTTTATATTTATAAACAATAAAATAATTTAAAGTTTATTATAGAAGACATTACTGTAAAAATTAACTTCCTTCGTACAAAATTTGAATTTTCTAATAAAAATAACTAAGCCTTACCAGGTCTTTCAAACTTTTAAAAAAATTAATAGAAAATCAACTAAACTAATTTTTAAATACGAGAGCGGAAGTATTTTATATTCTCTTTAATTTAACAAATGGAAATTTTTTTCTTCAATTTCGCTCTCTCTCTCTAAGCCTTTGATAAAAACAACAAAAAAAAAAAAAAAAAAAAAAAACACGACGCGTAAATTTGTTTGCTAATAACAAGTATTCCTTTAAAAGCTAGATTCAGACAGTGCGCTACATCTCAAAAGCTTTTAATCTTCGAAAATTAAATGAACGGTGCTAGCGACGACGACAACAACAACAATAAAAAAAATTTTTTTTTTTAAAGAAAGGAAGTTTGGAATATTTCCCAGCTTTTTTTTCTCTAGGATAAAAAAAAAAAAAAAAACAAAAATAAATATACTCGCAAGCGCCATTTTTTTTCTTTTTTTTCAAGATTTTGTTTGAAAGTTTAATTGAAATCTTGCATTTAAAAAACCAATCAATATTATTGATTACCTGTGATTCGAAGCATGTTCTTCAAATTTAATTATATTATGCGTTCGGGATTTGTATGTATATATATATTTTTATTTGCTTCTGTCAGTAAATCTAACGAAATCAACTTATTTTCCTTTATTGTAACATATTGAAATGTTTTTCCGCTTTTATCTGTGCTTCCTGTGAGGACAAAATCTTTTTTAAGGAATCAAGAAATTCACTAAAAAAAATGGATTTGTTATCGTAATGCTATTTGTTGTTGTTGTTATCTAACGAATAACGTTTTCTTAAAATTATTCAATTTGTTTTTCAATGCGGAATGCAATGTATTTATGCAATACGAATTTAGAATGTTTATTGAATTAGGAATTAAACTTTTTGCGAAGTATCGGTTTATTTTCAAAATTTAATCAAACCATCGAATTTCTTGACTTTTACTTTAAAAAAAAGGAAAAGCAAAGCTCTCCTTTGCTCTCCTCCTTTCTCCAGTAAAGCTCTCCTTCCTCTCCTCCTTTTCTCCTTTGCTCTCCTTTATTATAATACTTTAATGTTAAATTAAATACAAATGAAAAATTTTATTTTATAAGTACTTGAAATTAAATATTTCTCTTTTCAATACAATCACTTAAATACATCAAATATAGAATTACTGCAAATCTTTAGTTTTCATTTTCAATTATCAATTCAATTCAATTTCAATTATTCAATTTCAGTTTATATCTATAAACAATAAAATAATTTAAACTTTATTATGGAAGACATTACTGTAAACTCGTACAAAATTAACTGCCTTCGTGCAAAATTTGAATTTTTAAAAAAATAAAAAAATTCTAAGTCTTACTAGCTCTTTTAAACTTTAAAAAATTTAATAAAAAATCAACTAAACTAATTTGTAAATACGAGAGCGGAAGTATTTTATATTCTCTTTAATTTAACAAATGGAAATTTTTTTTTTCAATTTCTCTCTCTCTAAGCCTTTGATAAAAAGCAACAAAAAAACACGACGCGTAAATTTGTTTGCTAATAACAAGTATTCCTTTAAAAGCTAGATTCAGACAGTGCGCAACATCTCAAAAGCTTTTAATCTTCGAAAATTAAATGAACGGTGCTAGCGACGACGACAACAACAACAAAAAAAAAAAATATTTTTTTTTTTAAAGAAAGGAAAATCTAATAAGGAAGTTTGGAATATTTCCCAGCTTTTTTTCTGAGATAAAAAAAAAAAAAACAAAAATAAATATACTCTCAAACGCCATTTTTTTTTTTTTTAAGATTTGAAATTATTAATTAATCTTAAATTTAATTATATTATGCGTTGAAAGATTAATTGAAATCTTCCATTTAAAAAATCAATATTATTGATTAGTTGTGATTCGAAACATGTTCTTTTTTAAATTTAATTATATAAAAAAAAAAAAGTAAAACATGCATTTTTTTTCGGTTTGAAAGATTTGTATATATATATATATATATATATATATATATTTTATTTGCGTCTGTCAGTAACGAAATCAACTTATTTTCCTTTATTGTAACAAATTGAAATGTTTTTCCGCCTTTATCTGTGCTTCCTGTGAGGACAAGATCTTGTTTAAGGAATCAAGAAATTTACTAAAATAAAATTGGATTTGTTGTTGTTGTTATCTAACGAATAACGTTTTATTAAAATTATTCAATTTGTTTTTCAATATGGAATGGAATGTATTTATGAAATACGAATTTGGAAATGGTTATTGAATTCGGAATTGAACTTTTGGGAAATATCGGTTCATTTTCAAAATTTTACCAAACCATGGAAATTCTTGGCTTTACTTTAAAAAAAAAAGGAACAGCAAAGTTCTTCTTTGCTTAATTATCATAATACTTTAATGTTAAATTAAATACAAATGAAAAATGTTATTTTATAAATACTTGAAATTTAAAATTTCTCTTTTTAATGCAATCACTTAAATACGTCAAACATAAAAGTATAGTGCAAATCTTTAATTTTCATTTTCATCTTTCCATTTTCCTCAATTTCTGTTTATATTTATAAACAACGAAATAACAAAATAACTTGAAGTTTATTATAGAAGACATTACTGTAAACTCGTATAAAATGAACTTTCTTCGTACAAAATTTGAATTTAAAAAAAAATTACTGAGCCTTCAAACTTTTAAAAAAATTAATAGAAAATCAACTAAATTAATTTGTAAATACGAGAGCGGAAGTATTTTATATTCTGTTTAATTTAACAAATGGAAATTTTTTTTTTTTCAATTTCGTCTCCTTTCCTTTTGATAAAAAGCCTTTGAAAACAAAAAAAAAAACACGACGCGTAAATTTGTTTGCTAATAACAAGTATTCCTTTAAAAGCTAGATTCAGACAGTGCGCTACATCTCAAAAGCTTTTAATCTTCGAAAATTAAATGAACGGTGCTAGCGACGACGACAACAACAACAATAAAAAAGAATTTTTTTTTTTAAAGAAAGGAAAATCTAAAAAGGAAGTTTGGAATATTTCCCGGCTTTTTTTTTTTTCTGGGATGAAAAAAAAAAAAAAAAAAAAAAAAAAAATATACTGCAAGCGCCATTTTTTTTTTTTTTTTTCAAGATTTTGTTTGAAAGATTAATTGAAATCTTCCATTTAAAAAACCAATCAATATTATTGATTAGTTGTGATTCGAAACATGTTCTTTAAATTTAATTATATTATGCGTTCGGGATTTGTATATATATATATATATTTTTTTTGCGTCTGTCAGCAAATCTAACGAAATCAACTTATTCCCTTTATTGTAACAAATTGAAATGTTTTTCCGCCTTTATTTGTGCTTCCTGTGAGGACAAAATCTTGTTTAAGGAATCAAGAAATTTACTAAAAAAAATTGGTTTGCTATCGTAATGTTATTTGTTGTTGTTATCTAACGAATAATGTTTTATTAAAATTATTCAATTTGTTTTTCAATACGGAATGGAATGTATTTATGCAATACGAATTTAGAATGGTTATCGAATTAGGAATTAAACTTTTGTTGCGAGATATCGGTTCATTTTCAAAATTTTATCAAACATGGAAATTCTTACTTTTGCTCAAAAATAAAAAGGAATAAATTGATGTTATGAATATTTTTGTAAGATAATAGAAAGTATTACACTAGATTGAGGAAATAAATTCGATTCTCATGTATAAGTTTTAAAAAGAAATTTGGTGTTTAATATCTTAAAATGGGGCCTGATGACTGAGTGATTAGCGCTCTGGCGGGTGATGCCATAAGTTTCTGGTTCAAGTCCTAACGGTGCCATGGATGCTTGTAGTGGTTCGTGATCCACTTTAAAACAGTAGATGCCGTCTAATATGACTGTTGTGCGTTTGGCTGACAACTATACACCGTAAAAAGTAAAAATCACCTGTTTTGAAAACTGCCTTACCCCTCCATGGGGCTATTGCGTCAATGAAGAAGAAGAGCATCCTAAAATGGAAAATTTAGAAACAATGAAGAAATAATATTAATTGAACAAAATGCCCACCGAATCTTTCTTTCCAATTCCTCTAAATATCTTTTGCTCATTATGAAAATAGAAAAAAAACATGTTAACAAAAATATATTGATATAAATGTATTTAATATATATTCTCCTTCAAGACCACAACAACCTCATGGTAGGCCAATGGCTTTTTTTTTTGGCAGATTTCGAAACACGAAATGTTTTTCTCTTTTACGGCCAAAGGCTCTATACTCTTGTTAGAACGGGAACCAAGGTTTAAAGTGGATTACAAACTCCTACAAACACCATGGCCCCACCAGGACTCGAACCCGAACCCTGTGGTACATGGCATCAGAGAGCTCACTCTCTCATATATATATATATATATATATATACATGATAATACAATATGAAATTCGTCATATTTTCTACTGCCTCGATTAATTTATTTATCAATCAGTAACGTATAATCTCATATTATAAAAAAGTAACATACAGTGTATAATAACTACGCAATGAATATGTGTAACTACACATATTCTAAAAAAATATGTGTAGTTAAAAGATAAGTATAAAATACGGAAGAAAAAAATAAATTAAAAAATCAAATTTCAGCTACAGTATCCTTAGAATCAGTCACCTACAATCACATAACGTGAAAACTTTAGTTCATATTCTAGTTCCGCTCAGTATAAGACTTAACTGAAGAAGATTGAGCACTGACTTCTTCAGTGATCAGAACTTTAATAACTATTCTCAGTATACTCTGTATTGAAATGCATTTTACTCATTTAAAAATTCAAAACAACAAAGGCATCTTCATACATAATTTTGTTCAGAAATAGCAACCTTTGAGATAGTTGTATCTATAGAAAAGAATCAGTGGTGTAATATAGTATAATTTCTCTTTAATCCGGCTAGTTCGGCAACACGACTGGGCCGGATTACCGGATTCAAAGATAAATCATTCTAGATAAAAATTTAAACGATTAAAGCGCGTACATATTTAATGTGTTTATTTACGTTCTGCACTAGTGTAGATGATATAAATATCTAATAATAGAACAGCATTGCAGTACCATCTAGCGGTCAAGATCAGCAAACTCACGAATCTATATGAAATGAAAAATAAAAATAAAAAAATACAAATGACACGCTCGATTAACGGTTGATTATAGAATGTGCCTAACTATCGAATACCAAATAAAATAGAGACTATTGTATTTGAATAATATGTATCTAAATATGTATATAATCAAAGTCTGTCTTAAAAAAAAATTTTTATTTATTTATTTTGTTATAATTTAATTTAATCTTTTGGAAAATATGAAATGGAATAAAATTTAATTCACTTCCAATGATGTGAGGTGATTAATCAAAAAATTGTTAGATTAGAAGTATAAATAAGGAGTCATAAACTTTAATATAATAATGGAAACCAACACACATTAATGGGAATTTTTATAGAATTTATCCGCAGTTTTCTCGATTTCAAATTTACATTTTCATTTTTTAATACTTTTTTAAAGTAATAAAAAAAATACTTCTGTGAATTAAATGATAAATTGACTCAGTGTCCTGCAGTGTGGGACGGACAACCCATGAGTATTATATTCATGAAAGGATGGGGATCTGCTTCTGCTGTGATGGAACACCTGTAGGTAGAAGTCTAACTTGGCTCCGAGTCGCTGAGAAAAGATGGCAGAGCATTGCGGGGAGAGGGGTAATTTTAGGGGAGACTACTCCGCATTTGTGTATCGTATGGGAGAAAACACGAAAACTCACACCAGGTAGTATGACTAATTATGCAAGATGCTGAACATCCCAAACGCTATAGATCCCCCTCGTTTTTTGAAAGCGTCTACAACAAACCCGCCAGGAGATTGAACCTCAGCCCTAATGATTACAATTTTAACTGTTGTAATTACAAGTTCATTATTTGTAATTTCTGCAATTATTAAGTAAAAAGTAATTTCATTTCATTTGTAGCACAAAAGTCTATACATCATTAAATAGAAATTTTTAGATAATTTCATTATCTATTCGTCAAAATAAATTATGCGGTTTTTCACGTGACGTCCGTTAAGAAATGACTTTCGTTAAGACTTTCCGTAAAAAACTTTCTTTCTGTGATACACTGTCTAAAATAATTTCAAAATTTCATCATTTTTTTTTCATTCTAATGCAGCTGACAAACGCAGACAGCTTGGTCTTCGATGCCTTAAGGCAAGTGCTGCACAGACGTACTCACTTTGCATTACCCAGGGGGCGCGTGTAACTTGAAGATAAGACACGGACGCGGAGTAACAATGCCCCCGCAACGCTCTACGATCCTATTAGACCGGGACCTACTTTTTAAAGTGGATTCCGAACCACTACAAACAACCATGGCACTGCCGCGACTCGAACCCGAAACCCGTGGTACCGAGCGCCAGAGCACTAGCCACTCGGCCATTCAGGCCCAAATTTCATCATAACATCAACTAAAATGTTCAATTTAAAAAACTTGGTAATCAAAACTATTAAAATTTTTGTGAACAGAAAGGTACTTTTTTACTCAATTTAGATCTTAATCTTTGATGTCATATATAATAGTCTTGTTTTTTTTTTCTTCATTAAATTCCATAATAAATAGAAATTTTAAAAAAATTTCGTAACATCATTTTTTTTTTCTTTTCAGATAATTTTTCGAAATATAAATATAAAACATGTAACTTAATTATTTTTTTCTTTATTTTTATCCATGAATATATTTTTTCTCTTTTCAAAGAAAAATAAAACTTTTTCAGCGCATTGCGTGTAAAACTGTACTTTATCATTCAAAGCACCTTATGCATAAAAAAATATTTCTTGAGTGTTTACTTTAGATATTTAACTTTAAAAAAAACCCTAATTTTGGAAGAAGACATATTTATTAAAACCAACATTACAAAAATAAAGCGTTACATTATATTTAAAATCGATAGTATACAAGGTATCATTGTCCTTAATTGGCAATTCTTAATTAGTGTAAAATCGGCGTTTTAATTAAGTTGATTAACTTAACAATTAACTCCATATTGTAATTCCATTAATGGTAGCACTTTCAATTAAGCAGGTCTCATAATTGGCCGATCATCATTATTTAAGATATTAAAAAGATCCAATTTTTGTACTTTTTTGTGCTAATTCCTTTTATTTCTTTCAGTGACCTTTTATGCATTTATCATGTCATACCATCAAACATTTTAAAAAAAATATTCTTGAGTTATTTAATGCACAGTATTTAATACGAAAATTTAATTACTTTCTAAAATTTTATTTTTCATAAATGCAGATAAATAGAATTAGTATAAAGTTCTAAATTAAATTTAATATATATTATCACAGTAGTAAGATAATTCATTAAAATATAAAGTTATTAGGATTTCATAACAAATAAAATACATTTACAGATACAGATACAAAAGTATATAAATATCAATGGACTCATCATAAATGGAATGGATCAATCACTTATTTTTTAAAAAAAACTACATGATTAAAATTAAGTTTAATTTGTAAACCAAGTTCATATTAAAATTAATTTCAATGAATTCTTAAAAAAAGAATTATTAATTATTTTTTTATCGTCTTGTTTTGTTGCAATCTCCCTTATAGATATTTTTTTTAACAAAATTGTAATTTCTTTAAATCAATAATTATAACGAAGAAAAAACGTATAAAAATAATTATTAATTATTCTTGACAATGAATATCTATCGTAAAAGGAAAAAAAGAAACACGTGAATATAGTTAAATGTAAATAAATTTTATCAATGGTTCAGTTTTTTTTTAATTATTCAACAGACAAAAAGTCAAGAATTCTTATTCATTATTAAAATTAATTAATGTTCAAATATTTGTGAAACACAATTATATCATAAATGAAGCCTTATAAAAAAGGCAATTTATTGTAATGCATAATTAAATTTGATAATATTCATGTGGATATGCAAGTTTTTTTGTCTTATGTATCATATAATTTTATTAGAATTATTATTTAATAAAATTTATAAGAAATTATTCATTATTATTTTTTTTAATAGGAAAGCTGTTTTTTAACTTATTTATTTAAGTATGAATAAAAACTAACAAAGGCTACATTGACTATTCCCATTCCAATTCTACAGTTATCAGTATACATAAGAGTACAAGTTAGGGCCTTATATGCGTGTCGTCTTGATTCGATGTTGTTCGTGGATATGAGGTTGATTCAATGTTGTTTGTTCTTATATTTCTCAAAATAATGACGCGAAATTTAGCTGCTATATTTATTAAAATTTTCTAAGGCAGCACTGCAACACAATCTGCACACACATCTGCAAATAGTTATTATAAAACACAGTTATATAATAATTATTTACAGAATCATCTTAAAAGCACTTCATTTAAGCCAGTTCATTCTTTGCACCATCCGTACTGCTTGGAACTCTTCACTCGATTCTGCATACTACCTTTTCTCTGCCACCCTCTTCCATTATCGGTTCCAAAGTCGAACGGGCGAAAATAAGAGTGCAAAGTCCAAAGTCTAACATAAGAGCCAACCCGTCCTTGAAAAGAGGATCGATTAAATTTGAGTTCAAGGTTATAACTTTTTGTGGGAATGCATGGTGGATCCTTACTATAAGAATAATATGAAGTCACTGATATACAACAAGACTTAATGAATCATTATCAAATCCATTGATAGTGCCTTTAAAATCACTGTTTTCAGAAACGAGGAAATTTAAAATCGATTGTATAACCGTGTAAAAGGGTCTTACATGGGTAGTTAAAAATTATGATGAAAATTATAAGGTTTATATGATTATCCGGGGGCCTAAATGGCCAAGTGGCCAGCGCTCTGGCGCTCGGTCCCACAGGTTTCGGGATCAAGTCCCTGCGGTGCCATGGATGTTTGTAGTGGTTCGGAATCCACTTTAAGCCTTAGGACCCGGTCTCATAGGATCGTAGAGCGTTGCGGGGGCATTGTTACTCCGCTTCCGTATCTTCAAGTTACACACGCCCCCTGGGTAATGCAAAGTGAGTAACGTCTGTGCAGCGTCAAGACCAAGCGGACTAAGTGCTTGCCAGCTGCCTTAGAAAGAAATAAAATATGATTATCCGGTCATTATGATCTCAAATGGGGAGCAACTGTCTTTAAACGTTCTCTTAGTTGGCATTGGCATACTTTCATCATCTAATAGTGGGTTGCTTGTGGTATACATACAAGTAACACGAAACCAGTGATAACAACAGATACATGAAAATATTATATCCGTGCAACACAAACGCTTTATAATTTCCATTCAATGAAATCTTACCCTATAATCTGCCATTTTATTTAATTAAATAATAACTAACTATGTAAGAATTTTTTCCTTGTTATATGTCAGATAAAAATACAGGGATAGAAAAAAATGGATTTCAGAATGTTATAAATTATTTTATCTCATAAGAAATCTCTCAAAATTTTTGTTTTCAAACTTTATTGTACATAATTTAATCAAGTAAAAGAAAAAAAAAGTATTAGAAACATCTTTGTGGAGCAGTCTAATTTTTCGTTAACCATTGCTCTGTATTTATCTAAACAATAGAAATAGATATTACATGAATTAGATAAAAGTCGAATCTCTTTTTGTGGTGAATGAACTATAAAGAAAATACAAGTTAATAATTTTTTTAACAGGGATAATGTGATTTTTTTAATATGAATAGCTAAAATAGATACTGGAAGACAAAGAATTTGAATAACACTGTTTGTTATTAATATTATGTAAATGAAACATGAAATAAAACTATATGTTTTATTTTATGTTTAATTTACTATAGAACAATAATTGTTCTCGAAAAATATAATATAAAATGTCGTTATGAATAAACCTTGTCACAATTACATAAACTTTAAGAAAAACTAAGATTAGTAAAAAATGTGAATCTTTGGATTAAAATATCGACAGTTCATTTTTAAATCAAAATCCCACAATAATAGTCACTACAGACAAACATTTACTTCAATTATTGTTATCCTAATTATAACTCATGCAATAACAAGTACTCCGTCAGAAATTCATTAAAAAAGAACTTATATATTATATGACCACAGAATGGCTATTAATTTGTTAAAAACATCGGTTTGTTTGTAAATGTTGCTGCTCGAAGAATAGAAGTTATTGCTCAAGTTTCAAAAATCAGTTCAAGTGACTGAAAAATATCAACCATTTGAAGGATTTCTTTTGTCTTCGATAAGTCAACGGATATTTATGACGCTATTTAGACTTCATTTGATATATCTAAAATATTTCTGATGCTATTCAATTGGTTTTTGGATGAGTCTACAGAGATTTCTGGTATTGTTTGTGTTTTCTGGATGAGTCTTGAGATATTTCTGATATTGTTCATGTATCCTGAATGAGTTTACAATTGTTTCCGATACTCATTCAGACTTTCTAATTCTGCGAGAAGTATATAAAATATATTAAGTTCATGCAAGGCTTCTTGACATTTATAAAATTCAAGGAATGGACACAGGTGACGGCATTTTTAAATGAATCAAAACTACTATGTGGAAAAAAACTTTTAAATGTAAAGAAACTGGACTGTATCCCCACTCTTAACGGTCATAGCCATTAGATCATAACCTCTGTTTGGTTTCTATTAAACCATTTTGTTTTAGCAAATATTTGCTAATAATGCTTGAATTTGTCAGTAGTTTTGAAAATTCTTGCATCAACTATTAACGTAATCAAGTCACGAGAAAACAATAAGTAATTGGCATACCTGGCATCGCCCACCCACCATTTTCAAACTATCTGCCAAAAGTTATGGCTTTTAATTTCGGTTATCAAGATATGACGTCACCCGACTTGAATTCAAATTCACTGTAGGGGGCCATATTAGTACCTGATTTCAAGAGTAATCAAGAGTACCTGATTTCAAGAGACTTTGGCATGTAATACAGCTTGGATTCGCCTGGGAATCGTGCATAACAGTTCTGAATAGTGTTTAGAGGAATATTAAAGCATTCATCATGGAGATATTGAGAAGATTCCGAGAGAGATGCCGGTGGATGATACAGTTTCCCGATTGATCGCTCTAAAATAGACCAAAATTTTTCGATGATATCGATGTCGGTGGACTGTGTGGGCCAATGTAGATGTTTCATTTCCTTATCGTGTTCATCAAACCATGATTGGATACGTCCAAACATGCCAAATGCTTTGTCATTCAAACTGCACCCATCCTGTTGTGAGGAAAAGTGTAAAAGATGATTCGTCTGACCCTATAACTGTCTTCCACTTAACAACCGACCAGGCTTAATGATTGTGTCAACACTTGTAGACGACGTATGGCATTAACAGATGTGCCGTGACCAATAGTTTGGGAATTGCTGCTCCGCCGTAAATGTCCTGTTTAAGAAAGTGTCTCCTAACTGTAATTAGTGACACTAGTGAATCCAAATGTTGATTGAGCGGTCACTATTGTGGCTGGTGTTTTATACATATCAATCCGCTTCAATACCCATCGGCCTTTTTCTTCCGTCCACACTTCAGCTTTGCGGAGCTTGTCTTGCTACGCTGTGTGTACGCTGTCATGACCTTAGACACCGTATCTCTAGAAACGCCTAAAAGCTGGGACGTTTCAGTCGCAGTTGCTCCAACTAGTCATGGCCAATCGAGTCGCGTCAATTAGTCGGTCTCCTACAATTCTGCGTCTTCCAAAGTCTGTGAGGTCACACATTTTACTCTTTTGGCAAAATTTCAAGACACATACAACTTTACTACCTCATATTACCATGATATATACTTTTTATATAAAAAACTGGTAGCTAAGATTACATCTTAATGCTCACGATGCGTATTTTTGAAAGTCACTATTATTCATAGGTGTTTCCTTTCATTTGATAAACACCTGTATATATATATATGTACAGGTTATATAATTCTGTAAAAGCAATATCTTCAAAAAATTTACTAGCAAGAATTTAATTGAAAAATAATAATAAATACAGTTCATAAATATAGAAACATAAATTTTCCAACCCAAATTTTAAATTAAAGAATTATTTAGTATCTTGCAAAAATATTATAGCACTAATAAATTTATTAAAAATTGATAAAAAAAAAAAGATTTAAACCAAGTTTATCTGTACCTAAAGTAAATACCATACTAAAAAATAATAAAAATACTTCTATAGAATATAAGTAAACATGAGAATTAATTTAAACTTTCATAAAAAAGTTATAAACATATATTTAATTCAACTTAATCCTTATGCAGTTGTTTTTATCATCATATTGCTTTATAAATAAATTGAAGAAGATATCTGACAAAAAAAAAATTCAAAGATTTCCGAATGTTACAAAGTTATAACAAATTTACGAGACATATTAACTTTAATGATTAATTTTTCATCAAGCAAATCTTTGAATTAGCAAAGATATATTTCCTTTTAATAAATTACGAGTTTCATAAATAACGAATTTCATTAGTTTTTTTCCTTTTATATTAATACATCGTTTAGTGTCAAACATTATTTAATAAAATAAGTTTATGATATCTTAATAAGAAGCTCTCAAACGCAGTGGAATAATTTCCTCTAACTCAAGGTGAAAATAAAAATGTCAGTGATTTAATTTGATTACTTTTTTTCCCAATCGAAAAGAGTTTAAAAGCTCAAAAGCTGATGGATACAGCTTTGGCTTTCTTTATTTGAACAAATAATTTAAAGCAACGAAATGTTCTCGAGTTTGACGTTTAAAGTATGGATGAAAATATAACTCAATTAAAATTAGATTTTTTTTAATCAATTCAAATTGCCTTGAGATTTAAAGTATTAAAAAGATTATTTGAGTGACATTTTATGAAGAAATCTAACTTCCATGAAAAAATATTTATTTCAAAAGTAAATAGTATCAATAGTTTTTGAGAAATTGAAGAAACATGATTATTTATACGTTGCTGTTTTGGTCTAGGTTTGAACTAAAGCTGATGAATATATATATATATACACAACTTCTAATAACTTCTTACTTGCAAAGAATTTTACTATCTCCTCTACAATTAAATTTTTTTAAATACAAAAGTGTAGTTGGATATATAGTTTCCATAGCCAATATCTTAATTACTACAAAACATCCATTTTTGGCGACTTTTAAATTTCTCTAATTTCTTAACTGCTTAGAATAAATAAGATGAAAATAATTAATGAATGAAAAAATTCATTATTTTTGTTAATTAAGACTAACATATCTATGCATAACATCTATGTCATCTATGCATAACAATCAAAGACAGACGTGTATAAATATTCCTAATTTGTTATAAGTATGTAATATGTATAAATATTCCTGTAAATATTCCTAATTTGGTACTTCAAAATTCATTGAAAAATATTTAGATTATTTTATACAGTTATAGAATTTTCTTTTCAAAGTATCAGAACATTATTTGGGTATTTATTTGATTATATACAACGGATCAATCAGTTTTTTAAAATTATTGTTGTAAATTATTTATCTTATAAATATTTCTACTTTTTTATAACTGTGTAACATGTATAAGTATTCTTGTAAATATTCCTAATTTGGTACATCAAAATTCATTGAAAAATATTTAGATTATTTTATAAAGTAACAGAATTTTCTTTTCGAAGTATCAGAACATTATTTGGGCATCAGCATTATTTTTATTTAACATTATTAAAGTTTTTTTTTTGGATTAATTACAACAGATCAATCAGTTTTTTAAAATGATCGTTGTAAATTATCTTATAAATATTCATACTTTTTATAAGTATGTAACATGCATAAGTATTACTGTAAATATTCCTAATTTAGTACATCAAAATTCATTGAAAAATATTTAAATTATATTATACAGTAATAGAATTATATTTTTACAAAATATCAAGACATTATTTAAGTATTTAATTGATTATTTACAACAGATCAATCAGGGTTTTGAAATTATTGTTGCAAATTATCTTATCTTATATATATTTCGACATTTTTATAAGTATGTAACACGTATAAGTTTCCCTGAATATATTCCTAATTTGGTACATCAAAATTCATTAAAAAATATTTTCATTATCTTATATAGTAATAGAATTATTTTTTTTCAAAGTATCAGGATATAATTTAAGTGTTTATTTGATTATTTACAACATATCAATCAGTTTTTAAAATTATTGTTTTAAATTCTCTTATTTAGAAAATAATTGACACTAATATTTTCGAAAACAAATCCATTAAATCCATTTGAAAAACGTTATTCAAAATATCTTTCTAAAAGATAATTTTAAATTACAAGGCAGTTTGAATTTATTAAAAAGGAAAATTCATTTTGCCAAAGTGCTATTTTCATCAATGTCATAAACGTCAAAGTGGAGAACATTTTATTGCAACAAATAATTTTCTTATTGAAAGAAAACTAAAAAAAGGGTATTCAGCAATTCTTCAACCGTTAAACCCTCTTACATTAGGATGAAAAAATTCAGGCAATTAAATTCCTGACATTTCTAATTTTAATTTTGAGTTAGTGGAAATAATTCTTCCACATCTGCATATGTTTTTTTCATTAAACCCACTTTAATAAATAACTTAATGTTTGACGCTAAGCGACGTTTTAGTATCAAATAAAAATAATATCCTGTTTCGTTATTTACAAAACTGGTAATTTAGCAAATGGGACAAAAAAAAAATAACTTTGCTAATTGGAAGGGTTACTTTATGAAAAATTAATCATTAAAACGAGTCTTCTAATATTTCAATCAATTTGTTGGAATTGTGGAATAACTTTTAAATTCTTTTCTGACAAAGATACTTTTTGAATTTATTTAAGGTTGAAGGATAACAAAATAATTGCATAAATATTAAAATTAATGAATGGCATGTGTTTGAGTTGTCGTGAAAGTTTCAATTGTTTATCCATTAAGATTGAAAAAATATTTATAAATAAATTTTAATTATTTAAGATGTATTAAAACAACAAAATAAAGTAACATTTTCTGAAACTAATCTTGCAACTATTTAAAAAAAATTAATACTTTTAATTATTTTATTTAAAATTATAATCATATTGCATATACATTTCTTTAAAAATTCGACTTTTAATAAAATATTTATTTTTGTTTTAAGTTTATGTTAATATTATTAACTATATAATCAATATAATAATAATTATAAAAAAATATTACAAATTCTATTTCAAACAAATCCACTTCCAAAATTTATGAAGTACTAATTATGAATATTTAGTAAAATTCCTGAAGGGATAAATAAGAATATTTAGCAAAAATTATGGAGGACTAATTAAGAACATTTAAAAAAAATAGGAAGGGCTAATTATCAATATTTAGCAAAATTTATAAAGGGATCATTATGAATATTTAGCAAAATTTATAAAGGGATAATTATCAATATTTAGCAAATTTATGCAGGACTAATTATGAATATTTAGCAAAATTTATAAAGGGATAATTATCAATATTTAGCAAATTTATGCAGGACTAATTATGAATATTTAGCAAAATTTATAAAGGGATAACAATGACTATTTAGCAAAATTTGTGAAGGACTAATTATAAATATTTAACAATTATGAATATTTAGCAAAATTTATGAAAGGCTAATTCAGAATATTTAGCAAAATTTATAAAGGGATAATTATGAATATTTAGCATCTCTGATCACTGGTAAAAAGTTCTTTCCAAAATAAGCATAAAAATCAACACTTTTGGAATTACCAATCAGAAGAATATTCAGTATTGTACTGGACATAGAAAAGTTTGATCTTACAGGAAATCATATCATGTTTGTTTCAGTGACTTGGGGAATTCGAGATCTGAAATATGCCACTGGACATAAGGGAAGGCAAAAAAAAATATATATATATTCGAGATAAAACTTGCTAACTCTAATCAGTGAAGCACTGTACATTTTTTTATTATTATTACATTGTGTTCCTGTTATTTATGAACATCATTAGATTCTGATGTTCCCATTAATTTCATTTATGAGTTTCTATCATTTAATATGTTTTATTTTTTTACGTTATATTTTTTTACATTTATGTATTTCAATTATTCTAAACACTATACATTCCTTATAATAAGTTTGTTTGTATCTCAATAAGATTCATGTATTACTTTTCTGGTGCACGAGAAAAATCATTGAATTTTTTAAAGTAAACAAGTAATATAAAAAAAAAAATTAAAGTCAATTCCTACTTTTTTTTCACTACATTGCAGTAAGTCCTTTATAAATAATTTTTCATTTTTTTAAGTTTATCTGGCGCCATCTATTGATAGATACATACAACTTAAATCTGAAAAAAACTGAAATTAATTAATTACATTTAATTACTGAATTAATATTTGATAAAACTGTATTAATATCAAATGTCATCCACTACAAGTTAAAAAATTGTATTTGAACTTGAGTGGATGAATAAAAAGTATTTTATTGACGATTGAAAATTTGAATAAGATATATATAGGGAGAGTGTGAGCTAATAGAAGGAATTGAAAAATATATATATATTAACAATATTTACAGTATATACTGTAAATATTGCCTATGAATTTAAAACTCATACATTATTATATCTAATATGATTCCCATAAATAAGGAGACAATTTTCTGTAATAGTAATGATTAAGCAGTAACGATCAATAATTTCCAACACTCCGTTAGTACAAATTACCCGAAATTGCCTAATCTTAGATTTATAATGCGAAATTATAATTTTTTCATCTTTCATAATATTTCAGTTTCAATAAACAGCATTCATGAATAAAACAATTAGTAGAGTCTGTAACTCAAAAACACATTATGGTTTAGATGATTAGAGAAATACTATTCAGCGCCACTAAAACTATAATTATATTTCTAAGGGTTTCAAGTTTAGTATCATTATCATCATGTTCTGTGTTTTACTAATAGTTAAAGGGAAAAAAAAGCTAAATTTTTAGTTGCTTTCTACAAATTTAAAGTTATTATAAGGTGTAACAATAAAAACACATAAAACATCAAAAATAACTCATTCATTAAATTTTTCTTTAGTTTATATTCTTGATCTTAGAAAATGTTCTTAGTTAGCACTATTTTTTCTATTTGATATTACTACTGCTGAGGAAAACAAAGTACGACAATGGTATCTAGTATTACGAGATATAATGTATAATGTAGATTATAAATATTTCATCATTTTTCATGCAAACAAGAAATAAACAATTTGGGCAAAATATGTCAAAATCAGGTTTTATTGATCGTAATATATCGTTTCATCACCATGTAATTTGATAATCCAGTATATCGGCAGTTATTCTCACCCATTTTTCCTTCAATCTGGCCATCAATTCCATTACTGGATATAGCTAAGCTACATTCCTCCTGGCAATATATTCGAAATCTTACAAAAACGTATAATCAGTGGAACACTTCTCATTTTTTTTATTGTTATTATGTGTTCCTGTCATTTCTGGACCTCATTAGGTTGTGCACTACAATTGTCTCAGACAAATTGTTTCAAAAGATTGGTGGCTCAATGATAGTCATTAGAGAGTTTTTGCATACCGTATTTTGGACGTCCGTTAGCTTTCTCTCCCTAGCACGCATGCTCATAGGAAACATCCCTACAGATACGCATGTGCAATTTCCTATGAGCATGCGTGCTAGGGAGAAAAAAATAACGGACGTCCAAAATACGGTATGCAAAAACTCTCTATTAAAGTATATTCCAATTTTAAATATCTTCTGGACATATTCTGGGTAATTCTCCTGCCCGGTATCCCGGATGACACGTTAATACGAACGAATGGCATAAAATCAGAAGCATGATTTGTCTGTTTATATTATTGCAGTCATCCCGCAGTCCAGTGTTGATGTGCTTGAGCCATTACATCTTCTGCATATGGGCGGATATGAGCGAAAGAAGTCTTCTTAGTATACGGCTGAAAAATTTCAAGAATTACTGCGCTAGACAGATAGACAGATCTGGTGCAGTAGTAATCTGAACCAAAAATATATTCCGATTTTGGAAGCAAATGGTAACAGCCTTGTGTATCGCATGGGAACAATCCCTTGATGATATTATCGGCTTTCAACTGACGTTGCGTCTCCCATATATATGAATTATACCTATTCCATATATGCATTATACATACAGTAAAGATTGTCATTCCGCAAAACGATACAGTCTCTGCAAACTGTTTCCGTGTTTCCTGACAATCAATATATCCCCTTAATCAATATTATCTCCTTTTCCAATATATTCAAGTTTCTCTTACAATTATACCCAAACAAAAGTTTTAAACACTAACACCTCAAACTGGTTTGCTGCAGTTTAGACAAAAATCAAAACTCATGCGGCATTATTTGTAAAACTACCGCTTGGCCTGATGTTGATTTTTAATTCTAAATTAAAGGATTTATGATCTATTGAAAACCGATTGAAAGCTTTATCATAAGAGGAGATAATAGGACTTGTTTTTCGAGTTCAAGTAGTAATCCCTGAGGACAGACAAAAGGAATCAAATAGTAGAGAGTTTTTGCATACCGTATTTTGGACGTCCGTTAGCTTTTTCTCCCTAGCGCGCATGCTCATAGGAAATTGCGCATGCGTATCTGTAGGGATGTTTCCTATGAGCATGCGTGCTAGGGAGAAAAAGCTAACGAACGTCCAAAATACGGTATGCAAAAAACTCTCTAGTAACCGCTTTCGGTATCGGAGACAATAGAGAGTTTTTCCATACCGTATTTTGGACGTCCGTTAGTTTTTTCTCCCTAGCGCGCATGCTCATAGGAAATTGCGCATGCGTATCTGTAATAATGTTTCCTATGAGCATGCGCGCTAGGAAGAAAAAGCTAACGGATGTCCAAAACACGGTATGCAAAAACTCTCTAATCTCTTGAGGATATTATCGTCTTTCAGCTGGCATTACGTCTCCAAAAATTGTTCCCTCCAACGCCATTGTTTACTTATTATACATAAAAAAATAATGTACATCTAATTGTTTCTGGACAATCATTATATCCCCCTATTAACTAGTTATTGTCTCATTTGTAGTAAGAGTAGATAACTGGTACTAACCGTCTCATATGTTCGATGAAATATTTCAAATCTGAAAATGACTTACGACTTTCCCTTTTTTTTTGCTATTCACATATGCGAAGTTAATTTCAGGCAAAAACTCGTTAACGTTGTTATTGTTCTAATGCAGCTGTCAATACAGAGACAGTTAATCTTTATGCCATAATCAAGGACTGCACCACTGTTACTCTTTTAGCACTACACAGGGTGCCCGTGTAGCTTGAAGATATGCTATTGGACGTGAATAACACTACTCCCGAAACGACCTACCATCTTATTAGATCTACTATCAAACATTCATGGCACGGTTGCGACTCGAATCCGAAACCTGTGACACCAAGCGCCAAAGCGCTAGTCACTCTGTCATCAGGCCCCAAATATTAAAGAATAATAATTTCATAAATTTTACGCAAAAACATGGTTTTTATGGTAAATATGTTTTATAATAGGTATGTATAGTTTATGTATGTATTTTTAAATATGCTTACAAAGAAATTAAGCAAATTATTATTATTATTTTTAAAATTAAATCTTACTTTACACTATTTCTAAAAACAGCTGAAAATATTAATTGCGTTATTGATCGCTGCAGTGCTTTTGACAAATCCAGTGGCTTTTTTTGGTTAATGGAACAGATAATGAAAATCGAGTTTTAATCTCACTTAATTGCAATTTTAATTAGAAAAGAGAAAATTCATTTGGAATTAAAAGAAAACAGTCAATTGCAAAACATTCTTCATTAGAAACTATTGGTTTTAATTTTTTTCTCTTCAACGCAAGTTATGAAACGAATAGAAAGAAAAATATTTTAAAAGTATCTTTAATTTAGAAAATTTACTAAACAAAATACTGATATTTTTTTAGTGCGTTTCAAATGCATATTTCCTGTAATTTCTAATTATCCTGTTTTATTAAGAAATAAGACGCTTTCATTCGTAAAGTATTAGTTTCACCGTAAATTTAACATTTTCTGTAAGAGATAGCAATTATAATTAACGTGCAAAAGAAATTCTAATTTATTTATGCTTTTAAAAATGAAATAAATTAATTTGAGAGCAATTCACAAAAAAAAAGTTCGTTAATTCAACCATATGATCAAAAGGAGTTTTCAGAAATAGTTATATCTGTTAATGTAAATTTGTTATATATATTATTAATTAAAGTAACGTAATAAATAATTACTAACTATATAGAATTTTAAAAGGAATTAATGAAATTGGCATTTTTATGAATTCATAATTTGTAAAATTCGTATTTTTTTTTTTTGTAGTGTAAAATTAAATTTAATCAAACTTACAAGCATTTCATATAAATTAAATATTTACAGAATCAATGATTTCTAAAGCTATTAAAAACTAATAAATGTTTTACTGAAACTAATATTGATAAAATCTAAGTATAAAATTACAAAAAATAAATCCTTGAAATATAAACTGGTAAGGTCAAATAAGAGCAATGTGTTGGTTTAAAAAGGAGGTTTCTGAGCAAATAGAACTATAATTGAGAATTTCAGAAGATATTGATACAATTTCTAATTTTTTTACAACTAAAGTTACAGATATTTGATACGCTTTTACAAATTTTAATAAAATTTGTCCTTCTTAGATACTAAATAACAAAATAATGAGCTTGTAATATTAAACTAAGATGTGGTGTTCATGTTGGGCTACTTGGTTGCAAGTGTGTGGGGTTCGATTACGATACTTCAGGCACAGGTTGGAGATTTAATTAGACAAGCTCAAACACCATACTTACAATTAGGACATACAATATTTAACACATTTAAAGACAGATAATTATAGATTCGTGGAAAAACTTCACTTCAAAGCCAAAACCCCGAAACTCGGCTACGCTTAGGGTGCGCGAAATATACTTCCTCTCGGGATGAGAGACTATAAACTAAATGTTTCTCAGTGGGAGCGCAGGATGCGCTATACTTTCGGTCGGGTGAGAGTCTCGAGGCCGATTGACTTTTTCTCCTGAATGTTAAAGGGAGAAGGCGCTCTTGTTAGTATGTAGGAAGAAGCACGGTTAAAACATTAAAGACAAACACTAACATTCTAAGAGTAATTAACTACTATAATGCTTGCAAAAGATAATATTAAATTTGTAACGATAAAATTGTTTTAACAAAGGAAAAGGTGATTTTTTTATGAGTAGAATTAAGTTTACAACAGTTTTGAGAATGTTAATATATTTACCAAATTCTAATAATAATTTTAATTACTATAAAGTTTACAAATGACGATATTAAATTTGTAACGATAAGAATGTTAACAAATGATATTGTTAATTTTGACACAATAAGAATGTTAACGAAGGATAATGTTAAATTTGATACTATAAAAATGCTAACGAATATCATGAAACTTTTTTTCCAACTTGAAAAAGATAATTCGGTATATAATTATTAATAAAAATTCGTTTTTTATTACTTTTATTTTAAGTAATTTTAGATTAAATTATTTATTTTAAATCTTCTTTACTGCTTATAAATACCATTTGTTTCTTTAAAATTAATTTTCTACCTTCTTTGGTTTTTGAACTTCTAAACCATTTTGATTTTTGAATTCAATTTAACGAATTTAAACCGTTTTTGGAAAAACCTTTTTGGATAGTTTTTAATATTATTAGTATATTTTTGTAACTAACTTCTTCACTCCACGAACCTAGTTTGCCAATAATATGACGGCCACGGTCAATTTCGCTAAATAATATATTTAAATAAATTAAATTAAATTAAACGGAAGTATATAAGTTATGTTAAAAACTATGCAATAGAATAATATTACATTTGTTTTTTTTCTAATATTAAATAATAGTAAAATACCTTATACCATTACCTTATCATATGCTAGAATAGGTTACAAATTTTATAATTAAAAACTCACCAAAGTAAATACTGTATTTTGAACGCAATTGTTATGTGGTAAAAAACAATTAGTTATTTCTATCAGTATTCACAGGTGCAATTGTATAATTTTTAACCTCCTACGCACTGCAAGAACGCCCCCTGGGGCGTTCAGGAGAAATGGTCAGTCGGCCTCGAGACTTTCACCGGAGAGGAAGTACAGCACAGCCTGCGCTGCCGCTGAGGAACGTTTACAGTCTCTCACCCCGAGAGAAAAATGTTTAGCATAACGCTGTGTATTTCGCTCATCCAACGCGTCCAACGCGTAATTTATTTTAGGTTTAGAAGTGGAGTCCTTCCATAGATATATAATTATATGCCTTTAAATGTATTAAATATTGTATGTATCCAATTGTATGTGCGTGATATTCGTACGCATGTAAATAAAGCTGTGTATTCTCAAACCTGTGTCTCAAATCTCAACCCAACCACACCCAGTTACAATCCAGAGCTGAACAACCTACAACACTACACATTTTAATTTATTACATACATTCATGTAATATATACTTGATTTAATTAAAAACCAGAGAAAGTTTTAACCATCAAACTAGAATAAATAATATTTTAATGCTACAGTAAACCATATTTATGTATTGATAATTCACTAAAACTAATACCATTATAATTTATTACATATATCCTATGAGAAATACTGTATTTTAATTCATTTATAAAATTCGTAATTTTATTCACATTCAAATGTCTCAAAATGTTTATAATATTATCATGCATAATACTTAATGTGGATTACATCAAAAAAGTACTGAATAATTAATGAAGACATATATATAACTTTGAGAATTTATTTAAGCAATGTAAATTTTCCTTTCTTTCAAAATAATTTAGAGAATATATTCATTTAATGGGAAAATTAAACTGTATCCCAACAAAAAACAAAATGTCAGATATCTAATGAATATTCTCAAGACATATATTAACTGGAATTTATCTTCCTTTTAATTTTTTTGCGTGAAACTTCAATTTTTGCGTTTAAGAATAACAAAACCTTTAATCATTTTCTTTAAGAATGTTTGAGATAAAATTCTTTATACAGATTCTTTCATTTCCAAAAACAAAATGAATTATTTTTATACAGTGCATTTACTACGAAAAGAATGCAAAGTGTTTATCCGTATAATTTAGAAGACAGTTCTCGTGGTATTTTGTTTCGTCTCAGTTTGCATTTCTGTTTTCTTTTCTTTTTTGATTTCTTTCTTTGCTTTTTTGTTGTTCTAAGATAGTATTGTTTCTCTTGATGAATAACCCAATTTTATTTCGAAACAAAAAACCATTCTGTAATTTTCTTTATCGCAATTTTTGAATAATGGATCCACAATTTGTGTAATTGATATTCGAAAAGTAATTTTTAATTTTAAAATAAGCACATTTTAAGTTTAAAAGAAGACATTTAGTTTCTTGTGGATTAAAGAAAATAAATTTAATTTTGATCTTACAAATTATAATGCAACTCAAATATTCTGTTTAGTAAATAATAATTTACTACCAAACATAAAAAAAAATTCCATTGTTCGAATTAGGCTTAAAAAAATCGAAATATTTAAATTTATGTTCAATAATATATATTTATTTCATTAATATATTTACTTTTAAAAGTCGTCTAATAATTGATATGTTGAATTAAAAGAGTAATCTTGAATATTATGTAATACTATATAATTTACATAATCAGTATAAATTGCTAGAACCTCAGATGGCATGCTGTTGATAACTTCCAGGGTAATCTATTTCCTCATTTCAGGATTTTTACTTTGCTTAGTTAATGCCCGTTGTCCATGCATCATTAGAAATAACATAGCCAAAATAAGTGGTTGGTGTCATACAGCTAAAAGGAAGACAGGATTCAACATTAAAATCCAAAAAGCCTCCTACAATAAACCAAGCCGGCTGTCTTTTTTCAGTCTCTGATTGTACGTCCAGTGCAGAATAAAATTTGAAGTTCTACTGTGTGCAGGAAAACTTTTCAGTCAGGAAATATATCTGGCTTAGTTCATTTTGCTTCTCAATAATAAAGGCTGTAAGCCGGCCACAAAAACCAAACTTATCATAGATTATAATAGGTTTCAAACTTTATTATTAAAAAGTCACCAATGTGAATATTGTATTTATACGTTAGAAAACGTATTGTTATTATCTTATTATATGGTGGAAAAACGATTAGTTATTTATAATGGTAATCACAGATGCAATTAATATAATTTTAATTTATTACATATATTATACAATAAATACTCGATTTAATTAAAGGTCAGAGATGGATTTTTTTCACCATCAAACTGGTATAAAAATAGAGTTATTTATATTGGTACAGTAAACTATATTTATATAGTGTGATTTATATTGCTAATTCACTACAATTAATTATAATTAATTACATTTTTTCTATAAGAAATACTGTAATTTAATTGATTTTAGAAAAATTTTTTTAAATTTTTTTTCACATTCAAATGTCTCAAAATATATATAATACAATCATGGATAGTACGTAATGTGTATTACATAAAAAATATACTGAAGCTTTAATGAAGACATGTATAAAACTTCGGAAATTTATTTTAACATTATAAAATTGTTTGCTTTCGATTCCAATTTATTTTTTTAACCCACAAGAAACTAAATGCCTTCTTTTAAATTTAAAATGCTCTTATCTCAAAATTAGAAAAATTATTTTTCGAATACCAATTACTACTTTATAATAATTTAGAGAATATGTTCATTTAAAGGAAAAAATTAAACAGTAGTCCAATAAAATACAAAATGCTAACAAAAAACAAAATACTAGATATCTAACGAATATTCTCAAGACATATATTAAATGGAATTTGTCTCTTTTTAAATTTTTTTGCGTGAAACTTCAATTTTTGCGTTTAAGAATAAAACAAAACCTTTAATCATTTTCTTTAAGAATACTCGACATAAAATTCTTTATACAGATTCTTTCATTCCCAAAACAAAATGATTTATTTTTATACAGTGCATTCACTGCGTAAAGAATGCAAAGTATTTATCCGTATAATTTAGATGACAGTTCTCGTGGTATTTTGCTTCGTCTTAGTTTGCAATTCTTATTCTTTTTCTTTCTTGATTTCTGTCTTTACTGTCTTTGTTGTTCTAAGATAGTGTTGTTTCTCTTGATGAATAACTCAATTTTATTTCGGAACAAAAAAACCCAGAATAATGTATCCACAATTTGTGTAATTGGTATTCGAAAAATAATTTTTAATTTTCAGATAAGAGCATTTTAAATTTAAAAGAAGACATTTTGTTTTTTGTGGATTAAAAAAAAATAAATTGGAATCTTTGATCTTATAAATTATAAAGGAATTCAGATATTATATTTAGTAAATAACAATTTACTCCCAAAAATTAAAAGAAATTGATTTTCGAATAAGGTTTAAAAAAACGAAAAATTTAAATTTATGTTCAATAATATATATTTACTTCATTAATATGTTGTTAATATATTTATTTTTTAAAGTCGCCTTATAACAGATAGGTTGAATTAAAAGAGTAATAATAAAGTTAATATTTTTGATTTAATTTCTACCATTAAAATAATATAAAAAAACCGACTTTGATTAGAAAGCTATAGATATTGATTTAACTTCTAGTTGTTGCTCTTCAAAAATATGTTAAAACATGATTGTAATTGTCATATTATTTTAAATATTGTAACATCTCGGCCTATACAGGCCCTATAACGGCTTCAAGAAGAGGGCCACTTTCAGGTTCATGGGAGCACTTTGATTTTTATTTGCGATATATAACTTTATTTACGAAAAATGAAAATTTAAGATAATTTGATTCACAAGTTCTGTTCATTCCAATGTCTGAGATTGTCAGAGTTCTCGAATCTATTTCACTAGGTCTGCGGCGGACCTTAATTATCACGCGACGTGATACACTAAACCACAAGGGGCATACTTTGAAAACAGGCGGAAACTCTTGCTTATTCAGTCACTTCAGTCAAAATGAAACAACAATTCTTGTCGACTCGTCTCAGAACTATCTTCCACTCATCCAAAAAGCTCCCTTTAAGAAAATCCGTCAAGAGGGGGAGACATCAGCTTCCCTCACTTCTCATTGGAGTAGACACTTTCTCATCCCATGGTTTATCACAATGGGATGAAAAAAGCAACAGCTCATGGTGCAATCAATATTGAGTCTGTAATTGTTTCGATTCCTGAAGGTCGCACAGACAATACCTAATTTCATGAGTCTCCTTATACATGACACTAAATATCTGCTATCAGATTTGAGTGACAGGTTGCTCTCATTAGTACAAAACACTAATTGAATGCAATATAACTATCTACAACGCTGCTGTCAAATTTGAGTGATAGATTGTTATTGTGTACTTGTTAAAAAATATACATTCCTGTCTCATAGGAACGAAATGCTACAACTCTTCCCGTTTGAAAAAATGCTACAACATATTTAAAAACAAAAGTAAATTAATGGTTGAATTATTAAATAGTATAATGAAAATTAATTTTTATTGAACTGCATATTCACCAACTATTATTGAGTATTAAAATATCCATTAATAATTTTAATGAATTATTATATTTTTATTAAAACATAATACTGCATGTTCTAGAAAAAATGATATTTGCAACTATTACCAAATTCTTGTGAAACAAAGATATTTTTAAGTAATCAGAAAAAAAATGAATAATTTCATGAAATTAAAATAAGAATAATTTTATGAAAATTTTGTAATTTTTTTCATTTTATATATTAATATATAATATATAAATTGCAAAAAATAAAAGTTTTTTAATTAGAAGCTCTTAAAATGATTTAAAAAATTGTAATATTCCCAACAATGTAAAAGTTGCGCAATTAAATTCGACTATATAAAAAAAAAAAACTGGTTTAGTATTTTATCACTAATTTTTGTTGGGGAAAAAAACCACATTAATCAAAAACGGTGTCTAAAAAAATGTCTAAGTATTAAAAAGAAAGTATAGATTTTCGTTTAAACTAGAATAGATAAAAACATTTTTTATCATCAATAAAAAAAAAAATTATGAGAAAAAGTTGGATATCTTAAGTAAATATATCTAATATACATTTACTAAACACAACAAAACTATTATTTTGTTGTTAATAAGTGAAAGAATATTTTTATTCCGAAACGTTAAAAAAAATTATCACGTGAAATGATATTTTAATGGACATTTTTTATGGAGTGTAGATCAAATGATCGAAAAATGGCTACTTTTAAAAAGCGGTTAACAAGAGTTTTCCTTATTTATTATTAATTAAACATTTAGGAAAGTAAAACAAAAAAAAAAAAAAACAATGATATAAATCAATTTAAAAAGCAGAGAATTGGGTTAATTATCCAAATTTATTTTTATTCAAGAATAAAAAAAAAAAAAAATACTGTAACACGAAAGGATTAAAAACTTTTTGCTGGCTGATAATTTCAGAACATAACATTTACATAACAGAAAATAAAAATTTATTCAGCATCCTTAAAAGTAGAGCGGCCGTTAAATTTTTATAACAAAACAAAAATATTGAACTTATGCTTGTTTTCTTTCCAAGTTCTATTTTCTTAGAGAAAATAAATAAAAATAATTAAAATACTGGGATGTAAGGACATTGCGATAGATATGATTGACATTAAAATTTGTATTCCCACAACAGTGGACACTATTATTATTAATACTACAACTACACCACACCACACCACAGTGCCTAGAGCTGAGTTGCCCTTTTACAGTTTGGGAATGATTTGGGCGAGAAGACGTTTGATTGGGCTCTGTGAAGCTGTACGGTCATATGAGACTGGGACCTACGGCTTAAAGTGGATTCCGAACCACTTCAAACATCCATTTCACCGCCGGGATTCAAATCCAAAACCTGTGATACCGAGTGCCAGAGCGCTAGCCACTCGACCATCAGGCTCCATTCACGAGCAAACAAGTAGATTAGCCTAATTCATTTTCTCTGTCTCATAAAAACACGTATATTCAGAGTGGACAGTGGACAATGCAACGGCCTCATTTTGGACCATAAAACAACCAAGTTGAACCATGCAATGTTGGATTGCAACAGCTCCATGTTGGGCAGGGGCAGTAGGCCTACCGGCAGATTTCGAAACATCTTTTTTTTTATGTAGAGTTGTCAGTACTACGTTCAATAACCAAGTTGTACCGGGACCTACGGTTTAATCGGGGGATTCCAAACTAAAACACAAACCCAAGACCCAAACCCGAAAACTGAGGCCCCGAGCGCCACAGCGCTAGTCACTCAGCCATCAGACCCCTGAAATTTACGTGAAATTTTTAAATTTTTTATTTGGTTAGATCAATAAAATTTCTGTGCTTAAAAGGTATATCAAACATAAATTTAATAATATACATAATCAAATATATATTTACTTTAAACACACATTCTTCTTCTTTAATTTTTTTTTTCAATTACTATCTGACTGCATTATATTACAGTTAATTTTTATCCCTACTTATAGATTTTATATCCATAAATTTAAAGCAAATTTGATTCTCTACAGCCTTTTACGAATTTAGCTTTTTTTTTTTAAATTTGTTAGTAAACGTAGTTGCCAAGTTATTAATGTCAGAGAAATTCAAGCGGTGATCCTAGATGTAAAATTAATAGAATGATGTCAAAGAGGATATTCATGTCTGTTGTTGATTCAGCATTTAAACAATATTATACAGGCAATATTAAAAGATATGGTTTGTTAATTGAACATGAATTCAACAAATTCATTCAAACATTATTCTAATAATGTTTTTAAAAAAAAAAAAAAATGTCAGTGTCTTTAATTGCTTAGTATATTTTTAAATCGCATAACTTTTTTTTAAATGTTTAAAATATTGCAACATGTTCCCTAGCTGAATTTGTTAAAACATTTTTAGTGAATTGTAAAAAAAAAATAAATAATAAACGAAAATAATATTTCACTTTAATATTGATAAATTGAAAAATAAAATTAGGATTAAAAAATAAATAAATCATATTTTACATAATATTTAAAACCGAGAGTTACCTACTGAACAAATTTTCAAAAATGTATTATATGTATATTTTTTAATTTCATTCCTAGTATATTGTTAAGTTCCTATATTTTTGAAAAAAATATAGAAATAACTTTAATATCAGAAGGACACTACTACAAAATATGCCAAACACTATTGAACCAATTATTTTAAATCTCTAACATAAATAAGTTAACAAAATAAAATATTCAATTATTACTTGCATTCATTTGAGTTATTGAAAAAAAATTATCATAAAAATTATTTTCATATCCTTTTAAATGTTTTTCCAAAGATTTAATATGAAGTAAAACACTGTACACTAACTTAACATTTCTTGAAATTACGATGAAAAATGTTAAAAATGCCACAATGTAATTTAAAGTACACAATCTTGCATTATTGAAAATGTGTAAGTATGAAAACTTTTTCCCAATAAAACCATCCTTTGTGTCTAGACAGAATTCAGCCTAGAAAATAATTAGGTATAGATAATAATGTCAAAAAGTCCCTTTAAAATAATACGCCACTGAAAAAAGTCCATACTGGTATATTATGTTAATGATATAACTTTTCTCTTGCTGTTCATAAACAGGAAGTAGTTTCTTCCAGTATTTTATATGCAACACTCCAGAACTTCTAATCTTTTGTTTCACTTCTAAAGGACTTCGATCAACTTGCTCAACAAATCTGATGACCTGATTGTTTTCAATTAAGATAATTGAAAAAGGGAACCTTTATTATTAAAAAGATATATAATCTTTACTACAGCACAGAGATAATAGAGCAATTTCAAAAAGTGGAGTCCTGTTCAAAATATGTAGAAATTATTAATCCTTTATAAGCAATATTATTTGAACAATTTTATCCTAATCACCATATCTTATCAATACTATCTGAGCAATTTTATCTGAACAATCCTAAGTGAAATACTATTTGAGAAAGCCTGTATGTCCAGTGCTATCTGAATTACCATAAATTAAATTAAGTTTGAGCAATCGTAAATGAAATTCCACCTGAATATTCCTATCTGAATAATCTTATATCTATTTCTGAAAAATATATGAAATTCTACTTCAGAAATTCTATAAGAAATATTATCTGAGCAATCTTTTAAGAAATATTATCTGAACAATCTTTTAAGAAATATTATCTGAACAATCTTTTATGAAATATTATCTGAACAATCTTTTATGAAATATTATCTGAACAATCTTTTATGAAATATTATCTGAACATTCTTTTATGATATGCTCTGAGCAATCCTATATAAAATCCTTGTTGAGTAACCTAAAATCTTATATGAAGTCCTAGATGAATAATCCAAAATGAATTCTTAGATGAGCAAATGTGATAACTTTCTGGTTATAAACTTCCATCACATTTTATTATGCCATTCCATTTCACACCAAATGAGATGAAAGATTTTCTTGTAACAAATAAGTATCAAATTTCTTGTAATACTTAATGGGTGTTAAATTTATCAAAGAAATGAGTGGTGTGTTAACAATCTAAACATATTTCCATCCACTTTAATAATAAATGAGCAGGAAATTAAATAACTTTTCATTCGTACGTATATTTTATACATCACTGTTTTCATAAACCAGTTATTCAGTAAAAGTAATAAGAACTTTTGAAAATTAGCATTTATTTTATCATTTTTGAGCTCCCTTATTTTTGTCACAAAGACGACATATATTTTTTTTTTTTTATTTTTGAACTTGAATAAAAGTTTAACTTCGCCATGCGTCTCCCAACTCCAAATTCCTGGCGAAGTGAACAACCTCACAAACATTTTCCGCTTACGACCAAGTTCAAAGCTCTTCCAAACCCACCATCAATCACCCGCGACATTTATCGCCACCCATTGGTCGGATGTCAAGTTCAAAACCCCTTTTGACTGAAGAATCGGTGGCACGGACCGCCTTTTCGCGTGCCATATCATTCATCCCATTCTCACTCTTTTCCCGAAACAGCAAAGAGGAAGAAAAAAAAAAAAGATAAAGAAATTTTCAGCGTAACTACCACAGAAATCCAGAAAATGCCCTCACGAAAAATAAACACACACGAGCAAAGCAGAACTTCTCCATTATAAAGTGGTAACTGGGCACTTACTTTCTGAAGCCATCGTTGCTTAATGGGCCCTCTTTCATTAAGGACGGAGGGATAATTAAGTTCCAGGAAAACCCCCAGAAAACAAAAATCAAAAACTTATTTAAGGCATCAAACGTAATTTACGGAAAGGGGAGACTTGTGTTAAATGAAATACATTTACAGAGGTAAATTAGTGCGGCAAGCCGGAAAAATGGACGTCTAAATTACGCACTTATTCTACCGTTTTAAATGGCCGCACGCCTTCAAAGAGGGGTTATAATCAATGCGCCATTTTACCTCTACAAAGTGATTTCGGTCCACAGTGCATCGTTTCACTTGGTGTTAGGAAATAATCTGTTATTTGTGTAACCACCAGGACCTTTTTGTTACATTTATCACCCATTAAAAAGAGGAATTGGTCAGTGGTAATGAATGAAACTTTATGCAAATATTCCTATAGAGTTCATCAGTGAGGATTAATAACTAAAAGGTAGTAAAAATAGACAACGCTTATTTCTGAATGATATAATCTGTTATTTGTGTAACCACTAGGACTTCTTTGTTACATTTATCACCCATTAAAAAGAGGAATTGGTCAGTGGTAATGAATGAAACTTTATGCAAATATTCCTACATTTAGAGTTCATCAATGAAGATTAGTAATTAAAAAGTAGTAGAAATATACCGCGCTTATTTCTAAATGATATAATCTGTTATTTGTGTAACCACTAGGACTTCTTTGTTACATTTATCACCCATTAAAAACAGGAATTGGTCAGTGGTAGTGAATGAAACATTATGCAAATATTCCTACATTTTGAGTTCCTCAAAGCAGGTTAATAATTAAAAAGCAATAAAAATAGACAATTCTAATTTATAAAATGGAATAAGGGTACATAAAATGTAAAATTTAACTCCTTAATGGATTGTTCCGAATGTACTCCAATCTCTTGTATAGTTTTGAAACACCGTCATCTAGCTTAATTTAAGCTTAATTAATTTTTAATCTGGACTAAAACAAATATTTTGGGTATACATTGTATTATTTTTAAACAAAACGTGGATTTACTCGTGATATCGTGCTTTTCGGAACTCGTGCGAAAACTTTTTTTTTATACTAGATTAAAACGGGTATTTTATACACTTATATATGTACTTATTTACTTAGAATAATATAAGGTACATATATTACTACAAGGTAAACGAGAGTTCACCGACATATCGTGAGCTTCACAGCACCAGGAGTTTACTTGTGCAGATTTTGTTTTGTTCCGAATTAAAACGAGTATTATGAGCTACTTTATATTATTTCTAGCCAAACCAAAATTCACTCATGATATCGTGTGTTTAGGAACACTACGAGTTAATTCGTACGAAAACTACTTTTTTACTCTGGATTAAAACGAGTATTTTGGGCTACCTTATATTATTCTAAGCTACCTAGAGTTCGCTCATGATATCGTGCGTTTCTTAGTACTAGGAATTAATTCGTGAGAAAGCTATTTTTTTAATCTAGTTTAAAACGAGTATTTTGAATTACATTATATTATTCTAAGCCAAACGAGATTTCACTCGTTAAAACGTGCGTTTCGAAACACTATGAGTTAATTCGTGCAAGAACTATTCTTTCATTCTGTATGGATTCGAGTATTTTGGTCTAGCTTATATTATTTTAAGGTCACCGCTGATTCACTCATGATATCGAACGACTATCAACAAGGCTTTTATAACGATTTCAAGTTATTTTACAGACATAGGGCTCGATGTCTTTCGGTAACCAAAGTTAGGAGAAAGGCTGCGTGCCATTTGTCTGTTATGACTGCTTGAATTTAATTTTCTGTTATTTTAAAAAAAAAAGTAAAAGTGAAGTTATTTTTAGTAATAATAATGACAGTGTATCTGTTGTATGAATACATCTGAAGCTCAAGGGATGAATCAAAGAATTATAGCTCTTATAGTTATAAAAATTCGGTTTCAATCCAAGTGTCTAATCTTACACTTTAAATTTATAAAATAAAAAGAATCAACATAACAAAAAAATTTCTTGATCATAATTTTTACACTTGCGGCAAAAAACAATGATAATGGAAAAAGTGGATATTTTTCTTACAATAATTTGTAACGAATTATGTTCTCCTCTACTGATATTTCTTACATTTCCGTGCATAAAATAAGTATTTTATGTTAATATACTGCCAAATTGTAGTCATGGCACTTTTTGATCTCAACTTTTGAATAATAAATTTTAGTAAGCCCATTATCATTATTAAACCTTATACAGAAATCTTGTCACCCATCTTTAATTATAATAAAAGTACTTAAATACCGTCTATGGTTAAATAGTTGTGGTATTTTAGATTTTAAGTTTTAAAACATTATAACAATAACTCGTATCAAGTAAGAACACTCTAAACCATCTCCCCAAAACACTCCTTAAACATTAAGAATACCTCCAATAACCCATTCAATAATAAATCTAAAAATCCGCAAAAACCAAATGCCTTCATAGATTATACATGTCGCAAAAGTTAACAAATTCACATGAAATAAATCAAAAGCAAATTTCACAAGTTTAAATATAAATAATAATGTATTTATTAATATTTACCATTTAAATAGTTAAAATACATCAAACAATTAAAAATATAGTAACACACAGGACATCTACAAATCATTAATCATATATCTAAATATATATATAATATACCGGAACAGAAATAAAATAAAAATATGCGTCTTAGCATCTCATAAAAATGATATTCTCCGGTTCTCTTGTACTAATCTATTACTAGCCTATTAACCTAACTCTAATCCCATTCCCTGTGCATATGCCACAACTGCTGGGGCTTTTTTCTAAACAAGGTTCATTTTAAAAATAACAAAATTACTCACATGTATTGATGATGGTGTCAATGGAAGGTATTGGGAAGATGGGCACCAAGAGGATTGAAGATTTACACCATGGTCGAGACAGCATGATCAACCGCAAATAGGGCTCTTCCTTGAGTGTCTGCCTGCCTTATCAATGCTGACAGGTAGCCTCTTATTCTGGTCATTCACTCTCAAGGTTTCCAGCACAGGGGTCCGCAACTGGGTACCTTTCTTCTTACGAAATTGCCAGTTCTCCATTATGGGGACAGCTCATTGTCTTGCTCAATGTGCTCTATCTCTCAATTGCTCCATCGATGTCTTTAACAATTTTTTAAAAATATTTTTTCAATTCATACGTCCCTTCATTTATTGCTTTCTGGATTTTCTTCTTAAAAACTGACCCTCGGCCTATAGGCCTTTTCATTGTTGAGGATGAATGCTGACACTTAATCCGATCGAAGAGGCGGACAATCCAAATTCGGAGGAGACACCCCATCAATAGATAAAAAACCACTGATAACTTCACAAGTCTTATCTGTCTTAATAAACTTTTGCTCTTGACCATCTAGTGCTTTGAAGTTTTGCAAGACCTCGCCAATTAAAACACCGCATAAAAATATAACTTTCCTTCGCAGTTGTGGCGAAAGACTTGTTTCCATGTGTTACTGGACATTGTTTGAAGAGATCCGATTCGCATACAGTAAGGCTAGTGACCATCACATGCACTATCTTCCCTCCCACCCCCTCAGAATAGGACATATACTGTCACAACACATGAATTATATAATGATTACAGACAATTTGTCTTAATACAAAAATAATTATAAACACATATTGTCATCCATATCGACACGACAAAATACTGTTTGCTTCACTTAAGTCATGACAAATATACTGCAACATTAAAAAATCTTTACAACATTAAAGAATAGTTGTACAAATCATTTAACGACCAAACAGTTGCTATCTAGTGGGATACTGATTCCAGATAGAATTATTAAAAAAAACTGAAGATTAGTGGTTTATTTTAGCATAATTTTTTTTATTTTTCCTTTAATTCAATTATTGAATGTATTAAAACTCGAGAATTTAAAAAGATACTACTCTAATTTTTAAGTTAACTGTAATTAATTAATTGTATTGTAATTTTATATTTTATATTGAAACAAATTTTATGCTCCGATTTTTCTGTCTGTCATGGTTGTTAGGAGTTACAGGTTCTACAAATCAGATTTCAAATTTCGATAAACCATGATATGTAAATTATCAATTATGTGAGCCAGAAACTGATTCTTGGTGGTTGAGCGTCAATAGGATTGTGGCTTTCGAACCCTTTTCTAGTGGATGAGTTCGCCATTTATTTTTTCTTTTAACAATTTCTGAAATTTAAATCAGGCTCATACGGCTTTATAACATAGGGTAATTTAATTCAAAATAACATGCTTGAATTATGGATTATTTAATTTATTGGGGCCTGATGGCCGATTGACTGGCGCTCTATACCCCAGGTTTCGGTTTCGAGTTCCGGCGGTGCCATGGATGTTTGTAGGGGTTTGGAATCCACTTTAAACCGTAGGCCCCGGTCTAGTATTACTCTAGAGCTTTGGGATAGGGTTAATAATCCTACCCAGTAAAAAAGAAAAACAACATCTCGTGTTTCGGAATCTGCCAGTTAGCAAAAGGTCTTGGTCCACCATGAGGCTGTTGCCCAATGAAGAAGAATTTATTTAATTAATAACAATAGACGCGAATTTACAGTAACTCAACTTGAACTATAAGGAAGATTTCTAGTCTAAGTGTATTCGTAAACAAAAAAAAAACTACATCTACTTACTACTAATGGTTAAAAGATGTTTATATATTGTTAAAGCATTGTAATTACCCTACCTGCATATTTTAAACCAAGTTCTGGATAAGTAAATGGTTTTTAAAAATATTTCTACTTGATTCCATTGTAAATATCCAAAATGTAAAATTTATGACAAGGAAGTCAAATTATGAACGTAATATTCAAAACTTTTTTAACTGGAGTTATTATATTTTTGCTCGAATGCTTATGAGTGTTTTGTTTCGATTAACATTTGCAAAAACATTTGATGATTACTATGCAAACGAGACTGTTTTACACAAGATCCGTTCTACTTTATTTCAAGTTTTCATAAATTATATATTGATATCTTGGGATAAAATAAAGGAGCATAATGCCCAATAAAAACCTTTTTTTTCTTCAACATCGGTAGATTTCATGTTTCTCTTTTGTATATTACGAACTGACCACTGATATAGGAAGAATGTCTTACTGGAGGATTTAAAAGAAAAATGTCTCATTGTTGCGTGTTGTATAGGAGAAATGGTGCGGGAAACTTTATTGATGATTGACGACTATTATTGACTATTGATGTGAGACACTTTATTTAATCAATCATAATCAGGCATTTCTGTTTCTGAAAGCAACTGTCGCAATGGACGCACCGCATGAATTCGAAAATGGATCCTAAAGTATGCTAGCTGCAGCACTTTGCCACTAAGGGATCATTTGACGTGACGAATTTGCTTATCAAGGATCGAAGGCAAGTTTTATTTTTTTCGTTAAATAATTATAATTAGAACAATATTGTCAAATAAGAACGATCAATTATTATTGATTATCAACAATCAATTATTGATCAATGTTGTCAAATAAAAACAATTGATTGAGCAATTATTATTAACAACTATCAATTATTGATCAATGTTGTCCAATAAAAACAATTGAATGAGCAATTATTATTGATTATCAACTTATAAATTATTGATCAATGTTGTCAAATAAAAACAATTGATTGATCAATTATTATTGATTATCAACTATCAATTATTGATCAATGTTGTCAAATAAAAACAATTGATTGATCAATTATTATTGATTAACAGCAATCAATTACTGATTAAAATTGTTAAATAAAAACAATCGGTTGATCAATTATTATTAATTATCAACAATCATCTAGTAATCAATGTCAAAAAAACAAATGCAAAAACAAAATCCTAATACCAGTTAAACCAATTCCGCTTAATATGAGTAATCTCAAATCGCTTTTTTTTCTCATTAAACTGGTCCTATTTTTTCTAGTATTGTTAATTGGTCATTTTTATACTACGTTTCACACTCCGATTTAGGCCAGTGAATTTTGTTTCTAAAATGCAAATTTGATCGTCTGACAAGTGACCTTGTCCAATGAGTGTGTCATTATGTTCTATGAATTGTAGAAGTAAGGGCATGCATTTGTTAATAGAGAAATGGGCAGAAGAACACACGTAGTTGTATATCTGTTTTCGTAGATTTTAATATAAAAGGAACTGGTTAAATTGAAGATTCAAACGTTAAAACGAGAATATTATTTTCCATGGAGTAGTCATGACAGTATTGATTGTTATACTACGTGGAACAGTACTAGAAGTTTTACTACCAGATGTTCTACAAAACAAAACTGAAAAAATCTGAAATGAATAGCTTACAAGATAATACTGACAATATTTTCTACTCAAAAATAACTATGTTTTCTTCGTTCAGTTATGGGATGTTGGTGTTATTTGGAAAATATTTTAATTTTTAAATCTATTTACTCTTAAAAGTTTTTATTAAAATTTTTTTTTTGTCTGGTATATTTTTGGAGGTGTTAATTTTGTAAAGATAAGGTCCACTGAGATCGACTTTTCAGTAATCTGAGTTTGTGAAGGTTAATAATATTGAAAGTAAAAATATTAAATGATTTTTTTATATTTTCATGATATTAAATAAAATTTATTCTAATGAAATTTTGTGTCTTTAAACTAACTTGTAAATCGGTATATTTTTTTAATTTTTCATTTAACTTATACAAATTATTAATCACAAATTATTCTTTTACGGTTTTCCACATTATAATTGATATGGCCCTATTTAAATATATTTAAAAATCATATCATGTTAAGATTATAGGGAGCAATGTTATCTGTTTATCAACACAGAAATAAAATGTTTAACACTGCATCGGTATGGATGACATGATACTGAATTAATCAAACTTTTATAAAAAAAAAAACAGTTTTCGTTCTTAAGCTAAATCCTTCAAATACTGTACGGTTTTATTTCGTAGTTTAAATTAATTTAAAGTTCTTTTTAAAATAGAAAAACTTTTCTCAAAAGTACTATTATAAGTTCGTAAGATAAAATAAAATTCAAATTATTCACGAAGAGTTTAGAAGTTGTTTGGATTAACACCAAAGGGCTGAAGTTTTTTTATTTAAATACTTTTCCAACACCTTTAACAAAGGGATTAATTTTCCCTTTCCCCCTATCTCTCTGAATTTTATGTAAAGACATACTGTACTTGCTTACCGCTATTTTTTTAAAAATTTTAATTCAAATCAGTCTCAGGTGCAGTATGATTTTGTGGTTAAAGAATGGATAAACATTTCTCTAGAGATTGAATAAGGAAATTTTAAATTTTATGGAGCATATAATAATAATAATAATAATAATGAATTAGCTTATTCCTAATAGCATAATCTTTTCATTAAATGTTTTTTATTAAACAAAGGAAAATCACTTTCTCTTAGATGTATGATATATTTTTTTAGATGCACTTACCTGTGAAATAAATTAAATACTAATATTGTTTAACTGTGTTGTCATGAGGATTTAAAACTATAATTTAAATAAATCCTTAAAATCTATATACTGTTTTATTTATGAAGCTTCGAAGGAGATTTGGTGGATTTGTTTTGCTGATTAAAATTGTAAGTAAAATTTTATCCTAGTTGTTAATCAGTTTTGACTTTTGAAATTGTAAGATGGCCATAGTTTTTCTAAACGAGTATTTACTAATTTCAGAATAAATCCAACATATCTTTACAGAATGAATCCAAAAATACTTTACTCTCTAAATAGTGATGATTGCTTCTGGAGTAAGGAATCGACATAACTGATTATTTGAATCAACTGCCACCAAAAGGCATTCATCTCAGTGAAAACTAATAGAAATTCTGAATATTTGAATTTCCTAAAAAAATGTGGCCAAGAAAATGAGCTTATGCAAATGATGTTGAAAATTCCAGTTAAAATAGCTTATGTTTTCAATAGATCCTATCTTAGAAGGATAGACGCTAACATTAATATTAGAAGCTTCAGTGCGACTATCCAAACTAAAATATTGCTTGTTGCTAAACAGACTGTTTGATGTCATCAAATTGGGATTTTAAAATATCATGACTTCAATCTTTTCCATAAGAAATTTTTTTCTATTATGTGTTGTTAGGAAACACGGATTTGTATTTACATAAATTACACAAGAGAAAATGAGTTCAGATTTAATCAGTCTCAAAGTGTTATGCTTCTGCTTACTTTTACTAAACTACCGTCTTTATTATTTTCTTGGATTTTAAAATCGACTCGTTCGTGATTTTAATTATGATTTCATAGATTTTCCAAACTCTTCCCGTATTCAATGTTATCTCGTCCATTTTTTAAAACGCAGGTCCTTTAGAATAATCTTGATTATAACTTGGACAATCACAGTCAAGCTATTTACATCAATATTCTCTAACAGTAAAAAGTTGCATAATTCTGCTGATTTTTATTGAAATACCATCTCAACAATTGTGGATTTTAAAATCTACCCGTTTCATGATTTTATCAGATTTCTATGCGAATAAATTAATCCACAAATCTTTCCCATCTTCATTTAGACAATACTGGAGGCATCCCATTAATTTTAAAACACATGTTATTAAACAGGTATCAACAGGTATCAACAGGTTTATACAAATTGCCAGTGAATATAGACGGAAAAAATCACCTTTTCCTTGGAACTCTATAGTAATAAATTAAATAATCATTAATCATATGCTGAGATAATCTAATTTTTATTATACAAATATTTAAATTCAGAATGATTAATTTAATTGCATACATTTGTAGCAACTTGTCTCAGCGAATCAGGAGTTTTGCGATTTGCAAAAAAATCAGTACTATTTGCATATCTACGCTAATATTTATATTGTCTAACATTTCCCTGCAATTAAATGTTGATATAAATATTGACATTTTAGCACTGTTAAGTTTTTAATAATACGATTTGAAATATCCAATAATTCATATTTACTTAATGTTTAAAGTACATAGAACAAAATACGTAATATTATAATTGTACCATAATTTTACCATAACTGATTTGTTTTTATTTTATTATTATTCGCGATCGTTATTTAAAAAAATCATTTGGGGAAATATTTTGTATTATTCGCCTTGTTAAAAGGAGTTCATGAAACAAAATGTAAAATTCCTGTGCTAGCACACAAGATCGAAAAGTCGAATCATATTTAATAGTTAAATTTTAAAACACACTATAAATATGCAGTTCATCACAACGGAATAGTTAATAGCATTAAGCAATACTTACGTTAATGAAATTGTAACTATCAACCTAGAAATCAACAAGTCTTTTATGATATTTAAACATCACAAAGTTTATGATACAGATGGCCTGATATTTAGGGTTTAACGGAATCTGAAAAATATTAATTCAAGCAAATTTGTTACTGTCCTAATGTGAATCGAGTTCATTTTATTAACGTAAATTATAGCGTCCAAAATGTTCTGACAGTGAGACTTAATTGGACAGAGGCTTTGAAGTCGGGCTCTTTTGAGGCATTTGCTGGATGAAAAAGCTATTCGATATACAGATACTAATTGGATCAAATGCGATTTTCAGTTTATAAGACCGTTGATAGGGATTAGGTCTTAAGACTTTCGTTAATCTCCTCTATTTGATGGTCCAAAACGGGCATCTTAAAATCTAGTTTCTGCATTACATTCCTTTTTTTCAAAACTTTAGTTTTAAAAGTTTTCTTATTTGAAATTTGGGGCATTGACCACAATTTTTTTAGAAGAAATAATTATTGAAAGGTGCTCCTATTTAATAGTAATTGAAAAGTTGCTTCTATTTAACAATAATTGAAAAGTTGCTTTTTGATTGACAAGTTGCTTCTATTTAACAGTAATTGAAAAGTTGCTTTTTGATTGACAAGTTGCTTCTATTTAACAGTAATTGAAAAGTTGCTTTTTGATTGACAAGTTGCTTCTATTTAATAGTAATTGAAAAGTTGCTTTTTGATTGACAAGTTGCTTCTATTTAACAGTAATTGAAAAGTTGCTTTTTGATTGACAAGTTGCTTCTATTTAACAGTAATTGAAAAGTTGCTTTTTGATTGACAAGTTGCTTCTATTTAATAGTAATTGAAAAGTTGCTTTTTGATTGACAAGTTGCTTCTATTTAACAGTAATTGAAAAGTTGCTTTTTGATTGACAAGTTGCTTCTATTTAATAGTAATTGACAAGTTGCTTCTATTTAATAGTAATTGAAAAGTTGCTTCTATTTAATAGTAATTGAAAAGTTGCTTCTATTTAATAGTAATTGAAAAGTTGCTTCTATTTAATAGTAATTGAAAAGTTGCTTCTATTTAATAGTAATTGAAAAGTTGCTTCTATTTAATAGTAATTGAAAAGTTGCTTCTATTTAATAGTAATTGAAAAGTTGCTTCTATTTAATAGTAATTGAAAAGTTGCTTCTATTTAATAGTAATTGAAAAGTTGCTTCTATTTAATAATAATTGAAAAGTTGCTTGTATTTCATAGTGATGGAACAGTTGCTTGTATTTAATAGTGATGGAACAGTTGCTTTTATTTCATAGTGATGGAACAGTTGCTTCTATTTCATAGTGATGGAACAGTTGCTTCTATTTCATAGTGATGGAACAATTGCTTCTATTTCATAGTGATGGAACAGTTGCTTCTATTTCATAGTGATGGAACAGTTGCTTCTATTTCATAGTGATGGAACAGTTGCTTCTATTTCATAGTGATGGAACAGTTGCTTCTATTTCATAGTGATGGAACAGTTGCTTCTATTTCATAGTGATGGAACAGTTGCTTCTTTTAAATAGTGATTGAAAAGTTGCTCCTTTTTTTTTAATATCCATTGATAAGTTGCCTTTTTATATAACGATTATAAAGTCTATGTTTTTTTAATGTTTGTTACGTATTATCATTTCCTCACACTTTGGGATTAGAAAAATGAATGAAATGATGGCGAGTTGAAAAAAGGGCACAACATACTTTACAGAAACAAATTAGCTAAACGTATTTAAGGTGTATATGCAGGAGGACGGTGTTTAGAAGTATTTAAAACAAAACAAAGCATAGTAGAACAGGGTGCTTCTTTTTTAACCACATTTAATGCACAATATCTACAACTGTATTTACAATAGACCGTACAACAACTGTATTTACAATAGAAGTTGCTTCTATTTAATAATGATTGAGAAGTTGCTTCTATTTAATAATGATTGAGAAGTTGCTTCTATTTAATAGCGATCGAAAAGTTGCTTCTATTTAAATAGTGATTGAGAAGTTGCTTCTATTTAAATAGTGATTGAGAAGTTGCTTCTATTTAAATAGTGATTGAGAAGTTGCTTCTATTTAAATAGTGATTGAGAAGTTGCTTCTATTTAAATAGTGATTGAGAAGTTGCTTCTATTTAAATAGTGATATAGAAGTTGCTTCTATTTAAATAGTGATATAGAAGTTGCTTCTATTTAAATAGTGATATAGAAGTTGCTTCTATTTAAATAGTGATATAGAAGTTGCTTCTATTTAAATAGTGATATAGAAGTTGCTTCTATTTAAATAGTGATATAGAAGTTGCTTCTATTTAAATAGTGATTGAGAAGGTGCTTCTATTTAAATAGTGATTGAGAAGGTGCTTCTATTTAAATAGTGATTGAGAAGGTGCTTCTATTTAAATAGTGATTGAGAAGGTGCTTCTATTTAAATAGTGATTGAGAAGTTGCTTCTATTTAATAATGATTGAGAAGTTGCTTCTATTTAATAATGATTGAGAAGTTGCATCTATTTAATTAATGCTATTAATGCTTCTAATTAACGATGTAAATATATTAGTATAAAATTTACATCATTAACTATTTTGGTTAGCATACAACATGCATTGCCATTTTTGTTGTTCCGCCGTCTGCTCCTACCCTTACTTTACTGTCTTTTACAATTTTCAAAGTTCAGAGTTCAATACTCCCTGGCGTGAAGAAACTCTCCGCATCATATAACCATCCAGTGACGTCACTTGCTTAATGGATCATCAGCCAAACAAATCCTCGTGCAACATATCACTCAGAACAAAAATTAATAAAAATATAGTAACATTTGGATGGGCCACGCACTTGAATTAGTATGAATTTTAAAATTACTTGCAAGTGCCCGTTTATTGATAAGAAATTTTCGATTTTAAGAACAAAAATGTTGATCCTGATTTCTATCATAATAAGTTATACATGCAGAAATGTTTTTTTTTATTATTTGACTGTTATCAAATCACGAATAAAACCAAATTTTTTTCTTCAATATTTGGTTTATATTTAAAACTTTTTTTGATCAAGTCTTTGACAGGCTACCTGAATCTAAAACCTCCACATTTCTTTGATTCAAAGCATTTAAAAACTCGATTATTGTTTTAATAAAAAATAAAGTGCAAGTCGGCTATTGTTACATTTTAAAACATGCATTGGTGATTTTTCACCTATTACTGGTTTTTAGGTTTATATGCTGAATATTTTAATATAAGATATATATATTGTATGAAATACACCAAATAAAATATCAAAACTGTAACATTTCTTGAGGAATGTAGGAGGGGACACAATTTTACTTTGCTTAGAGAGAGAAAAACAATGTTTGAATACAACGTGCTCACGTTTAAGATTTGGGAGCTATTTAGTCCCTGAGGGCTCCATTTGCGATGTAACAAGAAATAAACAGTTTAAAACATTTGAATATTGCCCAATATAAATTTACAAATTTACAAAATCCTAAAACAATTTACAAAAGCATTCAAAAGAAAAAATTAAAGTAAAATTTTACGTGACCATTTGAGAATATTATTAGAAATATATGATTCAATCTCCTGGATTGCCGTATTGTTATGATTATCAAGCGTGTTAAAAAATTTATGGAAATACGTATAAGAAAATCAAATAATGTAAGAATGTTAACAGCGTTAATAATATCAGAATTAGCAGAGGTTATTTGGCGGATAGTGATGTTTTGTAAGATTTCAATAGTTTTAAGATCAGAATTACCGCATAAGACCAAACCTGGCAAGCGTAGGTTAACATAGGACGAAAAATGGCAGTATATAAAAGAAATTTATTATCCCTGGTCATAGTTGAATTTCGATTAATTTCAATGATTTTATCAATTTAAGACGATAGGGTTTACGGGAAACGGTAAGAAATTTTGTTTTAGCATGCAAGAAATATTGTTTTCAAGTTAAATGGTGATCCAAAATAACTCTTAAATATTTAATTTGAGTACTCCAAAGAATTATAAAATACAACATGTTAATGTAACATTGCACTTTTATAAATTACATTTTTCTGGGAATATCTTATAGTTTAATTATTTAAAACGCATATATGAAGATATTAAAATTTTTCATCGAATTATTTTTCTACTAGTTTCGTGTGCTCCAATTCTTAGTAAATACAAAATTTTAATTATCGCTTTATGTAAGAGAACTCCACTCTCGTTTTCCTTAATGTAATTCCACGGGAATGTAGCAAAGGCAGTAGATTTGAAATAATTTATTATCACGACAGGTTTTCATGTGTGCTAATGTATGCAAATTGCAGATTGTACTGAATATGAATGCATAAAAGTCTGCATAATTATGTTGCATAATGCTAAATGTAATGCTTCATGCATACGGGAACATCGACAGAAAATTTAAATGAAATAGCATTATATTAAGGTCTCCATTGAAAATCGGAAAGTTTCATAATGGATTTATTTAGTTTCCTTCGTGTAAATGTCAAAGAATGCATGAATAAAATATTTTAAATTTAATCTTTTGAAGCGATGGATCTTCGAATAGCAAAATTTAAATAAATTTAATTCCATACTGATTTTATGTATTTTCGTTGTGTTAAAATGTTGCTCTTTTGAGATAACAGAAGTAAAAAAAAAAATTATAAAATTATTCATTTTTTTTTTTTTTTTAATATCTTGCGTGTATTTGGATGAAAGTCCAAAATTACAAATTGTTTTTTTTTTTTCAAAAATGAGCTACTTAAACTAAAATCTTTTTTAAAAAACTTAGTAAATGTTTTTTGAAAATGAGGAGTTTTTTGGAAACGTTTTTGTTTTAATAACTGTTAGATTTTAAGCTTCTCCTAGTTTTTGATATTTGTCTTGCTTTAAGCTGTTAATCTTCCAAGAATATTTACCAAATCGATAGCTCTCGCCAAACATTGTAATGATCATACACTTATTGCCAAATTGGCGATGTTTTTAATTTAACGTTCTGTGTTGATGTTACCTATAATTTTATTAGAACTCTCCGTCATCATATAACCATCCAGTGACGTCACTTGCTTATTGGATCATCAGCCAATCAAATCCTCATGCAACATATCAGTAAGAACAAAAATTAACACAAATATAGTAACATTTGGATGGGCCACGTACTTGAATTAGTATGAATTTTAAAATTACTTGCAAGTGCGCGTTTATTGATAAGAAATTTTCGATTTTAAGAACAAAAATGTTGATCCTGATTTCTATCATAATAAGTTATATATGCAGAAATAATTTTTTTATTATTTGACTGTTATCAAATCACGAATAAAACCAAATTTTTTTCTTCAATATTTGGTTGATATTTAAAACTTTTTTTGATCGAGTCTTTGACAGGCTACCTGAATCTAAAACCTCGACATTCCTTTGATTCAAAACATTTAAAAACTCGATTATTGTTTTAATAAAAAATAAAGTGCAAGTCGGCTATTGTTACATTTTAAAACATGTATTGGTGATTTTCACCTATTACTGGTTTTCAGGTTTATATGCTGAATATTTTAATATAAGATATATATATATATATATTGTATGAAATACACCGTATAAAATATCATAACTGTAACATTTATTGCGGAATGTAGGAGGGGACACAATTTTACTTTGCTTAGAGAGAGAAAAACAATGTTTGAATACAACGTGTTCACGTTTAAGATTTTGGAGCTATTTAGCTCCTGAGGGCTCCATTTGCGATGTAACATGAAATGAACAGTTTAAGACATTTGAATATTGCCCAATATAAATTTACAAATCTACAAAATCCTAAAACAATTTACAAAAGCATTCAAAAGAAAAAATTAAAGTAAAATTTTACGTGACCATTTGAGAATATTATTAGAAATATATGAATCAATCTCCTGGATTGCCGTATTGTTATGATTATCAAGCGTGTTAAAAAATTTATGGAAATACGTATAAGAAAATCAAATAATGTAAGAATGTTAACAGCGCTAATAATATCAGAATTAGCAGAGGTTATTTGGCGGATAGTGATGTTTTGTAAGATTTCGATAGTTTTAAGATCAGAATTACCGCATAAGACCAAACCTGGCAGCGTAGGTTAACATAGGACGAAAATGGTAGTATATTAAAGAAATTTATTATCCCTGGTCATAGTTGAATTTCGATTAATTTCAATGATTTTATCAATTTAAGACGATAGGGTTTACGGGAAACGGTAAGAAATTTTGTTTTAGAATGCAAGAAATATTGTTTTCAAGTTAAATGGTGATCCAAAATAACTCTTAAATATTTAATTTGAGTACTCCAAAGAATTATAAAATACAACATGTTAATGTAACATTGCACTTTTATAAATTACATTTTTCTGGGAATATCTTATAGTTTAATTATTTAAAACGCATACGAAGATATTAAAATTTTCATCGAATTATTTTTCTACTAGTTTCGTGTGCTCCAATTCTTAGTAAATACAAAATTTTAATTATCGCTTTATGTAAGAGAACTCCACTCTCGTTTTCCTTAATGTAATTCCACGGGAATGTAGCAAAGGCGGTAGATTTGAAATAATTTATTATCACGACAGGTTTTCATGTGTGCTAATGTATGCAAATTGTAGATTGTACTGAATATGAATGCATAAAAGTCTGCATAATTATGTTGCATAATGCTAAATGTAATGCTTCATGCATAAGGGAACATCGACAGAAAATTTAAATGAAATAGCCTTATATTAAGGTCTCCATTGAAAATCGGAAAGTTTCATAATGGATTTATTTAGTTTCCTTCGTGTAAATGTCAAAGAAGGATTGAATAAAATATTTTAAATTTAATCTTTTGAAGCGATGGATCTTCGAATAGCAAAATTTAAATAAATTTAATTCCATACTGATTTTATGTATTTTCGTTGTGTTAAAATGTTGCTCTTTTGAGATAACAGAAGTAAAAAAAAAAATTATAAAATTATTCATTTTTTTAATATCTTGCGTGTATTTGGATGAAAGTCCAAAATTACAAATTGTTTTTTTTTTTTTTTTTCAAAAAATGAGCTACTTAAACTAAAATCTTTTTTTATAAAACTTAGTAAATGTTTTTTGAAAATGAGGAGTTTTTTGGAAACGTTTTTGTTTTAATAACTGTTAGATTTTAAGCTTCTCCTAGTTTTTGATATTTGTCTTGCTTTAAGCTGTTAATCTTCCAAGAATATTTACCAAATCGATAGCTCTCGCCAAACATTGTAATGATCATACACTTATTGCCAAATTGGCGATGTTTTTAATTTAACGTTCTGTGTTGATGTTACCTATAATTTTATTAGAACTCTCCGTCATCATATAACCATCCAGTGACGTCACTTGCTTATTGGATCATCAGCCAAGCAAATCCTCCTGCAACATATCACGAAGAACAAAAATTAACAATAATATAGTAACATTTGGATGGGCCACGTACTTGAATTAATATGAAATTTAAAGTTTCTTGCAAGTGCGCGTTTATGATAGGAAATTTTCGATTTTAAGAAAAAAAAATGTTGATCCTGATTTCTATCATAATAAGTTATATATGCAGAAATAATTTTTTTATTATTTGACTGTTATCAAATCACGAATAAAACCAAATTTTTTTCTTCAATATTTGGTTGATATTTAAAACTTTTTTTGATCGAGTCTTTGACAGGCTACCTGAATCTAAAACCTCGACATTCCTTTGATTCAAAACATTTAAATACTCGATTATTGTTTTAATAAAAAATAAAGTGCAAGTCGGCTATTGTTACATTTTAAAACATGTATTGGTGATTTTCACCTATTACTGGTTTTCAGGTTTATATGCTGAATATTTTAATATAAGATATATATATATATATATTGTATGAAATACACCGTATAAAATATCATAACTGTAACATTTATTGCGGAATGTAGGAGGGGACACAATTTTACTTTGCTTAGAGAGAGAAAAACAATGTTTGAATACAACGTGTTCACGTTTAAGATTTTGGAGCTATTTAGCTCCTGAGGGCTCCATTTGCGATGTAACATGAAATGAACAGTTTAAGACATTTGAATATTGCCCAATATAAATTTACAAATCTACAAAATCCTAAAACAATTTACAAAAGCATTCAAAAAAAAAAATTAAAGTAAAATTTTACGTGACCATTTGAGAATATTATTAGAAATATATGAATCAATCTCCTGGATTGCCGTATTGTTATGATTATCAAGCGTGTTAAAAATTTATGGAAATACGTATAAGAAAATCAAATAATGTAAGAATGTTAACAGCGTTAATAATATCAGAATTAGCAGAGGTTATTTGGCGGATAGTGATGTTTTGTAAGATTTCGATAGTTTTAAGATCAGAATTACCGCATAAGACCAAACCTGGCAGCGTAGGTTAACATAGGACGAAAATGGTAGTATATTAAAGAAATTTATTATCCCTGGTCATAGTTGAATTTCGATTAATTTTAATGATTTTATCAATTTAAGACGATAGGGTTTACGGAAACGGTAAGAAATTTTGTTTTAGCATGCAAGAAATATTGTTTTCAAGTTAAATGGTGATCCAAAATAACTCTTAAATATTTAATTTGAGTACTCCAAAGAATTATAAAATACAACATGTTAATGTAACATTGCACTTTTATAAATTACATTTTTCTGGGAATATCTTATAGTTTAATTATTTAAAACGCATACGAAGATATTAAAATTTTTCATCGAATTATTTTTCTACTAGTTTCGTGTGCTCCAATTCTTAGTAAATACAAAATTTTAATTATCGCTTTATGTTAAGAGAACTCCACTCTCGTTTTCCTTAATGTAATTCCACGGGAATGTAGCAAAGGCGGTAGATTTGAAATAATTTATTATCACGACAGGTTTTCATGTGTGCTAATGTATGCAAATTGCAGATTGTACTGAATATGAATGCATAAAAGTCTGCATAATTATGTTGCATAATGCTAAACGTAATGCTTCATGCATACGGGAGCATCGACAGAAAATTTAAATGAAATAGCCTTATATTAAGGTCTCCATTGAAAATCGGAAAGTTTCATAATGGATTTATTTAGTTTCCTTCGTGTAAATGTCAAAGAATGCATGAATATAAGATGTTAAATTTAATCTTTTGAAGCCATGAATGTTCGAATGACAAAATTTAAATAAATTTAATTCCATACTGAATTTATGTATTTTCGTTCTGTTAAAATGTTGCTCTTTTGAGATGAGACGACTAAAAAAAAAATTATAACATCA